>KV751328.1:2984079-3000496 GCA_001698575.1 Mola mola | reverse complement strand
CCTCGGCTGCTCTTTTATGAGATCACGTTACCCTACATGAAGCTTCAAAATGACTTTAAACTTTCATTTTCTGGATTCAACTTGAGAATGCAGTTGGATAGTCAGGAAAGCATATTAGAAATTAAAGCACTTTCATAAAAATCAATAAGCCTGTGTAATTAAAAGATGAAATGAAATAGAAGTGCAAAATGCTCATTTATGTCATTTTTATTAAGCCAATAAAACGTCTCGAGGAAGGAGGGCGAGAGAATCGAGGATGCTCTGGGTTCTAAAGAAGATGTCTTTATTTCAGTATCAGCGCCCTTGGCCCCTCCGAGTCATCTCGGTGTGCATTTCTATTTCGATTTTAGTGCGACTGTGTCATTGCTTTTGATTTCCCTGCATGTGCTCTCTGGGCACTGGCAAGTCGTAGAAATGTCTCCACTCCATTTCCCACATTGTCACGCGCAGACCGAGGGGGTCCTTCAGACATAATTAGTTTGTTACATGCTGTCAGGACCAGTAATGCAGATCAAGGTCCGACACCTTGTTACGTGATAATTTATCGATCCAGTCAGGGAAGATAACATCTAATTTACTAATGGAGGCTGATTGAACAGTACACGTCAGAGGAAAGAGAGAGAGAGTGAGCGGGAGACACTGAAGAGACTGGAGCTCTCCTCGGCTAGCTGAACATTTTTCTTTTTAACACCCCTACTATGTTATCTGAACAGCTTGCTAATAGAAGTTCTCTCCTCCCTCACATGTTGGAAAGATATTTATCACACTGCTTTAAGTGAGATGATTTAATAATGCATTTTGGACAGGACAATTCTCCTGGAGGCTTTGAAAGACAAATATGTTCTTTCTGGTCCCATTTTCTTATATAAGGTGGTGGTGTTTCTGCCACTGCTTGTCTTTTAATGTCAAAAGTCAAAGCGAGGTTAAAGCTATATGCAGTTTTCATGGTGATGTTACGAATGATGAGGAATAACCAGTTGAGTAACCTGGCCAGGCTGTAATATTGACCAGCTCAAGATGATGCGTGTGTGCCACAGCCTCAGACATACTGCTGGGCTGAATTAAGACTTAAGAAGCCTTTCGGAGCAGATGTATGCCATGTTGTCATCACCTCTTTGCTTTTCGTTTGAGAGCTTAAATGACATCTTCAGTGTTGTATTAAGTGCACCGTGTTATTAGATAAGATCGGGGAATCAGCAGAGGTGAATTTACAGTTATTCACCTTAGATCTGTAGAAAAGTTAGTTACACAAACAGAATGGGACTTTCAGCCCAATATTCAACAACTTGGCAACTAGTCTTGCCAATATGTTGCTGCCTCAAACAAAAATCAAGACCAAGTCAGTGATGAGTGTAGCCAATCAGGGCGCAGGACAGAAACCCTGGACAGGAATGCAACATGAACAAGTAATGTATGGAGTGTCTCTTTAGAAAGGACAATTAAAGGTGCCCAAACGCACCAGTTTAGTCTTTAGCCAAATATTCTTTTATTTTATTTTTCAGAACAAATACAAGTGCTCGTTTGTTGGATGTTTATGTATCTAAATTTTTCCATGGAATCGTTTAGCTTTAGCTCATCATTTCCTGTGAAAATTCATGTGTTTTTATGACCGAACGTAGTCTGGGGACAAGACAAGTCTTTGGTTTCTCCTTGTGAATGATCATGCAGTGTGTGGACCCCCTGACACCAGCAAGCAATGTACTTTGAGCTGTACAACAATTCGACCTTGGGAGTCTTGTCGTCTGTACTTGGCATTTAAAGGCAGAAAAATGCACTATCACAATGGACCGTGGATGGCTAGATGGTGCTTCTATCTCGGCATAAGAGGAATCTGTCTTTCTGTCTGTTAGTCTGTTAGGGTCATTCTGTGTTTCCTGCTTTATTTTGAAGTTTTGTTTGTATCTTAATTCCTCTGTCCTGTCAAGTCTTTTCCTTCAGGTGTGTGTGATTGCCTCTCCTCCCTAATGTGTTTCACCTGTGTCTAATTGTCTACCCCTTCCTTGTTTATTTAAACCGTGTGTCCATTTCCTCCTGGGCCGGATTGTCTTTTCGTCACCAAAGAGCAGTCCAACATTATTTCCTTGTAAGTACCTCGTGTTTCATTCTGTTTTTCCCTCGATTACTGAGTTTGCCCGCCTCCTAAATCTTTACCTATGCTAGTTAGTTTCATCTCCTGGTGTCGACCCATTTTCTGATTGAGAACCTCCCCTTGTGTCTCTGTATTCTGAATCTTCCAGAGTCTGTAGCTTATAAGCACACTGCAGTGAACTAATAATAATGATAAAGACCATGCTAAATTGTAATTGAATCCAGACTGTATAAAGTCCAGGAGGGAGTTGCCTATTAGTTTGTCTTATAGGATAATAGGAGGAAAGTGAAAAAAGTATTGATACAATTGTACTGTTTTAGTATCTTACAGGTAACAGTGATTGACAGATATACGAAATATTGTTCTGTATTATTCTTGCTTTAGATTAAATGGTTTCTAGGTTCAGTTTTATTATGTCATTGCAGTAGTTTTTTTATTGTAAGAAGTCTGATCTTTTGCAGAAAAATAAAGGATCAAACTATGAATTATTCATTACAAAAAGAAGTTCTTGATTCCAAAGTCATAACATTTATCAAGCTAAATTCGAAGGAATGCTAATGTTGCAAAACTTTGCTGTATAAAATAAGCTATATAATCTTGCCACGCTGCCCTCATGTGTCTGAAAAAATAATGAAAGACGGTTTGGCTAAGCAGCATTTTTGCACCTATTCAAATACAAAATGTGGCTTTGCAGACACTGTTTCGGACACAATTTTTACATGCTCTGATCAATGTTTACAAAGCCCCTTGTGTCCCACTCTATCCTATCATGTCTGGAGACCAATTCATCTGAACTTGCTTCGTGTCTGCAGTATTTAGGGGGTTAGAAGCGGCGTCCGTGCTCGTGATCCTCCTTACCGCAATGTGGCATGGCGCTCCTTGCTGACTCATTGTTTAGAAATGCCATTACTGTTTTTGTGCCATAGGAGGTATGCAGGGATCAAATGTCCATAATTCAGTTTCATGAACCACAGACGAGGGAGAATGTCACCAGAGGTCTCCCAAGAGCAAAGCAAGGGCCAGGATGTTCAGGCTTGGTGATCAGACTGATAGAGGTCTCAGGGATTCCACCTGACAGATGAGACAAGACTTTAGTGGCTATGTGCTCTTGTGATTTCCCCATCCTAAGTGTCGGAAAAAGAGGTTTTTGGTGTAAAGTTGTTGCTGTGGTGTGATTGTTAAAGGCTATGAAAGATCTTGCTAATATTTTTTGAAATACTGTCTAGTCTAGTTTTGGAATCAAAGCTAAAAAGCTTATTAGTGTGCAGCTCATCTATCATTAGGTTAAACCCAAACAACCTGCATAAACAGATGCTAAAAAAGCTGCAAGGCACTAATTGTCGAGGAAGAGAAATAATGCTGCCGATGATGAGCCATCTTTTGTTGTGTAGTATGCCATGAGCTGAAGAAGAACTAAGAGCAGCCACGAGAATTTTGGAATCTGGTCCCTGATGGGATGGTGCCCACATGAAGCTGGAATTTTATGTTTGCACAGAAACGCATGGCGCATGTTAATGGAGGTGAATTTAGTATCACGCCTCCAAATTATTTCAGTGCCATGAGAGCTAAAGCTTTTTGCACACTTCAGTAAGAATGGCGATACTAAATGCTTTCACAAGATGCTGTTGTTGTTGGTGTTGTTACATAAGAAACACAAACATTGTGCAAGGTCCGTTTTAGGTGTTGATAAGCCGTCGTGTTTGAGCGCATCGATCGGTGTGCAAACTAAGCCTGTGCAGCACCTGATCGAATCTGTGCTGTCAGCACAGATGGGACTTCCTGGACAGGGCAGAGCTGCCTCCCTGATTGGCTGTCACTCAGCATCAGTCACGCGGAGCCTGACTATCAGTCAAACCGAATGTGCACTTACAAAGCAACGAAATGAGCTTCGGAGAAGCCACATTATTTGCAACTAAATTGCAAAACTTTCATTCAGAGAGAATTACCCCTGAGAATGGATTGGGAACGGTTGCCTGAGCCGCCAACTGTTCCGCAGCAGTAGTTTACTTGTTGAAATGTGAGCCACTCATTAGTCCTTGGATTCCCTGATGAGACAGTTTAATTACATGCCATTGGGATTTGCACAAGTGGTATACCTATCATTGCAATTTTTATTAGCGTATGTACCAGCAAAATAAGCCCTTGCAACAGTCTGCACAACCGATGGGGTTTACAACTCTTTTGTTCTGAGAAATCAATAAGCCAGTGCTGTGAATCAAGGATCTGTAAAGGGAGGTGAACAGTTGAAATGTTGTGTTACAGGAAGGAGAATACGCTGTAAGTTCAGGATTTCCCTTTGGTTTTTCGCTTTCTAGAGGAAAATTTTCTTGCCAAAAAGACCTAGAAATAGAGGCGGGTGATCTAAGTCATAAATGTTGTGATATTAATGTCCTTGACTTAATTGGGCAAGTTCAATGTAGATCAGTGGATGTGAAGTTCTGTAAGTTGCAGCATCAAAAAGCTTGACTGCGAGAAGAACGTGTGCAGTTCTCTATGACTGCAAATCTTCCGTCTGCTTACAGTCCAGGTTCAATTCTACGGTCTTGTCTAACTTTTCTGCAAAGTTAGTGCGACATAACGTAAATTTGGTAAGATTGTAATTCGTGTCGGCGCTAATGACACCCGACTACGTCAGTCGGAGTTCACTAAAATTAACATTGTGTCGCAGTGTAATTATGCCAAAATGATGTTGGACTCTGTAATTTTATCTGAACCCCTTCCCAATTTGACCAGTGATGATATGTATAGCGTACATGTCCTCACTCAATCTCCAGCTGTCGAAGTGGTGTCCAGCCAGCAGTGTGGACTTGGTAGATAATTGGCAGACTTTCTGGAGTAGACCTGGTCTGAATCGTAGACGGCAGAGAGACGGCATTCATCCCACAATGATGGTGCGGCTCTCATCTCTAGTAATCTGGCTAAATGTATTTTAGTCCCAAAACCCTGACAACACAGAGTTGAGGCCATGAGACAGAGTCACATTCCTACACGCTTCTATGTGCCTCCATTAGGATTTCCTGCCGATAATTGCATCGAGGCTGAGTCTGTTCCCCAACTCCCTAAATTGATTAAATTTAATGTAAAGAAAGGTGGCGTATCACATAAAAACCTAGTAAAAATAAACGGAACCACTGCACCAGTAACAAATAACAGGAAAATTACTGAACATCAGATCTCTATGATCCAAAGCTTTGATAGTAAATGAGCTGATATCAGACCAACGTATTGATTTATTTTGTCTTACAGAATACTGTCTTTCTCATGATGAACATGTTAGTTTAAATAAATCCACTCCTCCCAGTCATACCAACACGCACATCCCTCGAGATACTGGCAGAGGAGGTGGAGTTGTTGCTATTTATAATTCTGCTCTATTAATTAATCCTAAACTTAAATTAAACTATAAATCATTTGAAAGCTTGATTCTTATTCTGTCTCATCCAGCCTGGAAAACAGCACAATCAATACTGTTTGTTATAGTTTACCGCCCCCCTGCCCCCTTACTCTGAATTTCCGTGTGAGTTTTTCTCAAGTTTAGTTCTTAAAACAGACAAAGTGATCATTGTAGGTGATTTCAATTTTCATGTGGATATTGAAAATGATTGGTTTCACTCTTAGATTTAATTGGCTTCTGTCAGTGTGTATATAAATTTACTCACTATCTTAATCTTACTCTGGATCTTGTACTGATCATGTATGGGATCACTTAACAGTTTTTCCACATTATCCTTTTTTATCTGACCATTACTTAATAACATTTGAACTTTTAACACATAAATACATGGTTACATGGCAAATATTTCTACTCAAGAGCTCTAACATTTGAACTTTTAACACATAAATACATGGTTACATGGCAATACATGGCAAATATTTCTACTCAAGAGCTCTGGCCGATGATACTGTAACTAAATGTATAGAATTGATTCCATTGGCTCTGGATCCAATGCCTTTTCCTACTACATTCGAGGACTATTTGGTTAAGCCCAGTCCTCCCCAAATTGACCACTTTGTTGACAGAATCTCAGACTCATTAGGAAAAACTCTAGATTCCATTGCTCCTCTGAAAGAGAAGATTGTTAGGCGTAGTAATTTTGCACCCTGGTACAGTCTTCAAACTCGCAAACTGGAAGATGAAACTAGCAGACTAGAGAGGAAACGGCACTCCACCAAATTAAATGAGTCACAATAACTGTGGCAGGAGAGCCTTAAAACAAACAGGAAGGCCCGGCGCACGTCTAAAGCAGCTGACTGCTCAGCATTAACAGAGAACAATAACAACAATCTAAGGTTGCTGTTCAGCACTGTAGCCAGGCTGACACAGAGTCAGAGCTCTGTTGAGCCACAAATTCCCATAAGCCTAACTACTAATGATTTTATGAACTTTCTTAATACAAAAATTTTACTTATTAGAGAGAAAATTCGGGGGAAAAATCTATCCTAAACTGGCACATCTTGGAGTCAGCTACATTAGATAGTTATCTAAATCTTGGAGTGTTTAGTAGGAAGCAACTGGACTTCTTATCTTGTTTGAAGACGTTTCGCCTCTCATCCGAAAGGCTTCTTCAGTTTTGAGTGTCAGTGCGGGAAACCCAGGTATTTAACCCCGAGTGGGTGGAGGCAATCGCCAACAAAGAGGACATGGTTGAAAGCAACAGCCTCGACCCAAATTGACCACTTTGTTGACAGAATCTCAGACTCATTAGGAAAAACTCTAGATTCCATTGCTCCTCTGAAAGAGAAGATTGTTAGGCGTAGTAATTTTGCACCCTGGTACAGTCTTCAAACTCGCAAACTGGAAGATGAAACTAGCAGACTAGAGAGGAAACGGCACTCCACCAAATTAAATGAGTCACAATAACTGTGGCAGGAGAGCCTTAAAACAAACAGGAAGGCCCGGCGCACGTCTAAAGCAGCTGACTGCTCAGCATTAACAGAGAACAATAACAACAATCTAAGGTTGCTGTTCAGCACTGTAGCCAGGCTGACACAGAGTCAGAGCTCTGTTGAGCCACAAATTCCCATAAGCCTAACTACTAATGATTTTATGAACTTTCTTAATACAAAAATTTTACTTATTAGAGAGAAAATTCGGGGGAAAAATCTATCCTAAACTGGCACATCTTGGAGTCAGCTACATTAGATAGTTATCTAAATCTTGGAGTGTTTAGTAGGAAGCAACTGGACTTCTTATCTTGTTTGAAGACGTTTCGCCTCTCATCCGAAAGGCTTCTTCAGTTTTGAGTGTCAGTGCGGGAAACCCAGGTATTTAACCCCGAGTGGGTGGAGGCAATCGCCAACAAAGAGGACATGGTCCACCCCAAGGATAAAACACCTAGGCAGAAGCTCAGTAATGTTGTGTATGCCGTTCAACGCACAGATGAGTGCTCTGACCTTTATACAGGTGAAACCAAACAGCCCCTCCACAGACGCATGGCACAACACAGGAGAGCCACCTCATCGGGACAGCTGTACATCTGCATCTTAAGGAGAAAGGTCACTCCTTTGAGTACTCCAATGTCCACGTTCTGGACAAAGAGGACAGATGGTTTGAAAGAGGAGTAAAAGAGGCCATCTATGTCCACTTGGAGAAACCCTCTCTAAACAGGGGTGGTGGACTAAGACACCATTTGTCTGCAACCTACAATGCTGTCTTCTCACACGAAACCAGAGGTGAGGGGCAAACACTGTCGAGTGATTCACACACGGGCTCACGTGACCTTAACGACTCACATGATGCCTAGCCAGAGGACCGCCCCCCGAGGCTGTTGCTTTCAAACACATCCTCTTTGTTGGTGATTGTCTCTACCCACTCTGGGTTAAATACCTGGGTTTCCCGCACTGACCCTCAGAACTGAAGAAGCCTTTCGGATGTGAGACGCGCACTGACCCTCAGAACTGAAGAAGCCTTTCGGATGTGAGATGAAACGTCGTCAAACAAGATAAGTCCAGTTGCTTCCTACTAAACACTCCGAGATCAAGATGACCTGGATGACTGAGAACCTTCATGGACATAGTTATCTACACACTTTTACACCAATTGACCTTGAGTAACGAATCTCAACAAATATTTCTTGAATTCTAGCTACAGGTATTCTAGACCCAATTCCTACTAAACTACTTAAAGACACACTACCCCTAATTAGTACTTTCCTCTTAGACATGATTAATTCATCCTTGATAACAGGCTATGTACCACAGTCCTTCAAAGTAGCTGTAATCAAGCCTCTTCTTAAAAAGCCAACACTTGATCCTGAGGTTCTGGCAAACTACAGACAAACATCTAACCTTCCCTTTATGTCTGAAGTCCTGAAGAAAGTGTTAGCAAATCAGTTTTGTGATTTCCTACAGACTAATACCTTATTTGAAGTTTTCGAGTCAGGTTTTCAAAAGCATCATAGCACAGAGTCAACACTAGTCAAAGTTACAAAGGACCTTTTAATTGTATCAGACGAGAGACTTCTATCTGTACTTGTTCTGTTGGATCTTGTTGGATTCTGTTTTACACCATCGACCATCAGATCCTAATAGAGGGAACAGACAAATGGTTTTTTTTTTTTGTTGTTTTTTTTTTTTACTAAATGTAAATGCACTGTTATTCAGTATAAAGTTGATTTGGATCATTTTAGTAGGGTACTGATTAACAAGTCCTCTTAAAAGTGTTTTTCGGAGCAACTGTGTAAAACGTACAGCTGACAAGGAAGAGACAAGTGGACACCACAGTTCAGAGACAGCCTGCAAGAAATAGAGTAATGTGTATTTTCACATATTTGAAATGGACAGCTTGTTTTTGGCCAGATTGACACCCATAACAAATGTCTGCAAAGTGATCTCAGCACCAACAGCACTCTGCGGTTTCCTGTTGTAACAGCTTTACCTTTTTCTTATCCTTCAGTCTGGATCTTGTTTAGGTGAAATCTGAGCTGTAACTCTGGGCAAGGAATGCCATCGGTTCACCCAGCAGATCATTTTCTGAAGAATATCATTCTCATTTCTTCCCTCTGTGGAGTCCATTGTTTCCCTGTGGCCCAGCAGGCTCTTTAGCATGCAGATGCGATTAGCTAATGTCACCACGCAGCAGGGCTGTTACTCAGACTGTTACTCTCCACCGGAGTCACATTGGCATTGCAATCCCAAGAAAATCAAATTATAGAGCCATTAATTTTTCTAAGTAATCCAGTCTGTCTGCTGCTCTGGAGAGGTAATCTCCCAGGACAGTGTTCATCAAGTGAATGATGCCAGCAGAAGTGAAGAATTACCTAATTAACAGTAGAGGACAGGACTTGGAATTACACATGGCCTGAATCAGCTGCTAAAACTGTGGCAGCGTGTGGACTGTGCTGGATGTATAAATCTAAAATGTAATCTACGCTGACTGACTGTTAGAGAGAGAAACATATTCCTTGGTTCTGAAATGTATAATCAATTAAATCCCGCTCAAAGTTTCTGACTTGTTTCTGTATATGTTCAATCTTCCTGCTTTCCACATTTCAAAACCAACCATTTTTTAACAATGTCGCGTTTTTGGAAAGGCAAAAATGGGTTGGGACACCATTGAGAACACAAGGTCTATTCAGCATTAGCAAGTATTAGAAACGATATGTTCAGCTTTTAGATCAGCTGATCGAGCTGAGATCCAGAGCATAGCATGACTTCTCTGAACTTGCCTGAACTAAATTGGACTGCTTAATTTGTGCTGTTGGAAAGGCACAAATGGCAGTTACCCTTATTTTGTTCCTTTGCTCATTCACAGAGGGAGACCTCTTGAAATTCTGAGGTGATTCATTTAATGTTTTTGTGAAATTTGTGACAATTCATACAAGTTACCATTAAGAACCAACTAAATGGCATGGTCTTAAAGGTTAAAGCTCCTGGAGATAGTTAGTTACAGCAATATTAGTCATAATGACTACAGTAATAACAGCAACAGTAATGGGCTCTATCAAAGCCCATTCCAATTCTGTTTTTATAGCTGGCAATCTGTAATAATAGCATTGTGTTCACCAAAATAATTTCTGAGCTCTATGAACCCATTGATATGTTGTAAGGTAATCATACAGGTTTAAATGACTTCAGATCTTAGCAAAAAAGACCAGAGTAAAATTACATCCAAAAGTGCTAATGGTAAAACACTCAGTTTAAAGTTTCCGATACAACTTTGCACGCAGTTTTTATGTGCTTTGTGGAAACCTTTCGGGTGAAATTCATTGTAAGTTAACAGTCTCTATATAACTACAATTAAAGATTATACAATCCAAAATAGTTAATCATTATAATCCATGTAGTTGACTGGTATAAGGTGGCATTCACAAATGCAATCACAAAATCCCATTTTTGACCCTGTTTTCTTCTCAATATGGTGTTTTTATGTACTACAACACACGTCATGACTGAAATAAGCAGTCACTGTCATGGCTGAGGATTTCTGCCTACATTCTGCTATTCTGACAGTCGAGGTCGGATTAGAAAACCTAAGAAACCAATCCTGGTGAGTTGCAGGAGTGGGGCCAAACATTGCAGAAGTTCAGTTATTTTTCATACAGATGTTGTTTTGTTGTTGGTTGTTTATTAAGGGCATCAATATCAGTATTCATTATCAGCCATATTATTATTTCAAATGTCATTATCAGCCCAGACTTTCTGCATTGGTGCATTTTTATTCTATATACTGTACAAAATTGACGTAGATGAAGGCGATGTCTCTTTTCTGAAATCATGACTGTTACAATCCTCAGAGATGATGTGACCAGTTTCACGTGGAAAATGTCATCTTTTTCCACAAATGCATTTTTCCACCACGCAGAGGGAAACTTGCATGTCCTCATGGATGCGAGGTTCCTGCTTGTGACGGAGCAGCATGTAAAGATTAATGCCCTCGGCTGAGCTGTAGCATTAGCTGGCTTAGTCAGTCATGAGTAGATGCACGTCTCCATCTGTGCGGTAATACAAAAAGAAAAAAGCTCTTTGAACTGCCTGAACCACTTCCTTGATCTGCATTTAGTGCACATGCGCCTTGATCACGTCCAACTTCCTACTGATGCTCCAATCTGTGCTTTTGCCTTTTAACTCTGCAAATATATTAATTACCGACATTTCTTGTTTGCTGAGAGTAGATGTAATTTCATATGACATGATGTAGAAACTCTAACTGGTGTACATTTTGGAATGTAAATGATTAGACGCAGTCCACTGAGCCACATACATTCATTGGGATAAATATGTATGTATAACCTCATCCAGCACTGAGGGAAGATACAGATATGCTTTGGCCCACAGGAAGTGGCCAGTGATGCTGCGTAAGATGAATAGATATGAGGGAAGAAGGGTATAATTAAGGGGCACACCAGGATGTCTAGTGTATCTATGCCTCTCACATTAGCAGACACGAGCAGAGATGAATATTCCTCAGACAATATGATTTTGAAATATTCATTTTCTACCTGATTAGATTTGAAACTGATGAGAAACCTTACGTGTAATTGGGCATTCAAAATGTCAGCCTTTACAGTTGGACTGCATTAAGAGAGAGTGAGCAGAGAGAGAGGCAGGGGAGCATTTCTCCCTTATATCATTTCTTCATTTCGTCGGGACTTTAAAGCGAGTAATGATTTCTGCAAGTCACTCAGTACTGACAGACATCTACCCGCTTCTTTTTTGTTTTGCCATGTCAAAGCTTTTTAACAAGCGTCATCCCACTTGGAAAACGCTCTCCTTCCTCACTAGCTCCTTTGCCATTCACGTTCGGCGTTCAGGGGTATTACTCTGTAATCACATTAGTGGATCATTTATGACAGCTCTTTCACAACATGCAATGTGTTTAACTCCAAAACGATTCCTTCTGTTTTCAGTGGTTTGCCGGGGGGAGTCTCGCAGCACGCAGTGTGCCAAAACAAAGGCTCGGAGGAAACAAAATAGAATGCACTCTCGTAATTGTGAGCACAATCATCGGCAGTGTTTGTTTGCACGCAGCCGGTGTCTGCACAAAACACGAATGAGTGAATAAATGATAATGAGATACAGTTGGTGCCAATCTGCTTCCTTTTGTTCTGCCATTCTTATTGCATACAATGTGATGCCTCAGTCTTCTTGAATAGCTGTTACTTCTTGCATGCTGAGGATGACGTAACCCAACCCTTTGCAAATGTCATCCTCCATGACTATGTGCAATGCTGCTATTTGTGTCACAACAAACAACCCCTGGGTGTGGATGATTGACAAGTTGTGAGTGATAATTTGTCACATTCTGCCATTATTCCTTCATACCAACTCACTGTTCATTCTGAAGTGTGCAGCAACCCTGTCAGCCGGAATCTCGAAGATACATGAACATGAACAAATAAGAGAAGACATCATCCTTTCATAGCAGTGAAAGAGGCTTAAAATTTCAATCTAAGCCTCTTTCACACAAAACAATGTTTAGCGATTTGGGTCATTGTAGTTTTCATTTCTACTCTCAACTTGTGTCAGCCATTTTTGGTTATCGTCAGTACCGTTGAGGAGGGTATTGCTTTTAAAGGCATGATGCACCCCATTTGAAATGCACACACAACAGACCCGTAAAAAGCACCTTGCATCGACCGCGGCAGCTCTCTCAGCAGTCCCACTCTGTGTGGGGGTGTTCAGCAACTCACGCCATTGATTGTTTAAAGTGAGTGTCCCCCACATTTGGCATCCTATGACACGAGGGGGAAGCAGGGGGGAGTGCAAGAGGGGCAAATAGCTGCTCCCAGGGGCACCGAGGGAGTGACAGACAATCACCATGAAGAGAGAGGTGAGGAGGAGGAGGAAATACAAGATGAAGGGAGGAGATGATGGAGAGATGTATGTAAGAGGAGGGAGGGAAAGGTGGTCATTATCCAAATGGGTCGTTATGCCTCATCTATCCATCCCATGCTGCCATACCCCCTCACCCACGCCACAGGAGTTTTAATTGGCCCTATACACAGTGTTTGCTCAAGCACTCTGCAAGCTTGGAGAAGGTCTCTGTAGGGGAATGCTCAGTCATGCTGGAAATATATTAGATGGAAAAGAGTGGGTAGGAGAGAGAGATCTACTTGTGTATATGTGTGTGCATGTGTATGTTCTAATGCACCTACAACTCCTATCAGGATTGATAATTTTATATCCAGCCATGTGAATAATGAGCGGCTAGAGTTTTGGTGATTTCCTGTGTGGGGTGCTTTAAAGAAGAATCAGCAAACTTTTCAGCACTCATTATATTGCTGCTGGCGCTGCACAAAAAGTAACGGTCACTATACTACACTAAACTCTGCCTGCCCCAAGATGAAGCCCCGCTCAGCTTGGACCTTCATATGGCTGCCATTTCCCCAGTGTTTCCAGGAGCTGATGCCACGGGAAGTTTTCCCCTGACCACGATGGCTCCAACGCAAGTTAGTGTTTAAAGTTCAATTCCATATGCCACTGCTCACGAAGTAGTGTTAAATTTAGCTCCCTTCGCCGGAGCGGAGTTGACTTAAAAAGTTGAAAAGGCTTTCTCGCCCACGGCTGTAGGCAGAAGTGATGCTCCCAGTTACAGATGCAGTGATGATAAGAGAGAGCGAAGTCTTGTCTCCTTCAGTTCTGATGAACACCTTCCTTGGCCACAGGGTAAGTCGTTGCTTGTGGCTGTCAGACTATTAAATATAGTGTGTATTAATATATACACTGTACATACATAAGTGAATTCTGAGCCAGAGAGGCTAGGGATATGTACTTCTTAAAAGGTCATAGCGCATTTACAACTTTCCACTCACAGTTTTAAAGTTTAACATTCAGCACATTGTGCAGGTACAAACCCTGAATTGTTCAGAATGTTTAAGGACACAGGAAAAGAACGTGCACTAAAATCCACATGTATTATCTTCCTATAAAGCATGCAAAGTCTATTTCTATTTTCCCCATACAAACATTTTCAGAGGGCTAAAGTTCCTATTAAAAACATTCCAAAGCATTTTTAATTGAAAGACATTGTGGTAGTGAGATCTGTATGAAAACATTTTGCATATCAAGTCTACATTTGAACTACAGTGATGTAAGAGCAGTAAAACTGAGACTAGGCTCACAATGGATATAAACATCAACTCGAAGCGGAGGCACGCTGCTATAGATTCGTTGCAGCTCTCTGACCGATAAAGCTAATAAGCATTTTAATCAACATTGAGTTACGCCTCAGCCCTGTGCATTCAGTCACAGAGGGTTTGAACTTCCGCAACACAAGATCAAATATCTCCACAGCACAGTGGGATACAGAGCTGCAATACAGCAACAACAACCGCTACAAGTCAAATACAGTGAATTCCTTTTGATGTAGGCTTGCCCACTTTGTGTCCTCAGGCTATGGGTGAGTTCAGATATGACATTAATACGGTCTGTTTCAATTTGTGTGCAGTGTTAGGATTCTTTTTTATTATTATTTTAATACATATGAATAAATATCATATTCTTACTCCGCTTACAGGAGAAATGGGATAGTGACTTAATCATGTGCAGTAGGTATATGTGTGAGCTCTCAGGAGGGAGTGAGAGACAGAGAGACAGAGAGAGATTGAGCACCCGATGAGTGATATTGAAGGTTAGGATGAGAATCGGTCAAGAATGTGCTGAACGGGTGGCAGGGCATGCAACACATCATTTGTAGCCACATGACTCCACGCAGCGCATGTGTTCTAATAGCTGACCTCATAAAAATATCACTGTAGGAAAAATTACTTGACATGAATACAATAGTCGTCTCAGAAACAAGCCTTCTGCATTCAGTCACTGCAGAGCAACTAAAGCATAAATGTGCTGAACTTCTGTATTTTCTTCTGTTATTACTGTTGCTTCCTTGTTTCATTTCTTTCTTTCAAAAAAACAAGAAAAAGAAATATATTTAGTGTCACAGCAAGGACACGCAGTAAAATGGACCACTGGATTCCCACCTGCCCCGCAGCAATTAATGTGTTTTTGTTTTGTTTTTTGTTTTCAATATGCTTACAGGAATGGCTATGGAGAGCAAAAAAATCTATATCTTTCCATTCTTCATCTTTGCCACAACAAAACTTACATTTACCACAACACAGTAAGTTAGGTTTGACTGAAACAACATGGCTCAGCCTGAAGTTACCGTGCTAACCGATCAACTCAGTCCTCTTGTCTTTTAAAGCAAAAATCAGCCATCATGCCTGCTTGCAACCGTTCATGTTTCATGGCTTTAATATTCCCAATCCAATCACAAACACATCCATGGAGCTTCGTTGAATAAGTCATCTGAAAATACCTAATAAAAATATAGCCTATTCTCAGAACCAAGCCTCTTTATCCAGCTGCTGCAGTTGACAATTGCTGAAGCTCATTTGACTCTTGTTGATTGAACTGGACTTTTCCAGCATATTATTCATTATTATTATTGATATATTTCCATAGGGTGTCTTCACCTATTTGCTCATTTTCTCTCGCCGATTGTGTCTGAAGAACAGTCCGAGAGCCGACTGCAAACTAATGAGAATACAGATTCATAGAGAAACCGCTGCAAATATTGGTGTGAAACCACTTCATAATGGATTTCTGGGTGTTAATAAAGGTGGCATCAACTAATAAGTACCCTCCGTGAAACGTTCCCCTTATTAATGACCACTATCATTTTCATGTGACCACATCTCCATTTTTAGGATGGGTAGACATGGGGTGCAAGATGTATACGACATGTACAGATAAATTAGCAGCTCAAGCATGGGAGATTTCTATTATTGGCTGTTATCATCAGGTAATCATCTGTACTGATACAGGCGTCAGGTCCTTTTTTGCACTTTCTCAACACAAAAAGAAGGTGATGATGATGCTCACAACATCAAAATACACTATTTTTGTTTGATTCACATTTGCAGGTGATGAATCTTAGGACCCTGGAGATTGCTAAGCTATGTTCAGCCCAGGTTTTTGAAGTTTAAGCAAAACCAAACAACTAATATCATAAATATTAAGAATAATTGTTATGAAGGCACAAGTTTAAACTATATGGGATTTGAATGCCTTGTGCAGAGAAATGGTAGATATTGGGGATGGGGGGGGGCGGCTTTCAGCTTCCAGTCTGCATCCATTGAAGCTGATGAATACAACAACCTTAATGAATCTCTAATTATTGCACTTCTTTCTGTGACTTTAATGTAAACCCAGTGCTGTGGTGAAACAGATGAGCTGATCATAGCTGTTTGTGCACATTATGCAACCCTTTACTGTAAGCCAAGAGAGATAGAAAATAGGTCATTTACAATGTTACTCTATGTTGTTTGCAAGATTCATTATTAGAAGGAGGTCAGCTCATTTTGTTTAAATTATTAACTTTAAAAT
>KV751328.1:2969424-2983719 GCA_001698575.1 Mola mola | reverse complement strand
GAATACGAGAACCTTGCACGTTTCCCTTTTGTAACCAGTAGTATAATTGGGCACATTTGAATGTCAATGCTGTCTTACAACATCTATGAGCCGTCCACTTATGACCACAATTTTACCATCCTTCGCTCTTTGGGGTGGTAAAGAAAATTCCTCAACAGTTTGTTAATTTTTTTTGGTTTTTACTTGTTTAAATTTGATGTACATACTTTAAAGCAGCAGATTCCGGGCATGGTGCCACTAGTTTTTGTTTTTTCCCAGTTTGGCACTGACACTTTAGGATTAAATAGAGCTAAATAAATAAATATGGGTAGCAGCATGTGAATAGTTAGCAGGATAGGTTATTGATACTATTGGCACTATTGGTGTCATTACCCTGTTGCATTACGAGGCAATGTTGCTAAAGTTAAGTGCTCAGCTCAGGGAGTGCGACTTACTACCAACCAACGACATCAAGAGGAGTGCAGGTTATGCTGCCCAGCGGTTTGCGACATGCTGATCCCCTTTATTGGTTAAGTTAAAGTTACTGCATTATTCTGTAAATATGCACACGTTCATGCCCATTTCAAAGCCCTCTAGCATATTCATGTGAGGATACCATTTCTTAACTGTAAAAGATTTGCAAAAACATGTTGCGGGGTACTTAATTACTTATGAGTTATGAGTTTAACTGTAAAAGATTTGCAAAAACATGTTGCGGGGTACTTAAAACTCATAACTCATAAGTAATTATTTCATTTACTATTTTGATGTTAAAATTTAGAGGAAGAAAAGCGTTCAAATCAGTGTATCTGTCCAGTTCATGACCTTAATATCAAACATGTTTCTACGTTTTTGCACCGGTCAGGGAAATAAGCACCATGAATTATCTTTTGAATTGGTAGCTTCTCATCCTGTCGTCCCTCAATCAAACCTCTGTGACTGTGATTGTCCAAGTTAGTCATCCTTAGTGGGGAAACTCATCTTTCTGATGCTACACAGAACAGTACCTTGGAAGAATGTTTGGAAATAACTGTTTGACAATGCATTGTCATTGTATGAGTGCAACTCAAATTGTGAAATCATGTATTTACAGTAGCAGTAAAAATACCATCGGTCTTGCCAATGTACCTTCCAAGGGCAAACTGGCATTGTACTAAGAAGCACTTTGAAGTTATGTTATGCAAGCAGAGTTTCACCTCCTGGGTCCAGTAAGTGTCGAGGTCTGATGTGGGCCAATGTGATAGGGTGATCTGGGAGACAGAATGGCCTTTTGACATACTGGTGTAACGAACAGTCAAAGACTGAACAGATAGGACTTTTACTAAGAGACTCAGCAATCATCTAACAACCGTCTCAGAGGTCCTGCAGAGGAGCCATGTGCTGGGTCGCACATGACCTGAAGCCATGTTTCATGGTTCAGCGATTTCTCTGTCCCTCCTCACCATCCCCGCGTAAAACCTCTTCCTTTGCTTCCTCCCCATCCCCGCCTGTCTCTCCCTAAATCTTTTATGCTCCAGCGGGCTCTCTTCTTTAATCCTATCTGATTAGGATCCCACTGCCTTCCCTACCACCACCTCGCTACCGCACCGAGGGATGTATGCTAATGTGGCCCGATTGCAAAAATGGAAATGACTTTCCTTGCACTCTGGCAGGTGACAGAGACAATGTTGTAGCATTGTTCCCCAAAAAACTCCAAACTGCAGGATAAGAACTTGTCAAATTTGATTGCCGATGCATCACCAGTCACTGAGCTTAAGCGTCGTGCTTTTCGATGAATCCCTTTTATCTCTTCATCTATATCTATAACAATCGCCCTCTGCTGCTGGCAACTCTGTCTTTATATACATTTTAATGTACATATAGTATGCGTTTATGTGTAATAACTGCGTGTGTAGAGTTGGTGCACTTAAATGTGATTAAGATAGAAACAACAAACAAACAAAGTTGAAAACGGAGCAACATGTTGTAAATTCAGATCCAAGATGAGCAGAGGTAGCTCTTAAACAGCTTTTTCAAGGGAACCTTAGATGTAAGCGGATAGTAAGAAAGCCTTTTCACAGATACCTCCGCATCTGGGCGAGTGGTAGAGCGAAGAGCTCCTAACAGGATTACGTCTTGCGTGTTCACCCTTACCAAGCAGCGGGGTTTGATCGATATGTGACTAATGTGATCAAAGAGCACTGTTGTCCCTCGTCTCATGCTTTTAGCAAAACCCCATTAACCATGTATCTCCCCAGCACAATCTTTCTTCTCTCCACGTTTTACAGTGAGCTGCTAACTCTGACAGCACAAAGCACTCCTGAAATGGGATATGTCTGATACCATCTGACGTCTCTAAATTTGAAAATTTGAATCCGTAGTGGGGCAGATAGGAAAATCAGCCCCATTGCTAGCAGATCAAGGCCCTTGTCTGCAACAATGCGGCCCCGCATCCTGGTGCGTTTTAATTTGCCTGCGGGGCTGCAGGTAGCATGATCCGAGCATATCTCATTAAAGAGAGAATGGCTCTGCCGTGTGTATTGTGCTCAGTAACGTAACAGCACCTCAGATCCCGAACTCCCATTTTCGTCTCCATTATGCTGCTTTCCTGGGAAAGAGCTTGATTTCCCCCAAGCTAATGAAATGGTCACAGTACCTCATGAAATCGACACTGTCTAAACAAGAACATCTGGCAAATAGACGGCGCATTGTAATGTTCGCCGAGCCTCACTACACACAACCCTGGTGATGACTGGAAAGACAGACTGACAAACGGATGTCAGGGACGACAGGAGACGACTGACAAAGAGAGCTGGTTAGCTATATACTGGAATTACTAATTATTCAATCACAGAAGAGTCCCAAATGTACAGTATGTATAATGGTACCAGTCTGCTGGATGTTTGTCTGTGTCGTTCCTGTTACTACATCACGCTGAACAGAACTGAGAGGCCCCGGCTCCTCGGCAGCCCTGGCAGGCCTCTGACAGTTCATGCTGGCTGCCCTCCCAATATGTGCTCTTCCAACAAGCACGCCAGCTGGCCCGCTGCTGCTGCTGCTGCTGCAGTCGCCGCTCCTCCACAGCTGCCGCCATCATCACCTGGGAGGCCGACTGAGTGAAGACAGGGCATAGAAGGAGAGAGAGAAGATGGAAGCTGCCAGCTCGCACCATGTCACCCGCTCACTGAGATGTTAAATCTGTTGTCGGCCTATCCGTCTCTCGTGGCCAGCTCGCCGATTTGTATGCTGACGGTGAGTGTATTTCAATGCAGACTGCTGTCTTTATTCATTTTCTCGTCTAGGGGCACGCTCACTTCCCCAGGCATCTCAAGCTGGACGTACCAAGAAAGCAGCAACAGTGTCAAGGTTTTAGCTTGGGATGAGCAGCAGGGGTCTTTGGAGTGTAGATGCATCATGTTAACAGCAGTAGAGGGCAGCAAACACCCCACAATGACAGTGGTATATTTTTCTACAAACTTGCATTGAGCAGTAGACAATTGCAATTTACTTCCTTCCTATTATCACCATCCATTCAGATAAGTTATTTAAGGCAAATAAAATCCATTTTTAGCTTCATTGTCAGGCCTCTTTACTGGATCTGTGTGTGCAGAGACCGTTCTCACCTCAAAACTGTCAAGTGAAAGTGGATTCATTATTTTCTTTTTTTTGTAAGAGGCTGTAAAGTTCTGAGAGGACACCTCAGTTCTTATATGGGTTAGTGTCCGGACTGAGACTTTAATCAGACAGAGAAGAAGAGGAGGAAGGAAGGAACCGATGTGTTTGTGTTATCTATTAAGCAGCCCTCCTTGGATTTCCCCAGTTCTATGGCACCTGCATGTCCCATTACATGCATCGGGTCGGCAGTGCTGAGGGCAGCACATTGGACCTGCATCACACCATAATTAAGCCCCCTCAACATATCACAGTTCTGCTTGGCTTTGCTCTCCTGAGACGCACTATCATGTTGACACAGATCCCCCTGACAAACAATCCACGCCAAGCCCTCTGACACACACTCACTTCAGAGGAGAACATTCTTTCACACCCTCATAAACAAGCTCAAGTGTCTGTGCAAGCAGACAAGACTGACATAAATATGTTTATAGATACAATGAAAAGGGATCCAAGTAATCAGTGAGTGAATAGTTACACTTTATGATTATGATATTATGGTGCAGGCAGCCACGCTGCCAAATCCAGTCCTGTAAAAAACCTTCACATTTATATCACGTCAATGCAGGTACCACGGTGTCTTCTCTCGTTTGCATATATTAGCGGTTAGTACAGTCTATGGTGTTGGACACCCGCCAAGCAATTAAATTACATCCAGAAAAACGTGATAAAAGATGATAGGAAATAAGTGCATGTGTATAGAAAAGGCACAGAGGTGATTAGATTCTTCTACCCTCCCCTCTGCCCCCAGTTTTAGTTAATTTCATGACAATGATGTTGTGTGGTATATTTGCATGCTAACAGCAGGCATCCAAGTGAAGCAATGCAAATAGGAACGTTGGCTTTATCTCACATGCAATTTGCGCCGGCATCTCAGAAGAGATAAAATCTAATTTGATAACAGGAGCTGCGAGATATTTAACAGTTTTGCAAAATCTACAAGCAAGTGAGAATTTTACCTATTGCTCACACACATGTCTGTTATCATTGAAATTCCATCCCAGGTGCTTGGACACAATAGAGCCACATTAGATGCAGAATACCGGGAATACAATATTAATGAAGGTGAATATGTGGCTGAATCAAATGTTACTTTCTTTATTTTCTTATCTGAAATGCACCAAAAGCAGAACACACCCAAGGTGTTGCATTTGGTGAAAAATGTAGGCTCTAAGACGAGCTTTAAGGGAGGACGTTGAGATGACTGCACACCTTATAAGTAGGCTCATATCACCTCAGTAAAGGTTGCAGAAAAGCATTAAAAGCCCAGTGCTGTACTTGTAAGTTAATACTAAAACATAAATTATATACTGTATTTTTGGCAGTTATGGTAATAAATTATCACCTCATCTTTTGCAAATGATCTAAACACAAAGTAAGCAGTAAGTGGACCTATAGCATCACTGAGCTGCTGAATGCTGCAATATTCTTGATGGCAGTTGTGCAGTAAACAAATGTTTTTGTTCAACCGCCAACTTATCAGCCACCGTCAGCAAAGCTTTTCACCTAACAAGAGAAAAGAACGTGGTCAAATGCATATCCATCACCTGCCACATCACCTCAAAAATTTCATGACAAATCACAAAATATCCTTTCCCCCCAGGCTCTGTCTTCTTACGTTTTGGCTTCTGCTGTCATGCAATTCCTGCAGCAGTGCTTGGCTGATGTGAGGTCCAGACATGCTAAGTGCATTATAGTTTACATCAGTTCCTATAGATTAAAAAATCACAAACCCTAACCCTGTCCGCAGATATACAGGATTTTAAATTGTAGTTTTTACTTTGAGTTGTGTTCCTGTTCATATGAATGATGAATGGCTGAAGATACTCTTTATGTGATGACCCAACAGAGAGTCATCCCTCAACTCTAAGCAGGATTTTAGGGCCTTTAAACACATTGTTTTTTTAGAGGCTTGTGAGCTCGATGCCCTAATAGACCAGGAGGACCACATATTAAACAGTAAAAAGTTAACAACTAGCTGGTGAAAATAATTTAAAAAAGAAGCATTTAGGAGTCAAGAGCCACATATTTATCTCGAAATTTGTACAGGCACAAAACAAAACATAGAGGAGGTTTAAAACTGACTCCCAATTTCCCACTTATAAACTTACTAATAGTTTCATTACAGGAAAAATGCTGAAAGCTTTTTCATCTGCCTGATGAAAAAAGATTGAACATGGAGCGAGCGAGCCAAGATTCCACTCCTGGCATGATTTCACTACTTCGAAGCCTGTTTCTGGTTGAGGACTTTGTTAAAACACCTGACTATGTTCAATATTTAATACATTAAAAGAACATTCTGAGATATTGCATCTTGTGCATGTTCATTCTATACATTATTTGAACTTTGTCATACCTTGAAGTATTATCTACTACCAGACCTACCAGGAGATTGAGAGCATCATTTTGTGTCACGTATGCAGTATGTTTGCTTTCTTCTGTTAAAATGATCATAATGTGACGGATGGAGTAATCAGCGGCCCTGGATTTAGACCTGCCCGGGCCAGCTGGAGTCTGTCTGTGTGAAGTGCATATAGTCCCCTCCCAGTGCTCACTTTTCTTTCCAACTGCTCAGACGCAGGTGAAGTGGAAATGATGGATTGCGTGTAGGCATAAAAGTGGTTGTCTGTCACAGTAGAGTGTTGATGGTTTCAGGGTTGGCTACGCACCTTTTTAATATGGATCCTGCGGGGAGATGGATTGAAAAAATAAATCTCTCTCTAAAACGTTAATGGGGAATAGAAGTACATCATGCAGAATTTGCAATGAAGAAAAAAGGGGTTTTTTTTTTTTGGATTATATTTGTATTGGTGCCATTCTGAATTAATGTAACTTATTTGTTTTTGTTTGTTTATATATATAAAATTAAACTAAAAACAGCCTCCCATTACTCCCCAGAGTAAACACATTCCAGGCATAAACAGAAGTGTGTGCTCCAATGTTTAAACAAATAGCAAAAGAAGACAATTTAAAGGACAAGCGGGTGAGCAGATGGCAGAGCCTTTAATGGCCTATATCTGAACCACAGTACGAAATAGAAAAAAAACTATAGTTATCCAGTGGCAATTTCCAGCTTTGTTTGACTCCTCAATTACTTTTTTAAAGTGGACACATCAGAATACAATGTTGGGTGAAAACAGGACCCAACGCAATGTGATGCCACCAGAGAAACGTTGTTTATCGCCCACGGATCGTAGAAACACAAACACGTATGGGCATAACGTGGTTGATTAAAAAGCCTCCCGGCGTCCTGTGGAGCAACCGTGTTTATGTTACAAGTCAAGAAAATGAAACACACATATTTCACCTTAGCTTTATTTCAAGAAAATACAGACATTATGAACAATTTTCGTTCAGTGTCACAAAAATCAATGGCACGTTGGCTGCTTCTCCTTTCTCTGTGTGCTGACACAGAAAAACTGATTACAATTCAGCTTCCATGGAAGTGAATATCCAGCCCAGTAAATCAAATCTTTTGGCTTATGAAGGACAGGCAACAACAATTTTCAGAGCAATATGCAATATTCATTGTTCATGAATAATTAATTTGTTTGCTCGCAACTCATTTTTTTTTTTTTTTTTTATTTGGGTGTATATCAATGGCAAAATCTCTCCTGCTCAATGGGATGGCATTTGTATTTCATTCACATACACCATTTTACCCATACTTCATTGCGTTCTACTCTTACCTTACTATGGTTCCGGAAAAAGCTTTCAATTCACAGCGAGGCGTTTTCACAGCATTGCCACAAATAAAGAAAATAATGGCATTATTATGGTCTCTTCCTTACAAAACTTCCAATTCTCTGCATCTGTTTGTAGTCAGCAAAGGTGGCAGAGGTTGGGCTGAGCTGATGTGTAATTTTTGGGCTGATCCTGCCTGCCAGTATACAAACCAATGCCTGAAGTTCCCTTTTAAGCAAGGATTTCCACTCTGCCACTGTTCACCTGCAATTTAAAGTGAAGATAGTGATGTGATTTATTGTACGTCGAGTGCGAAGTGTCCTGTGTAATGAATGGGATCTGTCCTTAAGGTTTATTTTCCCAGCCTGGTTTAGCCAAGGACATGAAGCTAAACATGGGCTTCACTCTACCGTCTTTACGGAGGATAATTACATTCTCAGAAACTAAGCCAAGCAGCACTGCATAATAAAGTAGGAGCCACATTTTCTATGCAGTTTAATGGGCTGAAATAGGCAACCTGAATGTGTGTACTCAGGTGATTAAAAAAAAAAAAAGAAAAGTCTTTTTGTCTTTACAAAAACACACTTTTTTGATACTACATGTGTTTTCTGTGAGTGTCTGCCTTGCCGTATCTGTGGATGCCACAGAATGCCCCCCCGAAAAAAAATACACAGAAATTACACTGTAATCGTGCTCCAAACATCACTGCACAGTTTTACACACCACACAGCAAATGTTCACACACAGCAGTATGTCGCTAGTCCATACACTCACCTGTCTATGCATCAGTCTGCTTGCCTTGTCCCCCCTCAGTGGGCTTTTGGTTCAACCTCTTCAGCTGACCACTGTCAGTGCATATAATACCAAGTCCTCTGTTTCATTATAACCATTTCATTTATCCTCTCTGTCTCATGTGCTCCTTGAGGTTCGTAACCATTTTTAGCTGCTTTAAGTCCTCGCACGCCTCACTCAAGACTTTACAAATCGCCGCTGAGAATCAACATTGAGCAATTTAACTTCTGAAATTTTGCCGTTGCATTTTAGATATTTGTTTATCTCTTGTCGTTCTCTCTTCACGTTCCCGAGGGGGCAGATCTCATTACAATTTTAGCTGGGACAAGAAACTGAACGCTTGAATTGTATCTGTCACTTTTTCATTGTTGACAATGAGAGTTTAAAGAAACAGGTATTCAGATCATCACACTCAGGGGGAGAAACCTTTCTCTAATCTCAGACATTCTCACATTACAAGGTCTGAAATAATGGCGCATCGCACATCACAGGATATTCTTTTAAGCTCATTTTGCCAGAGGAAGTCATGCACCACCTTAAATAATATCTACAATCAGATTTCATGTGGAAGCAGATGCAGATAAAATTCAGATTGTTATGGTGCTACAAGTGGCTAAAGTAAGACTCTGGACTGAGGATAAAGCACAAAAGGCTGTATGAGTCTGAGAATTTAGACTTACATTACGATGAGTACAGTTTGTCTACTCCTCAAATGTGCCTCAACTAGCCTATCAGAAGCTAGAGTAGACTCAGACAGGTAAACATGGCGGAAATCTGCAGAAGCAGATCCAGCAAACAATTTGAATTGCATTTTGTAAATATGTACAGTAAATAATTAATAAATGCACTTTTTAAGGTAAAATTGCCCTGAAACGTCTGTACTCTGTAAGCTACTGCAGGCTACCTGGGCCCGGTGAAGATATTCTTTATTCTTCTTGTCTGTTCAATGCGACCGGTTTGTCTGTTGATGTGGTGAAGCAAAACTGCTTGGATGGCTGTGCATATTACGAGCCGAGAAACCGAGAAGTGGAAAGTTCAGTTTTAGCTCCACTTTCTATGTTTTTTTCTATGTTTCTATGCTGTTATAACCATGTTCATTACTAGAATGTAGATCGGCTAAATTCATGTGAATTATCGTAGCTAAAATTCCCTCTGTTAGTGGCAGTCTTCTATAAAGAACACTGTTAAACCTAATTCCGTTCTTAAAGCAGAGATTTTGTGGTAGGGCCGTCAGTTTTCACTGTTAAATATTGTGTACACACCGTTGCTATGACTGTTTCCTGATTCACTTCGACGTGCAGGCACAGTCAGCATACACATCATTAACTCAGTCAGTAACATGATTAACTAATCTGTGATGAAGCGCCACAGACATTAATGTGCCTGGTGCCACAGTTTACAGTTCTCCTCCTGTCCGCACGTGGCCCGAAGCCACTGGTCTCTTCTTTTACTGTCCTTTGTTCTTGGGAGGAAGTGAAGAAATTCATAAATTGTGTTTTTTATTCGACGTACAGAGTGGGAAGCAGCAGCTTTCGGGCATGGTGCCACAAAAGGTTCCAATTTGGCGCCAGCATTTTTACAAGGCTTGTTTTCACCCTGAAGGTGACTTTATGTTTGCCTGCTCTGCAATGGCTCGTACCACTGATCAGGTCACAGAGGGGGATAAACAACACCTTCAGAAAATGTTCTGTCTGTGTCCGGATCATTGCAAAAGTGAAAACAGTTTCTCCTTAACATATATTCGAAATTACAACTCCACGTTTTTCAGAAGTGGACATGTGCCCTTTGCCTCGCCCATCCCCCCCCTGCGGTCTGCACCCTTGTGTTGTCTTTTCATTCTTTTTCTGGTTGGTATTCTTTTGATGTGGTGATGGAGCTCACATCTTCACAAACCGAGAACTAATATTACCAAGAACTGAGCTGATTGTGTTTGATTACTTTCCTGCCATGACATCAATACGAAGAAAATATACAGATTGTACATTTTTATGTAAGATCGGGTGCAACAACCTACTAAAATGAAACAAATTTCAGTTGTTTGTGGTTCGATGTCAAGTACTGGGCCTGTTTGGTCGTTCAGACAGTTTCATTAGCATGCCAGTCATGAGAATCAATGTGGGTCAGAACAAATCACTTGGCAATACAGCTCATCAATATGCCAATAGGAAGTTTCCCCTTATTTAGAAATGGAATAGCTGAATCAAGAGAGACAGAGAATAAAAATAAAAATATCCAAAAAAATGTCATATAAAGAAATGCAGCAAAAGCAAATGAGTGAAACTTAAATCTTTTTGACTTCACGCAGTGGTGTTTTCCAAAGCATCAGATGTGCAGGTAACCGCACACTACTCCGCTCGGTTTTATTGAATTCAACCTCTGTAGGGACCAACCGTGATATCTCACCCGGGACCACCACAAAGGGCTGCAGTTTCTGGATTCTGACAGCATCTTGATATTAGCTGCCATGAAACGTTGCACCTCAATGTGAGATCTCGGTCTTTTCACCCAAGTTATGTGTGTAAGTACTGCCGGCAGGCCCCCTGCTGCCGTGAATACTGAGTGTGTCACAGTGCTGCTGCCTGGGGAAAAACAGGGGGGTGTCTGAGGGAGCATTTGTAGTGGAGAAACGGCACGTCATGGCTGTCAGAAATGCCTTTTTTTGTTTTTTTTGTTGTCGAGCCAAAGCCTTTCTTTCAACGTGAGATGTAGTTAAAACAGTGTTACTCTCAGGAGGAAAATAAAACTACTGAGTCTAAATGAAGTCGGCCCCGTTGTCATGTTTAAGTGGTCCAGATGCCATAAACATAAGTGAAAATTATTTTTTGCTTTGTTAGAGTTACCTCGTGAGTGCCAAGATATCAATAACAATGAGGTATGAACTCTATCTTTTTAAGCCACAGCCTGCAGAAGGAGTCACAAGTGTTTGTGTTGGATGCATTTATACCTGCTGTCTCTCCCTCCAGCTGGTCTCTGATAAGCCACATGCCAGGCATTACTCACACACCAATCATGACTCAGGGAAACTAAATCATCTGCCCACTTTTACATTTTGGCCCTTATAAAATCAGTCTGCCAGCTTGGAGATGACCTATTTACTAAGTGAAGGATTCTGCAACAGCGGAACACAGGGGAGGTGTGCTTAGATGGGTCCTGCAAGTCTGTAACGATGCATGCAGGGCTGGCGGCAAGTCAGGCGTGCAATTTTTGAGTGATGGCCAAAAATGTGTTTTCCACGGCCCCATGGGTGCTCGCACCTTGGATGTTTGCGATTTCAAAAGCACGCTTAATGAGATTTCTGCCTGTTCAGAGGAAAAAGGAAAATGCAGTTTGTTTGAAGCATTAAAAGTCTTTTAAGTCCAAATGTCTGTCACTTTTATCTCAAGATTACCCCGTGGTAAATGACGTTGGTCTCGTTCACCATATATCATTCTTTTCAAATACCACATTCAGACAGTGATGTTCACAGTTTAAGTGAAGCAGCACTAACTGGAAAGGAAAGGACAAAAATAGATTAAAGAGAGAGGGGAAAAAAAACAGGTAAATATGAGAATTGCTTCTTTGAGCTGCGATCATCAGCGGAACAGTTTCCACGGGTGGCCATTGGCCGTTATGTGACTTTTAGGGCAACGAGATGGAAAAATACATGTTGCTTCATTTGAGATCTGCTCACGTGTGATGCCAGCAGAGCACAATATTGTCAGAGTGACAGCGCCACAACCCTAGTCTGCCTCGATAACTCGCATATGCACACTATTCGCTGGCTGACCCTGGCCTTGTGTTTCACTGTGACATAATCTGGGTCTGCAGCGGTTGATGAAGCCCACAGGGGCATTCCCCAAATGCCAAATTGTCTTGTTTCATACCGTATCCAGCACCTTGTGCACTGTACCACTGCATGCATTTAATGAAATGTCATACAGCTCCAACTACAATAGTAGAGAGGACATATTATATTTATAAACCCCCACCTGAAGCTAAATGGAGATGCTGTACTCAAAACAGGCTTCGCAATCACATTCCCTCCAGTGTCAGTCCATTGCAGTAGCATTCAGACATCTTGGATTAAAAATGGCTGCATTATTTTCCACCAGCTAAGGAGACTTTGACAGATAGACAGATGGGGGGTTGAATTCTAAGTTTCCCCGATGATCTCCCGCTCCAGTCCTTATTGGATGGTTGATGCAAAGGTACAGTAATAAACATAAGCAGCAAGCAGATGGGGATACTGGGATAGTTTTCAAGCCATTCAAATGGCTTGATGTCCAAACTGTTGCCTGACAGGCAAAGGGCCGTCAACAGGTGACCTTTGCGCAGAAAATTCACTCTCGCACTCAATATCAAATGGCCTCTTTAGGTTTTTACATATTATTGTGGCGAATAAAAGGATGGAGAAAAAAAAATGACACAAACATACAGATAATGAAAGAGAGAGAAATAAAACAAGACTTACACAAGCTGAATTAAAGAGTGATTAATGATAAACATTACTATTATTCACACACTTTGAAATAAAACACACCGTTTTATGGGCAGAAAATAAGGTCTGAAACGCTATGGCATTTAAGGGCACAACACTAATGATAGCACAAAAAAAATGGATGGGATTAATCATTTAGATTGTGAAGTTAAATTTGGAATACCCTATATCAAATATTAAGTTCAATAAATTCATTTTACTCCGCTGCTCCACTGGTCTAAGGATCAGATGTCGACCGCTCTGCTGAACGACAATGATGATGAGACCCGCCGAGGCGATAAAATACTCCTGATGACATCTTTATTTCGTTTTTAGCCAGTGAGCATGTGCAGTCAAAGTTACAGCCTGGTCACAAATTGGGTCCAACGCTCAGTGACCGTGATGATTGACTTATTCCCCACGGCCTCTAGAGGGAGCCAAACCACCCACTGGTGCTCCACCAGTCACTTGCTCCCCCTCGCAGCCCAGCTGCCTTCCAGGCAGAGGACCTCTAAGGACAGGGTCTGCATAGTCTTTCTTCTTACCATATGAAATCTAGTTATTTCTAAAACTTCCATCAAGTGAAATTTAACGGTTAATAGCAGATAAAATGTTAAGACAGTGCTACTGCTTTCAGGAGAAGTTGAACTGATGCATGGCTAACCTGGCAAACCTCCAACACTGATTTAAGCAACACAAAAGCCAGAAACAACACTAAATATAATGCTGCTTGTGAGCTTTTTATACTTTGTTGTACGAATTAATTAGCAGAGACTTGCCACCAAACTAATTTTGTGATGAATCAAAGCTGTGTGCTTTTTTTTGCACTTTACGCTACATGTTTTGATCAGGAATCAAACTGTGGCTCTTGACATTCATGCACATGTGTCCCAGAAGAATAACATTTGCTGCTGCAAAGGGGGAACATATTATGCTAATTAAAACCACTGAATGAAATTGTGTTGCTAGGAAACAGGTATAGTCCAACTTTTAGATCCTGGGAGTGTTGATAGTTCCAAACCATATTGTGCAACTACTTACTAGATACAGTATGACAATTATGTTACCTTGAAATGACTCCTATAAATCTACTGTACTTTGACAAGGGCGAAGTGGAACCTGGGCTCACAATAACTTTTTCGCAAATCCAATTGAGTATTTCTAGAGGGTGAAACTGAACATAATGAAGTGGACCTCCTACAATAGCAGGACCCCTGAGGGTGTACCACTTCAAAACTTGTGTTTTGAACTTTAAGTTCCTGGAGGGGACCTCCCAAGAGGATTAATAACGTTTATCTCATCTCGTCATCGTCTCATCTTTCTCTGTAGGTTGTGTTCTACTTAAAAGTTGCCCAAAAATACAGCAGCATCATCAGCAGCAGCAGCAGAGGCAAGAGGGGCAACAGAGGCAGTGCGTGCACTCGGATACACCAACACAGACATTTTCCTGCTTGATGCCAAAGCCATCCGATGTAGCTGATGAATGGCGCATGACAGACAGCATCCCGTCCTGGCTGTCTGATAAAGGAGGCACGGTGAGACATGAGCAGACAGGAGTATAGACCGCGCTCGGTGTCGATTTGCAAAGGTCCGTCAAGGCTAGATCTTCTAAATTCCAATGCACCCATCTCCCCCTCTCTCTCGCCATCTCCCCCTCTCTCTCCCTCTCTCTCTCTCCCTCTCTCTCCCTCTCCCTCTCCCTCTCTCTCCCTCTCTCTCTCTCTCCCTCTCTC
>KV751328.1:2948808-2963602 GCA_001698575.1 Mola mola | reverse complement strand
TTACTTTAAAAGATGTTTTTGTGTGTAATTTGGCAGTAGGGAAAATGGGAATGTCAGCTTTGGAGTTGTTGCTGGGACTTAAACGGCACTGTTAACCACTCCAATGTCCTCTGCACGGAAAATAAGTAATTCCAACCCCTTTGTGCTTTGCATCATTCAGAGTAAAGATAGAGACGCGTGCGGCTGTGTGACAAATGCAAGTGTGAATGAATCAGTGTGATATTTTTCTTGATGGTTTGTGTCCAAAACTGAAATAATTAAAGAAAGAAAGAAAGAAAAACGTATTATATAGATTTGACAACTTTTCACACACCATGAACAGCTGTAATACTGTATTGCTTCTACTGTGAGGATTTGGATGAGTTCAGGAACACAATTTACCTCTGGATCACTCAAGGCCAAATCCCCACCGCTGCCCAAAGAAGCTTATTGTAACCTGGCTGGCTGCTTCAAGCATTAAGCCCACATCCCCAAACCCTGAGCTACTTTTCCCGCTTTCTGTCCTCGGCCGAGGACAGAAAGCTCCTGCTAATTTATCTTGTAGTCATTCATTCATTAAGTCCCATTCTGGTACGTGACAAGACCAGCCCCTTGCCCCGGTTTGCTTAGAATCAAAACTAATTTTGCACTTGTAACTAAGTCTACTAGAGCCTTTTAACCTACAGACAAGGCCTGCATTAAACCTGAACTTTTTTATTTTCTTCCTTTGCCTCCTGACATTCAAACAAAGTGGCTGTTTATCATGTGGTTCATTAACAACAAGACTTATATCTTAAATATCAACCCCGGTCCTGCTAATATTACTTGGCGAGGTTTTTATCAGCGGCGTTTCCATTTGAGGTAATAGTATTAATTTCCTCACATTGACAGACGGCAGAATTGTTCAACAGAGCCGGTACAAGTGCCAATATGACTCGTGACACGTACAGACATTTTGGATGATAATAATTGGCAATTGGCAAAAAAAAAAACAGACTACAAAAAGCAAAAAACATCTTGATGGCTCATATCTTTATCGGTTGTAGACAACAGCGCAGTTCTTTCATGTTTTTGATAATAAGTCTGACTAAAACTAAAATCGCTCATCATAAAAACTGTTATTATACTTGTGTAGGGGTTGAAATGGTGGCATCAGTTCAAGCCCAGCCAGGGAACGATGAAGCTTGTCATCCCCCACATCTCTCCCTCTCCAACATTACCTGTAAACTCTATGCTGCATACGATCCTTATGAATTAAACCGGGCCCAGAGAATATGTTTTAAAAATGTCATCAGACTGTAATTTACAGCCGTAACATTCGCATAATGTCACGTACGGCACAGTCAACAGATTTACATCCGCTCAGACCTTGCTGAGACGTGACAGAAAAAAACAAAAAAAAGAGTCCGGCTGCTTTGCATTAAATGCAGAACTTGCTGTGCTCTTTTCATTGTTTAATCATTACTAGCAACGCTCAACAATAATAAACACAAATTAAACACTCATCCTGCAATTTATATGTATATTTAGTGTATTAGTCCTTGTTAACCCAAAATCCACCCACACTTTTTTCCACCTTCATTTCCCAATCCCTTGATTGACATGTGTTTATTTTTTTGGATTTATTTTCGGTGGTGTTCTAACTCTTGTGTTTGAATAGCGTTTTGGTGATGCGATAGCTCCACCCAGCGCGCCCGGCGGGGTCCAATTAGCCCGAGTGATCAAACACACCTGTGCGGGTGTGCCGAGCCATGAATTAGCAAAGCAGCAACAGATGGCAGATTAATGGAGTGGAGTAAATAGCACAATGTGCCCCTTTCACATGTTGTCAAGTAGGAGAATAATGCAGCATCCAGTGGGAATACTCAACTAAAATGTAAGTACCTCAAATCATGATCACTCATACTTATTTTTATTTTTTTCTAAATTGTTTAATACAAATATTTATTCACGCAATTGACAGGGGCTTATCGACAAGAAAAGCACTGTCAGGACTACAGCACGTGCAGGAGGAATATCAGGGTATTAGAATAAGCCATAAACAGGGGAATAGATAAGAAAATGGAATGTGTTCTTTCTCTGCAGGGGTGTCGTATCTATCAAAAGATGGTTATACGTAAACTATACTGTCCAAATAGATATATACATACATACATATATACATCCAAAGCTTAATATTTCTGTGCAATGCGGCTGTGCCGTTACGTTAAAGATACAGAAAAGTAACAGAAAACATGTCTGCAGCTTAACCCTGACCCGCCCCTTCGCCCTGGATCTGTCTCTGACTTCCACTCTACACGCAGGATATTTTATAAACTGAAGGTTGCAAAGTAAAGAAGAAAAAGAAAAGAATATAAATTAAAATCATATTTCTAGCTAGATGAAGTGTGCCCTCCCAGCTTTGAGTCTGTCCCACCCCATTCATCCTAGCAACAGAGAGCTCGGCAGATAAGATCTCCATTAAAGTCAGGGTTCCACTGCTGAATAGAATAGAATATGTGCCAGTTTCAGCCTAACTGCCAGCGTTGGGTTTAAGTATGGTCAAAATTACACACTTGATTTTGATCTTCCCGGCATCGCTTTAACAACAAAATTAGTAATTTTACAAAATACTGTGTCACTTTGTCTTACAATGTACAATCAAAGTCAGTAGCCTAACATGTTACATTTGTGGATTAGACCCCAGTCCCCTCAAACACTCATTAATCAGTGTCTCTCAAGTTGTGGGTTTATGTTTTCGAATATGACTAATCAGCAGTTCAGCTATGCCCTAAAAAATATCACAAGGCCAGATCATGATTAAAAAAAAGTATGTTTAACAATGTTTGTCTTCAAAATCTCTTCATAAATGCCAGAATACTCTGGACCATGTACCTTGAGATCGATAGTGCGAGAATATTATACTATATTGACGACTAACACTGCCATTGTTACAATACTCTAATAGGTTCAGGAAATTACGTAACTTTTTTCATGCCACATCACAATGTGAAGATAACGTGATTCTCATTATATAGATTTTATCACAATTAGAACTAGTGATTATTTTAGTAATCGCTTAGTCTGCAGGCTATTCATCATTTACTCTATAAATTGAAAAGGCTTATCACATTATTTATAATTGCTTCCTTACTCCTACCAGTAGTTAAAAAACCAAAGCCTCTTCATTACTGTCAGAACTGAAAATAGAAAAGCAGCAAATCCTGACATTTAAGAAGCTGGAACCAACAAACATATAATAATCGGCTTGAAACAAGGCCGGAGAGATTATTTGATTATCAAAATAATCGTCAATTTTCTTTTGGTCGACAAATCGATTAATCGTTGCAGCTCTAAAAATAACAATTGGGTATGATGCATATTGCGCAGCCCTAAGCAGTGAAACGCTGCTTAATTAATAAAATGCTGTTCGTCCCACTTTGTTTTGTCTCACACAGTCTTGAGGGATGGAATGATCTTTAATGCCATTTTCTGTGTAATACAGTGTATTTAGCAGCTGACGCAATGCGGGCAAAACAATACATTTTTAAGTTAAACGATTCATTCTTACCTGTTTGCATCCTTGACTAACTCAATTTCAAATCATACATCATTACGCATTCCCTCAAATGCCACTCACTGGATGATACAGTCACTCATGTCTTCGTTATGCCATCGTGCCTCCTACATGCATTACACTTTGGCCGGCTCATGAATTGTCGTGTACCGTATGTGAATGGATAAACGACGCGGAGTGAGGCGCGCAGGCATTCATGCCGCACGCTGATAAGAGCGGAAAAAAAAAAAATCCCTTTAGCCAGGTGTATAATTGGTGCACAAAGAGAAGAAACAGGTGCCTTTCTGCTTGTAGAGAGGCTGGCTCGTTCCATTTTCCCCAGGTTTGTTGTTAACAGAATGACATGTTGATTAATGTATGGCATACATATGCATTAAATTCTGTTTTATAAATTGAAGAGTCATAAGTTGTAAAGCAATTGCGTCACTATAAGCTAATATTACAAAACCATCAGTGCATGCAGAAGGCTCGATAAGTCATCCATTGGTTTTGCATTCAGAAACATCAGTTGCATGCCCTTATGAAATGTTTCATATTTTACTTAATAAAGTGCCAGACTAGATGCTAAGATTCTTTATAGCGCCTGTGGTGTGGTTCCGTATCTAAAGTTATAATTTCCATGATTGGCATCACTTCGAATCACAAAGAATTATACATGCTAGTCGGCCTCAAAGTGACGCAAATGATGAAAGGGACTCATTGAATATGAATGTCTCCTTTGGTCTTCCTATACGCACTTCAGTCAGCAGGATTGTCTTTGTTCAGCCAAACTGGCAGGACCTGCATTTACACAAGTGAAGTACAAATCACTCTGGACTCCCGATAGATGACTGGTATGAGCAACAGGGCACTTTTTTGGCTGCAACAGGGAGGACATAAAGCGAAAAAGCAAACCAGGGGAGGATTGGTATATTGTGGCACACACACGAGGCTAATGCCAGCCTTCAACCATGTCACTTCAACTCACACAGGCATCTTAAGTGCTGTTCCTGTGAAGTGATGTCTGTTGTCATGGGAAGGGTGTGTGAGCCCGGCATTGCACATCCTCTGACTTCCCTGTTGCCTCCCTCCGCTTGCTCCTCCCCTCGCTCTCTCCCCGCCTACCCACTCGCTCATTCTCTCCTTCCCATCACATGCCAGGAAATCAATCGCTGAAACAAATGTGAACTGATTGCAGAAACGCAAGCTTCTTGGAGCGGTCCAACAATCGTGCATGAGGGAAGATGAGATTGCTGTCGGTCGGGGGGGGCGAGGTTTGGGTTGCTGAGAGACTGAATGTGTCTCTTGAGAAATAACCACAATTTCATTGCTCTGAGGCAACAGCAAGAAGGGGCCTACTTATCTCTGTGTTGAGTAGTGCCTAAGTGTCTCTGACAAGCAGGAACAGTGGCGAAGTAAATGCAAAGAAGTACAATGACGCCTTCAGCAGTCACAAGCTTCCAAGGCCACACAGTGGGGCCACCAGACATAGACACACTTCCGTAATCATCATCAAAATCCCTCTGATACAGAGCATCCATGTTGCATTTTTCCCTTCTTCCTACAAAAACTCGTCGTTCCCCCAAAGGGAGACTGTGGCTCTGCAGCGGCACTGTGAAGGATGATGCAGGTTGTACGTGTGCATGTGGAGCCTGTGAACTTGTTTTCTGTGTGCATTCCTGGGTGCTTTTTCATTTTATGTGGGGCGCTTTGCTGAGATGTCAATTTAGCAATGTGATTTTTTTTTTTTTTTTAATCACTTTCACATATCGCCCAGCTCAGCCCGAGCGCGCCTCAAAGTGCTCACAAACATACCACGCAGACATTCCATGCCCTTTACACTTACGAAACCTCCCACTCTTTTCCACAGGATATCTGCTGAGCACCTTTTTTGTATTATTTCACGTTCTCTGTATCCCTCAATAGCCTGTAAAAAAACCCTTATTCTTCTAGCAGGAATTCACAATGCAATAGCTAATCTCTTTAGCGTCGTGCTCCCTTCATCTCTACGCCAGACACGGTATATCCAAGAGGCTGTTGCACCCCTGGGGATAACCTCCAGCCGTGTACTGTCAGTTAATAGCTTCCTATTGCAAAGCAGGCAGAGTGATCTGGAATAGCCTCCTCCACTGAGATTTCCCTAAGTGGCGAAAGAAATCTCAGAGCGAGATTTAATGCAGACGTCGGAGTCCTTGCCCAGTTGCGATTGTCTGCCATACGCGGTCTTGTCTTTATTCATGTCGCGGCGGCAGAAAACTTTGCACTTCACAGCCGTTTCTCCCACAGTGATATTTGTGCTCTGCGGCTGTATGGGGATGGCTTCGTGGAGGTAGCCGCGCAGGAGCCGCTCAGAGCAAGGCGACAGGCAGTGACAACTCAACACGCTGCAAAGTCAGTGGAAATGCACAAACGCACTGCAAACACTCAGACAGTAAAACTAGAAACGACACACTGCAAGCAAGCTCAGTTGACAACGAAAGTGGATGTTTATAGAGGACATTAAAAGATGATTGATACATTGGGCACACTGGTTTTGTGACTCCCAGAGTCATTTAGTGTGTTACTTGTAATTACACTATATGTTTTTCTTTAAATATTTCTTTAAATAATATTTTTCAAATTATTTTTTTTAAAGGAGAATTCAGGTAATTTTCAACCTAAGACTTATTTTTACTGTTACTGAGTGAAAAACTTACAGGATTTTCACAATCGGGTATCTACTCCATGTGAGCTGGCTCTTTCCAGTCAGCTTTGGTCATAGTACCTGAACTCCATACTTGAGTAATTGTGAAAAAAAACCCGTATTATTTTGTGAAGTTTTAGACTGTCAAAGTTGTGGAAATAGAGCTTGGGTATCCAGCGTGTCATCCATCTGTAATGCTGCTTGTTCTCATTGTTTTCGTATTTAATCTTAAGCCAACGTGCTGTTTGAAGTTCTTTGAGATGCAGGCTGTTGAGCCTTCAAGGCCGCCTTACAAATTAGCCCAAGGTCAGAGACAAGAGACGTAACCCTGGCTGTTCGCTCGAGGCTCCTCACAGTCTCATGCTTCCTCGTAGATATTCACGCTCAGGCCCTCAGTTTTTAGCATTCCAATCAGACTTATGACTCACTCTGTCTGCGTCTGCACAGCATGAGGCATTGGCTTTGTGGAGAGCCTCTTTCTCGCCACAAGTGGGGGAAGAATCAGCAAACTCTTTTAATGAAACTCAAGCTTGACGCATGGAGACACGGTAGCTTGGTTTGGCCCCACACATCAACTATTCCCTGTAACGATTTGTTCCTCCTTTTCTTTTCTTAATTTTCCTGTCACTTGTATTTTTTTTTTTTTTTTGTGTCCGGATATTTACATCGTGATCTGAAAATCAAATCATTACAAAGACATACTGCGAGTAACATGAGCTGTACCAAGCGAAGACCTTGCATAGACACAAGTCAGACTTGCTGATTAATTCAAAATTAATGCTGTGCCTGCTAAAACTGGATTATGGATAAATGCCTCTGTGTATGTTCTCACTGGAAATCTGATGCTTTTCCTTATGACTTCTCAGTTGCCCAAATCTTATCATACTATATGTTAGTGCTATAACTGTCTACACCCCAGTCAGAATGGTGAATTTATATCTCTTTTTATCTCTTTCTTTTTAATCAAAGGAAAGTGGAAAACCTTCCCAAAGCAGCAACTTTTTCAACAGCCGGACTCACCGTAGATTTTGTCCTCCAAGAGAATTTGAGGGTGATTGATTGCTTTTAATTGCAGTGTATTTGTTGATCTATAGTTGATTGTTTTGGGACTATAGGGCAAGTCCTTGAGATCTAAAGTATTTACTCAATGAATGCTTATGTTGCATGTGGCAACTTGAGGGCTTATCTTATGGGCTGCATGAAAATACTTGGAGAAGCTCTAAAACAATGGTTTCAACAGTAACAGTAATTTCCTTGGTCCTGTCAATTTTCAACTACATTTTCAAATTGCAATGCACACGAAGATGTTTAAAAACAATGAAAGCAGCCTCCTAAATCAATTTAAGTACAATGGCAAAAAAAAACAAAAATAGACTTTGTGTGGAAAGGTTGTATTGTACCACATGATTGATGTTATATAGGACTACCTCACAGCAAAGTTCGTGGAATGATTAATGATGCACTGATTTATCAGCTTATTGTTAGTGTCAGCCGATATGGTCGTGGTTGACTGGTATATGCAAATATGGGGACGTTTACTAATACCGACGATAATCTTTTGCGTCTCATTAATTTTGCACTGGTTGCACCTGTTGTCCTGCACCTGGCTGGAGCTTTAAAGAACCCCTGTGATGAAATGTGATGACATTTTGACCCTATTAACATGCCTGCGTGGTGTTTTTTCTGTGTACTCCAACACACACTATGGTCAAAATAAGCTGTCGACATCATGCTTTTGTTCTGCAATCTGCCAGTCTCCAAAAAGCATCCCGGCTTTTCTGGGCACAAAACATGGGGAGCCAATCCTGATGGCTTTTGGGAGGGGGGGGTTGGCATTATAGTTATTTTTCACACTGAGGATTTTGTCGAAATTGTTGCTTAAAGTATTGGTATTGGAATTTTTCCATATCGATGCATCCTCAATCGTGACACTTAACATGTAGATCAGGTCTAGACCAAACTCTTATTTGTTTGTTTTTTTTTATATTTTTCTGTGTTGAAGAACATAATCCATCCAGGTGTTTGGCAGAATAATTTCTGTCCACGCTGATTAACTCACATGAAATCTGAGTCGATCACTAAAAGCGACAAGTATAATTTTCCTTATTATTTGAATGATCCTTTATAGATTGATGCAACTAAAAACCATAAAAGTTTGAGTATTTCTTTTTTTTTTTTTTTTTACACCAGAAAGCTAAAGATTTGGTCTTATTCCCAAACCGTGTTGTCTGCCAGCAGTGACATGTTAACATTACATTGCATGAGTTACAAAATGTGGCATCATATAAACTATAAAATCGATTCTGCATCTCTCAAAAATTCAACAACGTTCCTAGTTAACGTAAGATTGAGAGTGTTACATATTTTGTCCATGTTTCTACATTTAGAAATCTTTTGGATCACATGTTTTTGCAAAACTATCACCATTTTTTTATGTATTTCTAATTCATGGCACATTTTCAACACGTTTTTTGGTTTACTGACTCATAGAACCTTTCAGCTTAGGTTCTACTAGTTTTCAGATCTGTGAGGCATTTGAAGATGGTCAAAGAAATGACATCACAACAAGACTATTATTCCATTTACGAGCTGAATTAGAGTGGAGAACATCAGCATTCGCTGGACTGCGTTTGTGCAAACGCAGCAGAAGTAGTGTGGCAACTTTTCTTTGCGCTCTTATCACATGCAAGTAATTGGTTTTCTGTTTACACATTTAGAAACTCAGTGATGCTATAAAGGAGCTCCATTTTGCTCTTACTCGATAATTTCTCTCCTTTTTTTGTAGAGCTGATGCAACGTCTTCCTTCTCTTAAAAAGCCATCAAAAAACAATGCTGGAAAATACTAATTTAGATGTTAATTCTAGTTGTTCAGATCATCCAGATGGCACACAAATAAGAGATAAAATTACATGCAGAATGTTAAATTATTTTCAGCAGTCTAAAACTTTGATTGCCTGCGATTTTATCCCGTGTCAGGGGTTTTAACTACAATTCCTTAGAAGTCCGCTTGAATAGAGAATTTGACTGCATTTACCAAATCCTCTGGTGGCACAGGTTATTTAACACACGGATATCAGAGGTTTATCAGCTTCAGTAAATGAGAAGTGGCGCTTCAGGCCATTTCATTACATTATTAAACAAAAATGATCAATCTTTTATAATCAAAAATGTACCGCAAAATCGATTGTGTAGTAATGACCAGGGAAGTGTGATTTCCCATTTGCCCTCGGCCTCTGCTTTGGGGAACCAGGAGATATTAAAGTTATCAACCTGTAGAAGGTAGAAGTGTAAAAAGAGAGGGAAAAAAAAACCATCTGAGTGAATTAATTCCAGGATGTTGCGTTTTAAATGAGCTTGGTTTGGAGAGTCTACGTGTGTGCTGTGCTGATGTGGGACCATGTGGTTATTACAGTTTGTTGGTGAGGATATTAAACAGCTAGAAAATTCCAGCTTTTGCCACAGAAGAGAGGTCCTCAAAACAGCTTGGAAATGCATAAATAAACGTAACATATTAGTGGTTCCACAGGTCCCTGTGGCTCATCAGGAGAGCCTATGCAAATCTGGTAATAGCTTCTCTGAATGCATTAATAATGCTCTCCAAAGAGGTGGAAAGTTGGTGTAGTGGCGATTCCATATTGCTATCCATATTTAAATCCTAAACCACGCATGCTGATAATATTCATGGATTCTTCAGCAAGTGATGCAGCAGAGGCAGAAGAGTGAAATTTGGCTCCTGCAGTGGGTGTCTTCCATGTGGGTGTGTGCGTGGGTGCTTGTGTGTGCAAATGTGTGTATCTGTCTGTGTGTACATTCCCCCATGGATTCCTGTGATGCTACCGAGGTAATTGGATGTGTGACGCTCACCAAAAATCCCCTTTAGCCCTGGGCAAGTGCTTTTTCAATCCCAGCATGCCTCTGTGGAAAGCGCAACCCAAAGTAAGGCTTATTCTTTCAACTGGCAAACATCAAATGCTTCCCTGTTCTCTCCATCACAGCCTGCGTCTCTCTACTCCGCTGCAGCATCAGAGGAAAACCCCAAAACATGTAATGACTGTACACATGTGTGGTGGTGTATGATCATCCCCGCTCACCACAACTTTGTTGGTTAACAATAACTGGTGATTTTCCAGTGACAAGTGTTTTTGGAGGATTGGGGGAACTGATTGTTCTCTCATGGATATGAAACTCGAGGTGAGTGTTAAATGATCCATGATAAGTGAAGACGTACCTACACAGTAGCACAGAGTTGAATTTAATAAATGATGCCCGTTTGGAAATGACAAACACCGGTAGTAAAACTGGGAAAATAATGCATGGCTGCAAGCTGACAGAACGTTAGCTAGTAAATAACCAGGACAACCAGCAATTAACAGATTTGTATAGTGTCACAATACCATAATAAATATTTGGAGACAAGCCGCTGTGTTTGGATGGATGGTGAAGACACAGCATGTGAAGCTCCTACTGTCGACAGCCAGAGCTGCGACTGCAATTGTTTTCATTATTGATTTGGATTTCTTTGTGGTTGGAAAGTATTTGCATGTGCTTATGCTGATTTATGTGTCTGATTCAAGCGTGTGTGTTTTTTAGTGCCTAAGAGCTTCTCTAAGTGTAGCCTCTCAGTTCCTGTGCCAAGTGCAACATCAGTCAGTGTAGTTTTGGAATAACAAAGCCAAAAATGGAAATCCGTAACTGGTGATTACCCCCACAGTTGTGGACCTTTGGCTCATCCTTTACCCTTGTATAGCCATATCCCATCTCCAATGCACTCAGTATGAAGTCAGTTCTGAGTACAGTGGAGCAGATAGAAGATAAGGCCGCACAATCGATTGCAAAATAATCAAAATCACAATATGGCTAACTCAAATAGCATCAAATTGCAATATCTTTAGTTGAAGTTAAAATATGGCTAAATAGCTTAATACTGAAGTACTACAGTGCTGCAAGGATGCGAAAAATGTCATTTTCCAGAAAATATGTGTATGTGGCACAATTCCACGCAAATGTCACATCGGTTTCAGTATTAAGAGATAATTGAAAATTGTGATGAAATGTTGACTATTTCCGCTTATCATAAATCATAGTGCAATCACAATATCTGTCTAAATAATCGTCAAAGAGTTTGCTTTTTTGACCATATGGCACCATGCAGCTGTAGAATATATAAAAGCATATATGAAATAAATGTAAAATTGTTATTCAAATGCAATTAAATGATCATTGTAAAGCAAATGGAAAACAAATCAAAGTATATGAAAAGTAATTATGTCAAACTCAAGCGCACAAATTACATTTTTGATTCCTTGTTTAGTATGGAAAAATGTCAGAAAAGACAAAGCTGTCATGTTTGCCTAGAGTTCTGTCTTACCATCTTACCAACCACCCTAACACCTCAGACTCATTTTACCCACTGTAATCAAAGCTTTCAATTAGCACCAGAGTCATATCAAATAAAGCCATTCACTTTTTACATTTCATAAGGTGAAACAGGTGATTGCTTAAAATTGCTACTTGATATGACCAGATGGACTGTAAAATTGTAAGTGATTTATTTTGACTCCTTAAAGAAATGGATTCAAATCTAATTATTTTTGTACTGGTCACATACTAATCATATAAAAGTGACATTCAAACCAGCTTCGGCTGCACTTTGTCCATAATTTGTAATCATGCTTAGCTGAGATGGTGTATAAGTGCTGAACATCAGCACGTTAGCTTCTCCTCTCTGAGCACTTTAGCTTTCCAATGTTAGCGTTTAGCTCAAAGCACTGCTCTCGCAGCCTCAAAACTGCAAGCATGGGCTTTAAATGTTTCCTTGCCTAATTGAGCATTAAATATTCAACTTCTGCTTCAGTCCCTTACGAAGAGGTAGGCACTTCACAAGGATGTTTTTTCGATCTCTTGCTATTTCTTGCACAGTCTTGTGTTTCCCTGGCAGTTGGCTGCTATTGATAATACTCAGTGCAAAGCAGAAGCGATGCCTCTGTAGCTCACCAGGGCTTGTTTTTTAACTAAGAGCCTAATTAATTATTCACGACAGAGAGATGGGGTCAGAATAAGGTAGCTTATTGAAGACTCTGTCTTGTTTGTGAAATTTAACCACGGGTAAGTCTTGATACATCATAACATGCACATACACACAAAAATAAGGACACTATAAACCTTGTCTTGTTGCAACTAACATAAGCATCTTCAAATGTTGGAGGGATGTGTATATGTCAATCATGTGTTTTGCTAGTGCGCCTAAATGTGTGTCTGCAGGCATTTTTTGTGCCTTGGATGCTGCAGGCTCTCTAATTGCATTGGCCTGACCCTCCCACTCCTCCCCCCTCTGTCTGCTTGTACCTACAGTGCAATGGGCGCAAGCAGACAGACAGGGCCTACATGACAAGGATCCTCCTTTCCTTTCCTTTCCCTCTCCGATTCCTCGCCGGATATTTCTGTGACCTTGTTATTGACGTTGCATAATGCACTGCTGGGGGTTTGGGTGGAGGGCAAAGGGAGGCAGCAGGGGTGGAGGCAGGACACAGAGCTAAACTGTGATGACAGCTGAGGCTTTCTCCCTCTCACCTCCTCCATGCGCTTGAGGAGGGGTGAGAGGGGTGAGGGATTTCATCATTGCCGCAAACACGGCCTAGTGTTTTAGTGTCAGAGGGATATGAGTGCGTGAAGGAGCACTCAGAGCCGCAAAGTTTATTCACACATGCAGAACAGAATCACTTGCATGGGTGTTCTTTCTGTTCCCTTTTATGTTTCACTCCTCATTCTTTCCTCTCTCTAACACACACACACACACACACACACACGCTCAAGCAAGGAAGACCAGAGCGAGAAGGCCTCTGACTCATTTTTTTTCGCCATCAAGTGGCTTTTTGTACAAGTTACTAAGTTATGTGCTGCAGCGGATGTGGGTGTCAGCCATGATGCCATCATTGGAAAGCCAAAAGGGGAACAGCTGTGATAATTTCTCACTGCCCTCCCCAACAACATAATATGCATAAACACATTCAGTTATGGTCGTATATTGTTGCATTACACTTATGCTGCAACAGCATATATATATATATACCTTAATATTAGGAAAGATGAAGAAAAGCTTTTGTCATTATGTACTGGTACAGTTTGCAACATCAACATATCTATTGGTATGATACAGTGGTATAATAATGTGGGAATATCTGTTTTCGTCTAATCCATTAGGTTAAAGGGGCATTTTGTAAAATGTTGAGTTTATTGCTGAGTTGACATTTTGGGTTAGTAGCTCAGGCAGTCAGCCTACCCAAACCTTCAGGTTTTGTCAACAAACCCATAGTGGCGGTAACTGAAGACCTGGGAATGGGACTCAGCAATCAACTGTGTTACACACTGTACCTTTAAATGAGGCCAGCGTTCAGCAAGAAATAACAGATCGACTGAAAGAACCCAGTAGCCACTTCAACAGAAGCTATACCAGGAAAATAGTACCTGCATGAAATGAAAGCTGAAATACACCTTGCTAAAAGAGCAAATATGACTGTATAGTCCACATCCACTCACTGCAGCTAATTCTATTGAATGCAGTGTGTGATTGGCCAATTCACATTCAGTGATGAAGTGTGATGTATTTGAGGGTTTATTTGAGTACTCTGAACTAGTTATAGTACAGTACAGTATGATTATGTTAATACTTATACAAGTTTAAATGTACTGGCATCATAATATTTGAAATGTCTCCCAGCCTTAAGTCAAAGTGGAAATGGACATCTTTCCACCTTCTAGCGTTTCCAAGTAGTTTGGTTGTAGGCGCCGTGGTTGCAAGCTGAACATTAGCATTTGCTTGACTAGAGTTATATCGATATAAGCTGATATAAAAATGGGCCCCTCAATGGATCTTATAAAAGTGAAGTCCAAACATTTTGATAACACTCTGGTGGCTGGTTGCAATAAAACTCATCATTCCTGCAATTCAGTGTTATCAAACAAGACTTGGGCCCAACAAAATCCTCCAAGTACACCTCAGGTTGTTTAATTGTTTTTTTGTATGTTTGTATGTTTAGGTGTGTATTTACGCTTGTTTATAGTTATAAATATATTGCTATAAAAAGAGGGTGAAACGTCATTATTGACAGCCGGCGGGAAGTTGATACCGCAGATTCACTGTCAGATCACTGCTGGCTAAACTGTCTCCCCAGTAGCTCCAAGTTCCCGGTGCAAGATAACAGTACAGTGATATCCAAAATATTTCATTTTTGCTCCATCTTTGAATATCTTTGTTCTGCCACGGACTGAATGCATATAAACATCTTGTATTACCATAAAGCAGTAATGTGCTGCTCTCTGAGTAGCAAGCTTGTCCACAATGAACAGTGGACCGGTTTTAGCTGAGAGTTCTGTGTTGTTTCACAGTAGATGATTAATGCATTATTATATGTGCATTATGAGACTGTAGGTCCCTTGAACAGACCAAACATGGCCTTGACAGTAGCTCTAACTCTGGACTTGCAGACATGTCCAGAGATGGCCCTGTAGTGGGGGAAAAAAAGAAAATGTCAAAAATGATCCATTGCTAAACACTCGCAACAGTCGGCCCCCCGTGTGATCGTTTCCTGCACTGTAG
>KV751328.1:2908051-2923814 GCA_001698575.1 Mola mola | reverse complement strand
CTTGATCACAAACAGACAGATACTATAAGTGCATCTTCTAATATAAAGCTAATTTTCTATTAATTTAAACCACCACTTTGGCTTTTACAACCCTTTAGATTCCACAAAGAGATTTTTAGTATTCGCTGCATGTTACACTGCAAGTGTTTTTCAAATGTTGCTTCAAATCATGATAATGGCTCAATTAGTTACTGGCTGTAAAGTCCTGGAGTCATTATTGAAACACCGCCGCTGCCGTTGCCGCACCAGTGACAGCGTGAGCTGGAAAAGCCGGCCGTGGCCACCAGACTGTGACAAACGAAACAACAGCCTTCTAAAACTTCAAAATCCACAAATGGGATGTTTAGAGAGATGACTATTCAGATTTATTGAATGCCTTGCTAATACATCATCAGCTTCCAGCATATTGTTTACAAGAGGAGAGGGATGTTTTCTGGCCTCATCGAGTCACAAACGTTTTTAGGATCCAATTTAGCATGTCAAGGCCGGCAGCTTCGACCTGAGATTCCATCACTGCAGCCTTTATGTGATGGGGTCCACCGCTGTGCATCACAATAATGTGGCATTTATTATGGGGCGAAGAAAAATTGCGCTGTGTGTGTGTGTATGTGTGTGTGTGTGTGTGTGTGAATTCCCTTTTACTGCAAACTCAGTAAGAAAAAGGATTTGCACAGTTTACAATGTTTGCATCTAGAATATGCACACCATTAAGTGACCCTGTACGTGAGTGTGTTGCCAGTATGTCTGTGCCTGTACAAATTCCAGCGATCCGCGTGGCTGCACACGTAATCCAATTTGTGTTTTAGAGGCATAGGCACAGCAAAGGTAATGCCCAATGATGTATGACCCATCTATACAGCTTTATTCCAAAGGCCTGTCCAACTGCTGGGCGAAGTAGATCTCATTCAGTGGGATTTCAGTGTAGTGCCACCGACAACGATTTCTCATATCAACCCAAACATCTGGATCCACATCAATTGGATAAGTAAAGGTATAGTATATACTGGATATTATAGTCAAGCAGGCTACCGTGTTTCGATTTAATGCATTTCTAGCATAGAGTAAAAAAGAAAGTCAGCAAAGTTGTTTATTTGCACAACAAAAATGACTCATATCATATTCCATACTCATTTACATTCATTCATTCCTCTACATGTATTGGTCATGGGACACGAGTTGTAATGTCAGCAGTTATGTGTTTTAAAATTAAAATGAAATGTGAATATTGCTTTTGTGATTCTTTGAGATGCATATTGTACACGTTTTCCTGTTTATATTTAAGGGAATGAGGGGGTTTTTCAATACAATATCATAAGATAATATGGAAGAATGTTTGGGATTACATAAAAAGGTTACACTGACAATAGAGATTTTCTGCTTGGGTGACAAAGTACGGAATATACACAAATGATGGTGTTACTGAAGTTATTACCCTATCCAGCAAATGGTAATGAGCAATTTACTGTTTGAGTTATTTTTTTAAGCAAAAATACAAAACATTCTCTGGCTCCAGTCTGAGAATTGCCTCTTTATTTCCTTGTCTGCTAGAGGTAAACTGAATACAGCTAAAACAAACTCCAGAACATCAGGCTGCAGCGTTTTTGATATTTGATTAAGCGTCCTTTTGATTCTGATCTGAAGCAAAGCCAGCCGTTCCGTAATTACATCTAGCGTGTTTTTACAACTTGGCCTTAAAAGTCTTGGAAAATAAGCAAACAAGGTATCATCATTGTCACATTTTAGGCAAATTCAAGATTTTAATTTTTTTCAAATTGTATCGATTTACATAATTTTTCAATTTTTAAGTTGATCTACTCCTGCAGCCCCACTGCAAAAGTTTCAACAGATCACAGAGGTGTAGTACATCTGCTTTTGGTGGCAGCTGTAAAGTTCCATTCTGCAAATGTTTCTTTGCTCAGACAGCTTTTTATGTGAAAGAAGCAAATTCCTGAAACCTGCAACTTGATCTCTTCACATTTGCAACAAAATCCTGGTTAACTAAGCAACAAACCTCTTTGGTTCTTAACTGTAATATTTTTGTGTGTTCTAGGATAATGGACTCTATTTGATGTCTTTTTTTTTATTACATTGTTCTATTATTTTCCTGAAAACCTTTCTAGGGATAGGTGTTGAAAATTGGCATCTGCAATAAAGAATTCAATAAACCGATGTTAGGGGAGTAAAAGCGTTTCGATATCGATATATTGTCTGATATACTCCAATTTTTGCAGCAACACAAATAAGTTTAGCAAAAATATGTAAAGGAGGCAGACCATTTTACAGGAAAACACTGAGCTTTTATTGTCTTAAACGACAGCAGTCCACTAAAACAGGCACATTCACTGTAAATTTAATCATTAAAAATCACCCCGAGCATCTTATGCTTCATTGTGTTCTTTAAAACCAAAATGCTGTGATACTGCCAGATAATTTTGGCCAACTGGTACGCCGGCCAGGCTATAGTAGTATATTAGGTATTTATTTCACTGTCAAATAAACCATAGACCAGTCAGTATTGGGTATTTTTTTTACTAGAACAAAAAACTATTAATTCAAGCGTAACGAAAAAGAAAAAAAAAAATGATGCTTACTTCAGAATATCTCTCTCATTCTAATCATGGGGACTTGGCAAAAGAGAATGGCAAAAGCGATGGCGTCCCCTAGTAGCTGGTCATTATCTTTTTCTCTGACTCTATGTGGGCGGTGAAGGACAACACTCCACGAGTAATATCAATTTATCTAATGGGCTATAAAGCAATGTGCTTAACATTTTCATTCGCTGCACTGGTGTCCAGTGGGTTCACGCTCCAGGAAGTCTGCTTCCACGAAGGCCGTCCTGTGACACGAGTAGCATTCGCCCGCCATGCTGCCTCTGACTCAGCCTAGCTGCCGCTCCTCCTCCAGTTGGTCATCCTTCTCTGACACAGATGCCCTACTTATTCTCCCCCGCCACTTTCCTTTTGCCGCGGATCCGACTGCATGTCAAAATAGCAGCAAGGCGTCGTGTGCTCAGCTCTTCATTTTCCGTCATCCCCTGTGTTCCGACTCATTAAGTGTTTTCGCCAGCAAATATTCAAATAAGCATATTCTGCCATTGTTCCCCCCCTGAGCTGACTAATTTCTCATTTATTTGAACGTCGGCAGGGAACAAGTCGGTTTTTTTATAGCTTTATTTCGTCACAGTGATGGATTTGTTTGTTTGTTTCCCAACAAACCCTTGAAGGATAAAAGTAGCTCTCTGTCCGTCTCCCTCTGTGTCTTTGTTCTGTATACTGCAGCCAATTTGAGAACGTAAACATTGTGCCATACTAATTTACATCCAGACAAACAGGAACAAATATATTGAATAAGAACAGTGTCTTAATTAGGGGGGCATTACAACACTTGTTAGCACCATGAGAATAGTAAATTAAATCAGGTGTATTATTGTACTAATGCAATTGATTAAGCCACAATACAGTTGCCCAGAACATTCAGGGAATAATTGTTTGATGGATGAGGCATCGGGAGCTTTATCTAAAAATACACAATCAACACACTGGCTGTCCAGCTGAACATATGGTACTAACTCAAAAATAATTACTTTAAGCTGTTGTTTGTTTTAGTCTTATTCATATATTTGTGCAAAAAAACAAAAAAAAGAGAAAATCAAACTCTGCCACTGCAACGTTTCCAATCTTTTTATTGGTTGACAATAACCCAATATATCCTGTTCTCAAGGGTACCTCAAAAATGATGTTTAAAGGAGGGTAGAGCATATTTCAACCACTTCGCCCGCCGATGTTTCCCCAGCCTGTCTGGAACTGATGATGTTAGAGAAATGGCTGCCCATTCCTCACCTCCAGGCTACAGTGGCTGACGTCAAACTGAACACCAACGCAAAAGAATTTTCCCGTGCAAGTATTCGCTTTTTGGTCTCATCTCATATGGAACTAAACAGAATAGTCAAGCCGTCAGTCAGATCAATTAGTCCAGTAATTGATTAGTCAATCTTTAGAAAGTCAGGCAGCAGCCAATTTGGTAATCAACTTAGCGTTTTGATCATTTTCACGCAAGAAAATAAAAAGACGTTCTCTCATTTCAGCTTCTCTTGTGGAGTCTTCTTGTGTTATAAGATTATGAACATGCCAGCTGACCCACAGGCTGTATGAACATTGAAATCCCTGTACTAGAGGTTAAATTATAAATCAGTTTTGCCAATTAATCGGTTACCTATGATATATGTATATAAAGGTATAGGTTTTTGTTTTAAGATCCTACAGCCAATGAACGTAGCCTGTGTGCAAAAATATTTAAGCGATTATGAGATTAATCCAGACTTCCTTTTTCATATTAGCTCTATTAAAGACAAGTGCTTTGTGTTTGGTGCTATTAGCAGATGTTTGCATGCTAAAGCACTGAAATAAGGTGAACATTGGACATAAGATCGTGAAATTAGCACACTTGGCCTGTCCGATTGTTTAATAATTTTGACACTCTAGTATATTTTAAGAAGCAACCTTTAAAATTTCTTATGTGCGTTTGGTCTTGACTGACACTACTGTAGATGGATACTGTATTTACTTAGACTAAAGTGCTGGTGTGGCCTCACTTGTAAATAACATGACAATGCTTCAAAAAGCCCTGTGTTTGTAGGCACAAAACTGTAAGTCTGTACTGCTTTTATCGTGTTTATTCAGAATATAGTGTTTCGCGGTTTGTGTGCCTCCCGTGGCTTCTCTTCACATTTACCATGCCCCGGCTAATAGGTGCCGCAAATAAACTTTAGGGTGTTGCTATTAGTACACAGCTCAGTGCATCAAATTACAGAGTGCAAGCCACTTAACTGTCTATCTGGATTTAAAAGCACATTTAAACACCTTCTGGTTTACATTTTCAGCACTTAAGACTCTAACTTCATGTTCAGCTGTGTCCGATTCAGCAGATTTTTGTCCTGCTCACCTCCCAGGTGGAGTCCAGGCAGCACAGTAGAGAGTCTTCGATTCTATTCGGCGATGACACCGTACACTTTCCCAGGAGATGGCGAAACAGAGAATCCTTTTCCTGTAACTGAGAAGGTCCAGCATTCTTTAAGTGACCCACTGTAGCCTGCACCGGCATTTACTGCCAGATACTGTCAATTTACTGCTAACCTTTTCTCTGCTCCGCTCGCATTCACTGTCTCTCACATGCTGCCCTCAGGAGCTACTCGCATGGTGCTCTTAACAAATGTTAACTTTACAGACTAGCATACTGATCCCTTTTTATCAGTGGTCACCTTCGTCTCGCTCGCCACTGGTCGCATTGCCATGGAAACCTGTACTCATAGTCTCATCATTTTTGAATAACCTTCACATATTTTTATTTCTATCACCAAATGAGAATGAAATGATGGTGCTATGGAGCGCTGCTTTGAAATAATGGCACATTGGTGTGTTGTGATGGGGAAACATGGGCACAGCTTGAAAGCCGCTGTCTGAATATGAGGTGAATTCCCGCTGCATGAAGCCACACACAACACACTGAGTGGCTCTGTTTTATGTGATATCAGCTTGTATTGTGTTTAACTCATCGTTCTTGAACGACTATAGGGATTTTTATGTTTTATGAGCATTTTTAATGCTTTTCCATTTTGACTTGAATGTTTAACATGCTACAGTGACACCTCATCGGGACAGGACTCAGCTGTACATCTGCATCTTAAGGAGAAAGGTCACTCCTTTGAGGACTCCAATGTCCACGTTCTGGACAGAGAGGACAGATGGTTTGAAAGAGGAGTAAAAGAGGCCATCTATGTCCACTTGGAGAAACCCTCTCTAAACAGGGATGGTGGACTAAGACACCACTTGTCTGCAACCTACAATGCTGTCTTGGGAGCCCTCCCCAGGCGGTTTAACCCCCATACACACCTGGGGCCATGTGAGCCCAAGGTGTCACACGAAACCAGGGGTGAGGGGCAAACACTCTCGAGTGATTCACACCCGGGCTCATGTGACCTTAACGACTCACATGATGCCTAGCCAGAGGACCGCCCCCCCGAGGCTGGTGCTTTCAAACACGTCCTCTTTGTTGGTGATTGTCTTCACCCACTCTGGGTTAAATACCTGGGTTTCCAGTTGCTTCCTACTAAACACTCCAAGATCAAGATGACCTGGATGACTGAGAACCTTCACGGACACTACAGTGACAAAATATGAACTGCCTACGTGTGTAGTGGAAAAATGTTGTACTGTATTTTAATCAAATTGATAAACGTATAGCTTTTCTTATTGGTTTTTTTTGTTTTTTTTTCTCCTCCACCACCTCTTGTGCTCCCTTCTTTAAATACCTCAGTGAGAATTTATGAGTTAACTTACTTAAGGTTTTCACCCAAATGTAGAAAATCCCCTAATGAGGCTTTAGGCGCTGTTATTTTTCATCTTCATCGTCTCGCCGATCTGTATTTAACATCACATTGAATGAGCACCCTTCAGCTAACAAGACTCAGTGGAAAAATTCATTAAAACTCAAAAACCCTCAGACCCAAACTAATTTGCACAATACTACAACAGTTTGTGTTTTGTGATATTAGTTCATGCTTAGTCAATAGGCTTTGAGATTTTGTGGAGTGCCGCTACCTTGAGATAATAAAAAGGCATTTTCCATGTCCGTGCCTCTGATATAAGGAGCCCTGTAGACCTCATTTCCAAGAGCAAAGCTCAGTCAGAGATCTTTACAATCCATTTCCTGCCCGACTTAGAATAATGAGGTGTTAGAGACTGCTGGCAAATGGATGGATGGTATACAGTTGCAGACACTCACACGAACAGTCAAAGACATGGACGCATGCCCCCTGGAGGTTTATGGATAGCTTCATGTTGCAAAGCCAGCCAGCAGGCAGCAGCGTCAGCCAGCCTGCACTCTGCGCATTGATAGGATAAATGGTTCACTCCGTACTAGCCGCAACCAATCATCATACAGTTTCCTGGCGGAAAGCACCCAATCTTTAGAGGCTTGCCAGATACTCTATCCTCAGCAAGCTGTAGCTGACTCGCCACTAGCCAACCATAAATAAAGCTGCTGCTTCACGGGAGCCAATCGTGGGCGTGTTGGCCAGAGTTAGGCCTATCAACCGAGAACTGCTGCACAGTTGCAGCCAATGTGAGCGTTATCCTTCCCTACAGATGTCCGATTAGTGTTGTTTAGGGAAGTCAAACTGCTACAACAGGCCTGCGGTGCCGATGTGACACAATGGATGGAGAGACTGATAGAATGGGATAGGTCAAATCCACAAAAGCTGACTTAACTGATACCATGGCTGTCATGGAATACTAGTCAATGTTTAACTGTATAGTATTTTTATAGACAAATACGTAACCTGGCGACCATTAATAGTGATAATCGTTGGCTAGTGGGGGCTGCTGAGCTGCTGAGGGTCTTTAATGAGATTCTGAATTTTATCAGCATGTACTTGTAAATGCATGTAAGTTTTCTCCTCATAAACCTGCTCCGGTTGACACATCAGCCAAGGACATGTTCAGTGTTCAGTGTCTTAGTGAAGTTTAATGGTCCCACAACACAGACCTCCACCTTAAGCTGATGCAGGAATTAGATCAGATACTAGTAAAGAGATTTTACCACCTCCTAAGTTTTCTGTTTGCAATGCAAAATTCAAATAATTGAAGTGTGAAAGCTTTTTTGGAGGCCTGATTTTGCATTTTTTTCTACGTAATTAGTCATCTATTCATTATTTTAACAAAATCTTTTCCCATTTCAGAGGAAACGAGGTATTTTTAATCAAAATATCCCCTCTTCTTTCCTGATTTTACATTACTTGTAACATTACTTATTCTTACCCTGACATTTTTGCCCCTGAGTCAAGGTCTGCTGTGAAAAAAGTAAGTTTTATTTTTGCCAGCGCTTGTGTGAACTGAATACGATTTACTAAAACAATCATTATTGAAAAGATCAGAGAAAATCATGTATTGAAAATTAAATAATCTAAATGATATAATGTAATTTGTGCCTGTTTTGTCTGGTTGGTTTAATCCTTAAATTGTGTGTAATCAGCGAGCGTTTGCTGTATTTTTTGCAGCGGTCTCTCTTTGCATGGCTTAAAAAAAGTTTTTGCGTTCTACAGCACCATGGACGGAGACATGATCATCACAGCTCTGCTCTCAGCCAAACACTAAAGGGCATTTCACAGCGTTTCCCCTGATATTCTGGTCTGTTAACTTCACACATCTGATTTGGAATTCCAAACGGCTGCTCAGCCCAAGCTTTATAGTAACACATCAGATAAAAAGGTTCATTTTTGTGTCATTTCCTCAAGATTGGATATACATGAAATAAAGCTGCATGCATATTATGGATGCAGTTGTATACAGCCGAGCGTCACAACCCCCTGCTGTGCAGTGCAAAAGCAAAGGCGAATTTGTCTTTTACATCTCCCCACCTTCACACCTCCCAGTCATCTCTCCCCTCCAATATCAGCAGGGCTTTGGCAGGTTCACACTGGCCTGATTTTAGAGTAAAAAGGTGTGTGTGTGTGTGTGTGTGTGTGTGTGTGTGTGTGTGTGTGTGTGTGTGTGTGTGTGTGTGTGTGTGGGTGGGGGTTGTTTGTATGATGGTGGCTGTATGTGTGTGTCTGTGCATGGCTTTTTTTCCATAAATAGCACATCTGAGAGCTACATCTGTGCACAGTTTGTATTTCACTCATGCAGGGATTCCATGTCTTGTTGATAGATCGGATAAACGAGCCCCTCTGCCATGTTAATGAGCTATCTCAACTCAAGTACCCAATTTATAACAGTAAGCTGCAGTCTGGCCCCTTGTGCCACAAAAAGACCACCTGTCCTGTCCCTCTAACGACTGACATTTTCTGCCTAGCTGGACAAACATGTTGTTGGGGTTTCTGCGATGCTGCAGTCTCTGCACCGCATGAGTATCTATTTCCCGAGCCAGGGCACACACTGTGTGATAGACGATCTGTGCTGATAGTGGAAAGCCGGATCTATACAGAGTCTCATTAACAATAACAGTGTAGGCCAGGGAGTGCATGCTAGTGCATTACAGTGTGTAATCAATACTCTCTGTCAAGCCCTGATGTAATAATATGCATGTGCTGCTGGCAAACCATTTCAAGGCTTTACACACATGGATGACCCCATGGATGAGTTGCTTCTCAATTATACACCGGGGACGGCCGAGCGTGCTCTAAGCTTACAATTTCTAAAGTGTAAGGCCTATGTGGAAAGCATAGAAATATTGGACTTCTTTGCGTGATGCCTTTGGCATCCATTGAATCCAATCCTTTGAATTCACGCTGATACAGCCAAAGCCTGTGTTCTGCATCACCTGAGAAGACACTGCCAGTGCTGCTCTTCAAATATAATATGGTCTGCTCAGCTGGTTGTGAAAAGATGAATAGAATTTCAATCCAGTTTCATAATACCAACTGTAAGGTCACTCTAGATTTATTATACGACCACTGTAACTGCATACTAGATTTTGTTTGGGGCACAGATTATGCTATTCTCAATCACAAAGCTGCTCTTCTTGTTCTGCTGTTCCCAAGAAAATTTAAAAGAATCAATTTTGTTTATTGTTTAACATTTTAATGTATATCATCAGCCACAAAAAAGTTGTGTGGATAAAACTTTTGTGTCTTGTAATAACAGAGCTGAAATTATCTCTACACAGTCCTTTTATAATTAACTAGAGGTTTATTTAGGTGATACTAGAACAGAATTTACAACGAGTTTTATCTTTTAATAAAAAACACAATTTTTAAAAATATGCATATGACAGTTATTTCCTTCTTTTCTTTCAATATCTCCTATCTTCACTAGCAATTTTGGTGCTAGAAATCCAGTAGGGTATGGTTTCTGGTCCCAAGGGGTCAGTCTGGGCACATTAAACCCACAGTGACAACAAGCCCCAGCTCTTAAGGGCTTTTTCAACATTCATTATTTTGTCAAATTTAGAGTCTCTACTGTTGCCAAGAACCCCCTCTGCTACTCAGTCACTCCAGAGCCATAGTGACAAGGCTGCTTTTAGCCAAATCCAATTTAATCTCCATTGGCGGTAGTGGATGAAGAAGTCTCCATCTCGCCCAACTGAGCCCAAGGAAGGCTGGGCGCTCCACTGGGAGCTGCTCATTCAACACACAAATCACTCTCAAACACTGTTTGAGTCACACTTAGGAGCATGAATCTGAAAGTCTGACGTGCACAATTGTATGTGTTTAGGCAGCCTTGTGTTCTTCCCTCAGTCTGCAGCTCCTACACCTTCTCTTTTTGTTTTTTTATAGTCTTACCTATCAGGAGGCAGGGTGTAAATGTGTGTATGTGTGTGTTAACTAGAGCACAAGTACATGCGTACAGATGGCATGGTAGTGGGTAAGGAAGCGTGGGGTGGTGGCTCTACAGCATGGTACCCACATTTAACTTTTTATTCCAAATAAACAGGCGATATCCATGGCTTAAAGCATTGTGTTTTGTTTTTTGTGTTTATTTCTGTGTGGAGTTTGCTTCCTCCCACAGTCCAATTAGATGCAAGCTGGCTAACAGGTTACTCAGAATTGCCTGTAGGTGAGAATGTGAGTGTGCGTGGCTGTTTGGCTCTATATGTCTGATGAACTGGTGACCTTTCCAGGGCGTACTCAGACTTTGGCCAGTGGCGGTGGGATAGGATCCAGCCCCCTCCACTCACCATCTGTAAGGGTGACTGGTTATAGCAATGGATGGATGGATGCATAACTCCACAATTCATATGTAAATATTGTAAATTTTGGACAAACGATCTTTTATTTAGATCTGCTGAACATGTGTGTGTGTGTGTGTGTGTGTGTGTGTGAAGAATCCATGTTCAGAATGTCATACTTCGTGGATGTGACATTAATATTTGATCAGAATTCAAAACACTGATAAGTGAAGTGCTTGATCATCTCATTAGACTGCAATGGTCTGCTGGGAAACTTGGGTTGTGGCATTCATGTGGATGTTGCTACATGTTAATCAACTATTATATGTGATCAGTGGATAAAAAAACGCATTTCGTTTTGATGGAATGTTCAGTAGTTGAGGGCAACAGCCATCTTTGTTTTAGCTGCTGTGATTTATCAAAGCTATTCTACAAACCATATGTCCTCCACCAAGACATGTTTAAAAACAAACCTTTCAGATCAGGGATGTCCCACGTCATGCATCCTTCACTTTGAGTACATTCATTTCTCATTATCCATTCAGAGATGTCTTTTGAATTTAGTACGGGTAGTTACTGTCAGTAGAATATCAAGGGGCTTTCATGAAAATAAACAGGGAATTGTGTCATCACGACAGCGTTTTTAGTTCATGCTTTGGGCAAAGTGATCAGAGAAAAAAGGTCTTGGACACACAAAGATATGTGCGGCTGCGAGGGCATTATGGGGCTCGTTATGTACGCTTAAGAGAGGGTTATTTGCTTCTGTTGCTGCAAGCTTAGTGTTGTCCGTACGAAGCGTAACAAATGTTTGTGTGTGTGTAGCTGTTGCAGTAGCAGCTATAGCAATTGAAGTTCTTTAATTACGGGTGTTTCCCTACTTACCTCCAGCGCTGATAGTATGCAGCAGAGATACCGGCTCATTGGAGTAAATGGCATCGTTGCTTTGTTCGGCTAGGGCCCTGGGGTCTTGTTTCTAAGCCTTTTTTTTTTTTGTCTCTTTCAAATTGCCGCCTTGCGTGAAGTTCCCTTATGCTGAACCTGTTTCTCCTCCTTTTCCTGGGATTTCACCACTTGTGTATTCATCCCCAAATGTTGAGAGAGGAAGACATTGAAGGTGTTAAGAACAATTATAGCCCAATGAGGCTTTATAAATGGCCAGTTAGCTTCGGCTCTCAGTCCGCTGTGCAGGACGTCCAGGCAGGACGAGCCCGGCGGAGCTTGGACCCAACAAGCTGATTGAGACAAACCGCGTGGCTGCTATCAGGAAAGGACAAGTGGTTAGCATGTGGCTAAGAGTACACTCTGGCTGAGACTTCCATTGCAACATTAGGGAGGAATGTCGCCTCGCTCATTAGGATTGCAGTCCAGATAAAGGCAGAACTGAGTCTGCTGCTGGGGCTGAATCTCCTGACAAGGGTGCAACACAGGAAGCTGCTCCACCAACCTAAAAAGCAATTTACAGCACCGAACTGTGATTTCTGCTTGATTTTCTTCCCCCAGCCATTTTGTAGTCCTTCTCTTAATCACATCCTGCAGCCGCTCCCTAAATGATCTCATCCCAAACCTCTTCACTAATCATGTAAGATGGAGAAGAAGAAATGCTTAACAGATACCGGTATTATCAGTTGTCGGTTTCATGAAACTGCGCTTTACAACTCAGTGGAACTGAACATTCTTACCTAAGATGACTCGTTCTTCCCTCTGTTTAACACTTTCCTCTTGGTTGTGGACAGACCGAAATGCCCTCTATGGTCTCAAGAGAATCAACGAGTGGTGAAGAGGAACTCCAGTACAGTGATCACAACTGTGGGCAGACAGCTGGGGGTAGTTTAGGGTCTTTCTGTGCTGAAATTCTGTGCTGCAGTGTGCTTCTGCTGTTGAGTAGTGACTGTAATTTGCCCATATCACAGTTTCTGCATTTTTATATCCCTAATTGCATTATATTAGGATTATGTGCTAATAAAAGTACTAAATGAGATTTCCACCAATTTAAACATGGACACTTACTCTCGATATGGTCTAATGACAGTAGAGAATATTGAGTGTTAATATAGAAATCTTGTGAAATTATTATAAAGTCTTACTTAAAACATCTGTTCATTTGATAATTGGTCTTTTTCTTTTTTCTTCCTTTTTAAAGTCCCCAGGCATGTAACTGCACTTAGTTGTAAGTAAATTTCGATATTTTCTCGTTGAAATGATATGACTCATTTAGGGAGAGGAAGAGAGAGAGAGCCCATCAGTTTACCAGAGTCGGGCATCGATTCAGCGCTACATTCAAATTATTGCTACTCGTGTCGGCTAATTTGGTTGAGATACAAATAGAAAGTCACTCTGAATGAAAGTGGCTTGAGACTGATTGATTACCGCTGTAATCGTAACAATAAAATCTTTTTTCTTTCCAAGGTACATAGGAAATGTCTGTAAGTAGGCTACTATGGAAGATCCCAAAATCAGTGTAATAAATTATACTAATAATAATAATAATAATAAGAAAAAGTATATGTTAACTTTGGTGCCTCTCGTTAAAAAATAAATGTAGCATCCTGTAGCTAATTTTTCTAAGTTTGGGTGAAATTAAGCCCTGATTTTAGTATTTTTGTCACATACATACACATAAGTATGGATACCCTGTATTGTATTTACATACATTGAAACATAGGCTTGCTTTATTATTTTCCAGTCATTATATAGGCTATTTTTCATCCTGTTATCTCTTTGTAAATTTCAGTGCATGGAATGTTCAGAGTTTCAAGCCTTCTGTGCAGCAACGTTAGTGTTTGAAGCATTATATTCTACTGAAGCTCTTTGAGTTTGAGGATATTGAGCTTCAGATGACTGAGCTCTCTGTCAGTCTCTGCATGCACAGATCAACACTAAAACACTGACAAATGAAGTGAACGATAATGATCATCTCATTGTATTGCAATGGTCTGTTTGGAAACTTTGGGTTCTGGCATTCATGTGGATGCTACTACATGTACCACCCGCCTATGATTTATCGGACTTCAAGTACACCCCCTCATGTCAATGCTGCCCCCCAGCAGGATAGCCTGTTATTATCGTCTTATTGTAAAATTTAAATTCATGAAAGAAAAAGAAGAAAGAAAAGAAGAAAAATCTTTCTCCATTACGTGTTCTAACAAAAAATTGCTCTTACTGTATGAATCCATAATAGGTTTAAATAAGACTTTTAACAGTGCACAACAGCGTCCTTGCCCATAAATAACACCTGCATAAGTGCTGCTCTCTAATAAAAACTATAGAACATTGTGCAGTCGATCACTTTCCCAGGGTGCCTTACTTTGACCTTGTATTCGATATACTAGCAGCGTTTGTGAAGATAAACTAAAGTGAATGCTTTAAAAGCAAAATAAATCAATTTTTTTTTTCTTCTACAAATACCTCTGATCTGTTGCAGCTTTACAAACATGACAACAGTGTCTGTTGTCAGCGAGACAGCTTCTTAATCAATACACCATCTGTTGTGCTACATTACTCATTCCTTTTGAAATGACCTGAATGCTAACATATTTCGTCCTCCCCCCCCCCCCTCCACAGCCCCTCCAACTGTCCGCATTGTACACTCAGGACATGCCTGTAATGTTGAGGAGGAGAGGCACACAGAGAGAGTCTACACCATTAGAGAGGGAGAGACCCTGGAGCTCACCTGCCTGGTCTCAGGGCATCCTCGACCACAGGTAAGGAGCATGGCAACTTTTATTTGGTTCACCCCAATTACCAGACGGGATCAAAATAGCCACACAAGGGAATCATAGGACAGGATGCTAATTAGATGCCTTTGTTTCTACCCAGTCTGTTTCTTCCTCCCTCACTCTCCCTCAGTAGCGTTTCTTTTATCTCTGCATTAGCGTAATTGAGTGCCGTACCACGTAGCTCTGCACTAAACCAGCTTAAAATGTTTTATCTTTTAATTATTGATGGTTTAGGTTGCATTGTGCACCAGCATGTTGATAATGAAAGACTCCAAGTGTAACGAGAATACATTAACAGGGAAGCAGAAACATCTGCCCAAACAAACCTGTAGGGAATGAGAAGCAGGCCACAGTAAAAAGACTGGGTCAGGTGAATGAACCTGAGTCCTCAGTGTGCGAAAACAACTCTTTTATTTACTGTTGTGATCTCAACTAATTAAAAAAAAAACCTTTAAGTTGTTCTTTTTCCCTATAATTATGGCCTTTCTTCTAGGTAAAATATATGCTTATAAAAAGAAACTCTAATTTTACAACATTAGACAAAACTCCAACGAATTTGATTGTGCAGGTGCAAATGTCAGCTCTGCCACAAACTAAACTGACCATCACATTTTCTGCTCCTATTCTAATCTGGGCAGGATTTGTGCACGCTGACCTTTCAACCGCTTAGCGAACGTTGTTTCCACTTTGTTTGAGAGCACAAATTGCACAGAAATTCTGAGCAGGTCTGAGCTCATTTACATGAATTAATATTATGCCCCCTTTGATCGATCGACAGGGCCAGTTTGTACACTTCCCCCCTGGGTTCCCAAGCAAAAGAGCATATTGATTTTATATTTCAATTTGAAAAGGTGCGGCCCTTTAAATTAGCCAGAGGCTCAGACACACCATTCATTTCCTTCTGTTGTCAGGGGGGCAACTTCACCCTCATCATGTCTGTCTTTCCTCTTAATTAGAATTTCTGAAAAACAGAGCAGAGCGTTGGGAGGGGGTAGAGGAGATCAAAAGGCTTGCATGGCCGTGGCAGGAGAGGCAGGATCTCCTTTGAAACAGAGTCATTATGAGAGTCACGCAGATCCCCTGAGTCGGCCGTGTCTCCCTGGACTTCGGGATGTGTCGGATTTGTCCCCCTCCAGTAGTTTCATGGGACCCAGGTGCTGTGCACACTCATTCTGAGTGGTTTTGGATGACAAATAGGTTGTCTCGGGTGGGACTAAGCCTAAGACTGGGTTTGTGATGTGGGGGGAAATACACAAGGGTGTGCAGCCTCATCAGAATCTGACTTGCAAAGTCAGTACAGCAGTAACAGTTAATATTTTCATTAGAATCAAAAATTAATCCTCAGAAGATATTTCATTTATCTTTGCCCTGAAATTTCCACATTT
>KV751328.1:2895687-2907377 GCA_001698575.1 Mola mola | reverse complement strand
ATCAAGCACCAAAATCTGGAATGTTGTGATGGGTTAACAAGACACAGGTGAAATTACAAAGGATGGGAAAAGAACAAAGAGTCCGAACACACCAAACTGACATCAAGAACGAGCCGTGACCGAGACACCCCCTGTTGCCTCACATTGAGCACCTTTGGCTGAAAACATCCATTGGAAAACACCGTGGATGTCGGCAGACTGTCAACTAGTTTGTACACTCTGCGCCTGCACAATAAGGGAAACCGGACAGCCTGACTGTGAAGATAAAAACTGTCAGCAAAACAGCATTTACTTATAAGTCTCACTCGGCTCATAAGAAAGCTCACTATGGCTGATAAGAAGATGAAAATTGCACCACCGTTGTCAGAACTTGGCCTGTTGGTTGTTGAAGAAGAAAGAAAACGACAGAGTACGACATGAAGCAGAATGAAAGTGATCTCTTTCACTGCTCCACCCAAAGTTGATTTAACGTGTTGAATCAGCGTTGGGCGAATGAGGTGAGGAAAGACATGGGGATGGTGCGGGAGACAACAAAAAGACTAGGATGACAGACGCTCACAGACGGTCCAGATGTTTCCAACATTCCCGACCGCAGATCATCCGCTTGCCCCAAAGACACACGGGTAGTTTTAAGGGAGGCAAGACAGGTGAAAATGGACACTTCAGGAATTTAGAGTATAATCCTCAAACCATGACATCTCCGTTGTTAAACCTATTATACAATCAATATGCTTTGACACAGGAAGTGGTGCAAGTCACATGGCGACTATGAGTCAGTGCCTTAGTATGATGAGATGATGAGACAGCGTCTGTCACATTAGGACGTGTTAATGCCCAAGCTTTGCTTTTGTTTATCTTATGTCTGCACAGACACAAGTAAAATGTAATGATGTTATTTTATTTATTTATTTATTTTTAAATGACTGCCTGAACTGTGAACGTGGAAACTGTCCTATGAATGTGTAGGGACTCTTTCTGTCTGTCCGTTTTCTCTTCTGTCTGAGCTTTCCTCAGTCCACGTTGCTCAAAACACGTGGCTTCCAACAGAGCCGAGTCCGGGCTGAGCACAGAAAAATGACACACGTGAAAAGATTTTGAGGATTTGCTGCAAATATTCGGAGCCCTATAGTCTCCTAGTCTCCGAGTCATTTCTCTTCTCTTATCTCTTTCATCTGAATTTATTGATTTCTTTACACAACCTCCATACCAGCAGCCCTAAATCACACCCTCCATCTGCACGATAACGTCACTGGGGGCCAGGTCACACCACTCGATCACTGTAGATGGCATCAGTTAGTTCCGCATTAGCAAATCACAAAATTGCCTTATTTCCTCATTACTTTCCAGATTTCAGTCTCTCTCCCTAACTTTTAAGTAACTACCAGCTCCCTGGATCAGACACAGGCAGCGGGGTGCTGTGCCAAGTACAACATTAGCCCCCACAAAGGACCAGCCACCGGGTAAATGGGGCCATGGTTGGCAGTTTCGTCACCGTTTAATTCTTCACGTCTGTCAATATGGACACTTCTTAAATTACGCAGACACCCGTCAGGCTTTCCCACCGATGGACTCCCTGGATTGTGTCCAACTAGGCAGCAGCTTCCTCGCAGTGGGTCTCTTTGTCAGCCACGTGCACATCCGCCCACCCACGTGGGAGAAAAAAAACAGAGGCCTTCCTAATAATATAATCACACAGGGGCACACACACGGTAATAACCACTCATCTGCTTTCCCATTTAATTGTCATATAAATGTATGTTCCTGTCAGTCACCAGCACACTGTATAATATGTAATGTTTCTTTGCGCCTTGTGGGTCTGGCATTTCAAAGTGTCACAATGGGCCTGTTGGCATCTGGCAGGCTCGGGAGAGGGCGAGATATTGAAGTCATGAAATTCTTATGTATGTATCATCCTCAAGGGTACTGAAATGATTTGTGGAACATGTTCTCCCTGAGAAGGATAAGACAGAATGTCATAGTTGGGGACCACTGCTCTTTGCTCATTCTTTTACCTGTGTGTAAAAGAGTAGCTTGTCCATTTTCTTGCTCTGATGCTTCTTTATGTGACTGAAAAAGATGTGCAGGGGATTAATCAACAATTTTAATCATTCATCTTTAATGTTATTTAAATATGCAAATATGTGGTACTTAACAGAGAGTGACAACCTGCACTGAAAATTTAAAATCTTGTCAAATCCTGTAAAAGTCTCCACTTTTGCTTCATATCTTTCTTTGGGGATCATGAAACTTTCAACCAAATTTCGTCTGTTCAATTAGTTGGACAAGTATATTGGCAATATCTCTATTGGAGGATATTATAGATATAGGGTTAGGGTTATTGTGAAATTGATTACTTGACAATAAAAATCTCTATCACGCATTAAAACTCCAGAAATAAGCCCCTTTGATCACTCTCTGCGTCTCTAAACTGAGTCTCTAACACTGAGTAAAACACAAAGTTCGATAAAGTCCAAATTATCGGGGGTGTCCAAAGGGTGCAAATGACCAAATGCATCACGGCACGATGTGATCTCCATCTGATATATTCCGATATCAATAAATCTGCTGTGATAGAATTTCAGTTTGATTTGATTCAGTGCTCTGCGATCAATATCAGATAATATTATGTACCCAATTAACATAATCAGTTACATTTAAACTTAAAAAAGTCATTTTGATATGAATCGACAGTTTTATTGTTGGAATGTTTCAAACTTTTACATGACAATCTATGTTAACAGATGTGAAACAACGTTTCACATTTTACGGAACAAAATATCAACAGTAATTCATATTAAACTGCCATTGTGTGTTTGCCCCTAGCATTGTTTGGAAGTGGATGGCGTGCACCTGGTACGGAAACTGTGAAAAAGGGATCTGGTAGAAGTTCCAAAATAAAGGCATATTTTAAACACAGCAGTATACATTGATTATTTAACTTTCAGTCAATTTGAGTAGATCGCTGGTCAACTAAGTGGTGTATTATCTAGATGTAGTTACACCCCTAATGAGTACTACAGCTTCATTTGACCATTAGCCAGATATGTGTGTGTTTGTAAGCTTTTTGTCCAATGTGAAAGGGTTATTATTCGATGCTGATGCCTCTCCCTACTAAAAAAGACTAACACATCTGTTCTCTCTCCCCCCTCTTTCTAGCGTTGAGCCAATTACTCAAATAAACGAGTGGTCAATGGGTATAAAGTTGATGCAATTTTGATAATTGAGTCATTTATCAAGCCAAATTGACGAAGTTGGTTGTAGCTACTCAATAGTGAAGATCCCCTGATGTTCTCTGCTGTATATCGACAGAAAGTGAACGTTCATGCCGTCTTTAAGGATTAAACAGTTAACCTGAATACCCGACTATTCGATTCAGACCCCTTTTCCTTTGTCCGTATCGCGCTCTTCGTCTCCATATCAGCACATCACATACGTACATGTACAGCTTTATCTGTTCATATTTTCATGGTCACTGTTCTCCAGCTTCTTTTATTGTCTTTGATGCCATGAATAGAGATCAAAGAGTCCCCGATGATAAAGCCATCTGCCCCTGTCTCCCCTGCCCTGGCGTCCATCCATTGTGTCCACACTAGTTTGTTTGAGTACCAGGCTCCAACAGCTAGACAGAAATTGCAAACACCATTTTTTGGGTTTTTTTTTTTTTTTTCAATTATTGCTTCACCAGATTCATCTTGCAGCACCAGGGGTCAGTGATTACAAATAAGCTGACCCCAGGCCCTGGGACATTTCGCTTTATATAGACCAATTGGAGGATGCGATCTCTTCTGGATGCTCCCATGACAGTTAGCCTACAGTGCTGGTGTTTTTAGCAGATGTTGCTTTTTCAAACATAATTTAACCTTGTACTTTTCAATTAGCAGCATTTGCCATACAGACTGGTGTGTTAGAGCTGCCCGTTAACTACACCTGCAGCCCTAAAATGTCCTGTGTGTAATTCAACCAAATTAAACGTGGGTTGACTTTTAATTTTCATTTTTATCCATGTTAGTGTATCATGGGCACTTAAACAATTATATTATTTGCTTTACTTACACTTATACTTAACTCCAATGCATTCCCATCCATTCCCATTTGTATGAGCATCAGCCTGTCTTGATAATAACCTGTTACGTTTGTGCACTCACAGTTTGTGATCGCCGCTCCCTCTGATCATTTGATTGTCATGCTCAGCCACGCTTGGCTGCACCATTGAGTTATACGGACCGACCAACACTGACCAAAAAGAAAAAGATGGCAAGCAATTAGAAACCAGTCCATAGGAATATAGGGAGAGCCACACGTCACAGCAGGCGTTATGCGAGATTCACAGACCACACTTGCTCCAGCATATGATCCCCGCATAACAACAGACACTTTAATTAACTCTTGCCGTGACATCGCAACACGTGTGGTCTCAAACACTGCTGGGATTTTAAATTGGGTACTAATCTGGAGGTGCTTTTGCTTTCCTTATGAGCAAATGTTGATGCTGTCTGATTGTTTTAAATGGTGTAATTTTTGTGTTTACTTTGATTTCCCTGTGGGACTGAGTGGTGTCATGTTTTTGATTTAGATAAAAAATAGAGTAAGAACTTACACACATAATAGCAACAGACAGAGAAAAGTAATAAATCGTACCATGAGACTGGGTGGTATATCTTGGACTTTTTGACTTATTCCCTGTTGTATATTGGTCAGGCACTTTATGGTTTCACTGTAGGAGTAAGGTGAAACCAATAAGACTGTCAGTAAGCAAGGAGGAGCGATTATCATATTGCTCAAATCCACCAGCTCCTCTCAGATCAAGAGTATTTGCATTGCGCTAAGGGGAATGAAGAGGGTCAAACTGTTCTCACCAGGCATTCTTCACGACTCCCCCTGTGGTTAGAGGTACTCAGATGTAAAGAGGCGGAGGAGTGAGAGCAGCTTCGGGGGTGCAGGGAGAGTTGAAAGCCCGCCAGTCCTGTAGTCTGCAGCCCCCGTGAAGCAAACAGGGACACTTTCCTTTTTAAAAAAATATGTTAATTAAGTTCTTTGAATGCCCACTTCTTAGCGTCACTCTGATGTACTCACTGATAGTGCACTCTTCTTAAAACTCAAACATCATTTCACTGAGGGCACAGGAAATGACTGTTGGTGTTACCTGGGAGAACGCTGCTGAGAGACAGTGCAGAATCATGAATCATTTAGAGCTTGTTTTGCTTTTGTTTTAACGGGGCCCCAGATTTTCTTACAGTGAGTTTTTAGTATCAATCATTTGTTCTGTGTTTTTTTTAAGAACAGTTTTCTCTCAACGCCTCACGGTGGGTTTTAAGCCAAGTAAGCCTTTTCTGTGCACTGTATCAATTTAGAGGCATTAATTTTTAATGGTAATGTATCAACTTGAAGACTGTATAAAGAGATGGGAGAGAAGCTCAGTCTGTCTTTTTCAAAAGAAAGAGGTTGGTAAAAAGGAGATATACTGCACAGCACGCACACTCTTTGACTTTCTGGGAAGCTAATTTATCTCTGCCACCCCAAGCAAGACAGAGAATCTGGAACCCCACTGATAAACTTTTGCTGCATGTGGATTCCTGCTCTTGTCATCCTTCTGCCCCAAGCTCCTAAAAGCCCCCTGTGCTAGGGCACCACTATCAGGTTTCTTTCATATCCCTTCTCCCGTCTGATTGGAAAATGACAAAACATCACGTTGTTCTAACCTTAGGCTAAAGTCATCACCAGTAAAACCCCGCAGCTACTGCACAACCTCCCAAAATAGCACCGATATGCGACGATATTCCTTTTCCATCTGATGCTATCCGTGTAAAATGGGATTTTATCAGTATCCAAGACGATGATCTTGGATCTTATTGAATTCTAAATCACAGCATCCGCTGCCTGGACAGAGTCATGTGACGCTCTGCAGGCAAAGCCATTCCATCTGTGGCTTGCTTAGGGTGAACGATTAAATGAAGCTTTACACTCAACGGTTTGACTGCGTGACCCCCAGGCCAGAGTTGTCACACTACCTGGTCATGCCGTATGCCTTAATTAGGAAAGGAGAGGGAGGTGATCGAGTGTCAGTAACCGCATTATGTTAGAGAGAGTAACACTGTTTCGCCTTTCACTATACCTCAGTGCCACAGGCTAAGTCACAGCCTCATCAGTTAGTGAATGGTGCTCACACCCAGAAAGCCACACTGGAACCAATGGGAAGAGGGAAGTGGTAAGCTGCCAATTGGTCTTGTATACAAAAATGTTTCACAAAAGAATAGGATGTCTGTACATTGTATTTAATGCACAGGCTTACCTCAGAAGCAGATATAGAAAACACACACACTCAAGCTAAGCCAATTTTAATCTATTGGAAATTCTCAAAATAGCCCTATGTCTTTACTTTAATGACAGAGAGATTAGTAGGGCCTTTATTTCAAATTTCCTCTGTGGTTTTCTGATCCAGGAAACTACCATGGTTGCAGCTGTTGTTTGCTTGTGATGCACTTCTTTTTGGATGATGTATTTTTGAAAAAAAAAAAAGGTACTCTGAACTTATTTTGATAGATACATGTTGAATGAATCCCTTGTAATCTCCAGCCATTTCCAAGTTGTTGGCATAAACCGTATAGGGAAATAGGGAACAAGGCATAAAAGTGGTGCCTTGCACGGACAGCAGCTTTATGAGGTTGATGCAATTGGAACTAATGAGGAGGGAAAAAAAGTGTTTCTGCCAAATGACTGCTGTGTTAAAGGTCTATTACCTGGCTGCTTCTTCCCTTTGTGATGCTCTACAGTTGAACACACCGTGCTGTGATATTACTTGAGCTGACAAGAGTTTTTAGCTTGAAAAGGCTATGCAATGCACAGGCAATGGGTTTGGTAACATGTAGTAAATAGTGAAGTAAACATTGAAACACCCATTTGTTTTTGACTTAATAACTGTAAAGTTAGTGTATAAAACGAATGTTTCTGCTTCCTGTCACTGATGGAGCTCCCCGGACACGATCCGTGAATTGCCAACGGGGCTCCGTGTTCGGCTACTTTATCACTTTTACCAAAGATAAGACACTGGGATACTTGGCTAAAATTAAGTTAATTGGTCCAGTCTGACATTTACCTTTTTTGCGCTGTGGTCACTTCTGTGTTTCCTTCTCGTTCAGATCCGATGGACCAAGACAGCCGGCAGCGTGTGGGACCGCTTCCAGGACTCTAGCGTGTTCAATGAGACGTTGCACATTGCAAAGATCCGGAGGACCCAAGGAGGCCGCTACTACTGCAAGGCTGAGAACGGCCTGGGATCCCCTGCCATCAAGTCCATCCGGGTGGACGTTTACTGTAAGTGCATCACATACGGCTTTCAAATTGAACATTGTGCATTATGCATATTTTGAGACCCAAAAATGCCCAAAGGTGAGACTGCCGGAGTCTGTGTCCGTGGTACTGTGTGACTAAATGGCCATGGAGTTGCTTTGCCTTCTCCTGTCACTGAAAAGGCGTCTATTTACAGTTGTGATTATCCAATATAATTGATCTCTTAGCCGTGTGGCATAGGCAGCTGCCCGCGTATTTAGCTTTTAAGTTTTCATGAATGAATGAGTGAATGAACCGTAAAATATATGCTATGAGCTATTATTGTAATATCGATGTAGAATCATTGGAATTTTCAATGTGAGATTAGTGCTGGGATATTATCTTTGAAATTTCTCCGATACAAACAAATCTATTTGTGAACACAGACAGCTGCAGCATCAACGATTAATGCTGATCCGTTTTTTGTAACAACATGATACAGCATAGCATAGCTGCTTTCCATATTTCTGCTGTGAAGGAACATAGTTATTTGTGGGTGGAACATCCAGAAAGACCCTTCACTCTCCTCAGATTGTTAATGAAGCTAAAGCGCTTTGATTATCCTGACACAACCATTGACTGGAAGTGGAACCTCGCTATCTTTAAAGTATCAGGCTCGCCAGCATTGATCAAAGAAAGCAGTGATTTAGTGTTATTGTCTTTATTGATTGGGAATTGATAGTCCTGTTTCCCTTTGTGAGTGTTCAACGTGCGGCAAGACCGGGGACTCACCTCTCATCAAGACCCTCAACTCAACAAGTGTATGCGTTTATATTCAGTGAGTAATAACTCAGTATGTTGAATTAAACTGTATTAAAATTAATCTCACTACTTCAGCTTTACAACATTCTGCGAGGATACGTATAAACTCCGAAGTTAAGTGCCTTTGAAAAATCTCTAAGCCACCTCCTGAATTTTTCACTCCCTCAGTAGCACTCAATCCCTGCTTCCTTTTTTTTATGCCAAGCTCCACCCTAAAAACATGCTGTATATTTTAAAATTAGTGACCTCTCTGCCAAACATCCAATTTACAGTTACAGAGGGGGAAAAAAAGGGGGAGGGGGGCAGTGGAGCAGGACGTTTCTGCACTAAATAAGACGCACTTGAGTTTTTTCCACTTCATGACACCTTTCAAGTGAAACCTACATTCATCTGATATGTGTTTGTTGTTCAACAGCTTCCCTCTGCAGCTGTGTGAGCAAACCTCAGGCCACCAGGGAGCTCTGCTCTCCCCTCCTCTATCCATATTTTCTTTACTCTCTCTGGCTTATTCCTGCTTCTTCGTGTGTGAGCCACATCCTTGTATCTGTTTATCTGGACCGACATGGGCGGATGTCGTGGAATTGAAATGTGTTTAGAAAGCTGGTGGAGGGCCTTAGTGGTGCAGCAGAGCGAAGGCTTCGTCTCGGCAGCTGACAGACAGAGCCTTGTTCTCTCTGTGCACCATTTCACCTTGGCTGCTCTAAAGAGCTGGAGGAGCAGGCGTGTAAGTGAAGTTAGATAACACAACAGAGACAGCGCTGGTGCCGAAATACAGGCCGGTGGTGGGGGAGCAAGGATGGATAAATACCTTGTGCTTGTCATATAATGTGCCTGCCAGTTCAACAGTGTGCACTTTTACCAAGTATTTTTTAACATTTCTTCTGGAACGCTCACTTTAAGGTATTTCTTGGTGCCTTCATGTCCAACTCAAAGACTCTGATAACACTGACATGAAAGCGCAGGAGCACCACTTGGGACGTCATGATGCACTCAAGTGACAGACATTCAGAGTTTAAATCAAAATTTTTCCACAGCACATTAAAAAGCCAATTTGAACAGCAGAGCACTGAGACGTGAATTTCATTTCAATGTAAAAGAAATAGGTTTAAAGCACAGTATGCAGAGGAAAATTCAGGAGAAAAACCTGCAAGGCACTTTGACCTTGACCTGACCTTGACTTCTTCAGTTCTGTGAAGAAGCCTTTCGGATGAGAGGCGAAACGTCTTCAAACAAGATAAGAAGTCCAGTTGCTTCCTACTAAACACTCCGAGATTAAGATGACCTGGATGACCTGGATGACCTTCACGGACATACCACCTATTGTTTATTCACAAATTCCTGTAATCTGCTCTCCTTGATATTCTTTTCTCTTTTCAACACACACACCTACACTACTCTGGTTACTGCACACACACACTAGTTCGCCCCACATTGCCTCCTTTTTTTTTTCTCTCTCCTTGTGAAGGAGGCTTGTTGTCAGTAACATAAATAAAAAGATAATGTGCAGTGTGTGTATATATATATATAATATACCCACCTATTTAAAATGGAATACTACCATTATGACACATTGGGAAATAGATAAAAGAACTAGCATATAATATAATACAAAAACACAATAATAATATTAATGATACAGGACCCTATTTAAAAAGTCTATAGTGTATGGTCTATGGAAAACGTGCATTTAGGAGAGCTGTTGTTGTGAGTCCCTTTGGTGAAGTAATACATCACTAATGAGGAAAATATAAGTGACATCATCTGCAGCGATCCCCCACAGTCAGAAATGATGCATGTGTCAATATTAAGAGACTCCTGCACATTTATATACAGATCCTGAATTCATTGATTATTTAAAACTCCCGACCAGTGTCCATCCAATGTTAATTGCTGTTTCTCCACATTCGTCTCACAAAAACAACACGTTCATCAGCCCACGTTCTGTAAAATAGTTTGTAGTCCTTGAGAGTCTAGCAAAGTTTATAAATTAGTTTTGCTGCTTAAGAGTTTCAAAATATTTACTGCAGCACTTTTACCTATTTTAATTGAAATAATGCATCATTTAAATAGCATGAAAAATCCTGTAACTTTAGCTCTGGTTTAAGTTTTAGTTTCCATTTTTAGTGGGATGGTGTACATGCTTGAACCAGTTTCATTTTATACAACTAGCAGCATTAAACTATGGTAGTAAACAGAAGCCTCATGATGCAACGTTATAATATCGCTTTACCATCGTTATCGTTTTTTAATATATTCCTCCATAAACCGTACACAAGTTGTTTTCCTGATTATATTCTGGCATTCGGTCTTGTAACACAGTATGTGTTGGACATCAGTAGCTACTGTAATGTTATCTTGCACATCCAGCTAAAGTACATTAATCGTCCTGAGCAATGGTATAGCTGTCCCCTGTGGGTACATTTAATTGATGGGCCCTTCCAGTACAAACTATTTTTAGTGTTGCAGAGCGATGATATTCAATTAGTATTCAATTTCTCATTTTGGAGCTTGGACCTCCCAACTTGAACACCTTGAATTATGCTTCAGATGTGTCTTGCAGCCTATGTGTCTATGTTCGTGTGACTTGGGTGAGAGAAGAAGAAAACCTGCAGGCATGTACAGTATAAAGGCCTGCTCCATTTCTGAGACATGGTGCACTAGCACATATAACATTAAGAGGCTTAAAGTCTGAATGATCCTCCAGCTGTCTGTTTTTCCATGTACGACCATTTATTTGCTTCGGATTCCTGACTATAAATGTAGCCGTACTGCTTAAAGAAAAGCAAGGCACAATGTGGACCGACAGACACACAGACAGACAGTAAAAGTTTTCTTTGGAGTTGACTGAGCAGCGCAAGAAAACAAGAAGGGATAGTTGATGGCAGTAACCGACCTCTGCAGTCCAGAGAAGCTGATATTGGCTATACAGCTGGCTCAAAGGTAACATATTTAAAAAGCTCAGAAGTCCATCTAAGCACATTTCATACCTGCTGACACTTCACTTGGGTTTGTCTGCGGTTTTGGTCTCTGGGGAAGGTCCTTTGCAAAGTTAATAAAGAAACTTGCCCAAGTCCTACACGGATTGATTTGAAGCTTAGAATGCTCACTTCTTTTTCCTACAGGGGAGTCTTTTCTGTGTTTTCATTTAATTTCAGCTCCATTAATGTTGCTGCAGCATCTGCTGTTTCATTGAGTGCCTGACTGAGGAGGTCTTTGACTTAAAACCAAGATGCAGTAATAATATTTTAAAACACAAACTCCTAACAAAAAAGAACTCAAAATTACAAAGAAAACCAAAGCCCCAAAAAAACAACGAAAAAAAACCCTGAAAGTCAAACTCAGAAATCCTCTTCTTATTCTTCTTCCTGCTTACAACGAGAAGGCAATTAAGGACTCATTCCTTTGACATCGCTGGCCGAACCCCTTAAATCCATCCCACAGTATAAACTCACTCACTCACTCACTCCACTCATTAAAAAATCAATTCACAACCCATTTTATCAAAACCTAACTATTTATACCTCTTCAAATCTAAGCTGTCAATAACTCTAAATGTAGTATTTGTCTTTGAGTATTTTGTTTTCTGTATTTTGCTTTGTTCG
>KV751328.1:2873629-2895622 GCA_001698575.1 Mola mola | reverse complement strand
TTTTCAAATCAGAATCTTATTCGAACTAGGCACAAACTGTTTTGCATGATTTTTGCCATATCTTCCTTTGCTAACTTAAATTATCTGGTTTACTTCATTTAGACTTGAAAATCAGTGAAAGCAAGCCCTAATTTACAGCGACGATGAATAAATTCAAGCATAAAAACACAAAACGAGAGAACAGTCAATTAGGAAAACCATGTATCTCCAGGGGAACAATAAAATGAAGAGATCAAACATGGACAAACAACAGGAAGGTGATTGGAGATCATGGATTTAAAAGGACCAAGAGTTATTAACAAGTTCATCTTAAAACTGCACAATAAAACAAAACACATTGAAATACAGGACAAACCAAGTAATTGACTGGCCAACATGTTTTTTTGTTACTCACTGTGTTAATATCGAAAATTGGATAGAACAGAATCAGGCACGCCTGGCATGCTTTTGAAAACACTGAAACTAGGCTTACCTGTATCACCTGTATAGCACCTTGAAAATTTGACAACCGAGGATATTTGCCAGTCCCCGAGACTTTTTTTGAGGTTTTGAGGAGTTTAACCACTAATTGGAAAGGGAAATGATGTTAGTGGTGTCCAGTATTCACATTGTCCAACAAAACCAGACAAATGGAAAAAGAAATTGCTGTGCCTTAAACCTGCTCAGTCTAGATCAGCATTTACTGTACAGGTAAAACCCACTTCAATATGGTCTGAAGGAGCCCAGCAAAACTGAATACATTTAGAACAGAGATGTAAAGTGTGATGAAGAGAGAGGGGGGGAAGCCTGGGGGAAAGCCTGCAGCTAAGTTTCCTCAGAAAAAAGAGAAAGCACTTTGTACTGTTTGTCCCAATGCTAATTTTGGGGCGGATGATATGTTGTCTGCCCAGTCAGCCAACGCCAGTTGTCAGTAGCTGTGAAATAGTAAGAATCAAGTGATGCATATATTGTGAAAAACAACCCACTGGACCGTGGATATCATCTTACTGAAGCTTTCACACACATAGTCACTCTTCCCTGATATTTGTCACTACATTGCTTCAAAAGAAGGATTAGAAAAAGACAATAGTCTGCTTTCTCTGTGTTATCTCTGGAAGGATTTACACAGCCCTTTCTCCACACTGCTGGTACAGAGGCCAGAGAATTTTAATGAGGATACTGTGCGTTTGTCAGCACATGGAGCTTGAATTTTCTTTCTTTTCTTTTTTGGCAGCGGCGGCGTTCATAGATTCAGTACGTGTGAATGCGCGTGTCCATTTCTTTTGTGTCTTCATGCGTGTGGGAGCAAACAAACATAGCGGCTGCCCATTGGGTTCAAGCACATGCATATGCATGAATACTCTCTCCACTGGTGGGGTCCTGACTCACACACACGTCAAAGGCTTAACTTGTCTTGGCATACGCCTCCTCAGCTGTGCAATGTGGTGTGAGGCGGACTTGGGGAAGTGTGTGTGTGCGTGCGCACTGTTTGCCTTCCATCGATGGAGTTCATGAAGGAGCCAAGCAGCGACTGAAGGTGTTGGCTTAGAGGCCACGCTGGTTTCGCTTTATCCGGTCGGTCAGTATAAGTGGCGCTTCCTATCTCATCAGGTGTCTGTTTCGTGCCGCCCTGCTGCGAGCTGTCTTAGCGAATGTGCGAGCATGCCGAGCGACGGGAAAGCACGGAGTGTTGGAGAAAACACAAGAAACACAAAACGGTTTTAAAAATCAAGTTATAAGTGAGGCTCACACATTTCTCCTTCATCCTATCCTATCTTATCATCACACCAGTTCCTTTACCATGACGCTCATTTGAAATGTCTAGGTAATATATTTGGTTATATGCAGAGGGAAGCACGTGGGATGATGATCTCAGGGGAGCCTGTTCATTATTGGGATGAAGCAGGTGCCTGAGACAGGTTTGTAGGTCCAATTATAACTCAGATTGAAAGAGAACATAAGTGTTAACTTGTGAACCATCTCCAATTCACATGCAGCGTTTGTCATAGCGCTGTCACTGGAACAGATGAGCAGATTTGCTCGGTCTAGCAGATAGGCTCGGGGCTCACAGATGACATCACGTCGAAGAGTATGCTGATCGGCATCAGAGAGAGATATTCAGCCAGTGCTGTTACCACCAGATGATAAGAACAGCCTGTATTTTCTGTCATTAACAGCATTTTTAAAAAAAATCAATTTTCAGTCATGTTTCAATTACAACATTAAATTTTACAAGCGACAGCACAATTAAAAGCTGTTGATGGCTTTATGGAAAAGCTTTACTCGTCAGGTTTCATCAAAGTAATGTTTGATTGGTCGTCTAGATTCTTGGGGCAGCTAACGTAAATGTTCACCAATTAGTTAATCAAGTATAATGTCACAATGCATGAAATTGATGACATTGATGTTTTGTACAATATAAAGCAATAAAAAACAATGTGAACATACATCGTACACGCGTTATTTAAAATAGGTATTATTTAGTCTAGACATATAAGGTGAATTTACGTTCCAAATACAAATATTAAAAAAATCAGCTGATTCTACAGTCCATGTGTGGACAAAGCATAAAAAAAAAATGAAGTCAAATGGGTGTGAAGTACATTAAATATTGAAATATATATTTGGTGCTAATTCTATGAGTTCCAGCTGAATCCAAGTTACATAAAACCTCTCATGGCAACTTCATCATCGGTTTCAGGGCTATAAACAGAGTCCTGTGACAGAAGGAAAACCATCTTGATACCTCAAAATGAGGGGAACTGGTGATTCAAGCTGACGTATTATACAATTTTCCGAAAAGATCCCATAATATATGTAGACAGAGATATATGTGCAGCGGCTCTTAAGTGCTTTTGGATGTTAATGATCTGGTGTGATGTATGGTGTGATACAGCCGCGGTGAGTTATCTGAGCCTTGTTTGAATCAGGACAGAATGAATCAGCACATTATGTGTACATTATGTAAATGTTTGCTGGTTTGGTTAATGGAGGTAAAGCCAGTTCACGACTGCCCATTACTCTTTCAAGGACTTGCTCCAGGGAGGTGCCCTTAATCAGAGTGGTGGAGCCAGCCTCATCCTTGTTGCCTGTTTTTTTTTTTCCCCCCCTTTAGGAGCTCACAACATACTACAGTGTGTTTGTGTTTTGTATGCTAATGCGATTCACCAAGTGCAGATTTCATTTTCATCCATTTTTTTTTTTTTTGATACCCCTCCACATTCTACTAGACCATGAGTAAGTGTTCTCTAATGTGTGTCTGACATGCATTTTGCAGGAAAAAGTATAATTAGACACATTCAAATTCTCCAAGTTTCCCCTCATTAAAATCTCACAGGGCATGACTATGCAAATATGGTTCAGACGTATCACAGATTTAACTGCTGGACACAGGATATCTCCTCTATATTTCGTGGGTAAATCATTTCTCAATGTGTGTGCACTGGGGGCTTCCAAACCCTTTGCAATGCTCACAGGCCTGCCTCTTAAAATCAGATTTTCACTTGACTGAGTACGGAGGAAATTTAGACTTTCAGCTATGAATGTGAAAACAGCCTTGTAGTGTCAGGCTCTGCACACACTATTGTACACAGTGATGCTCCAACATTCAGCTGTAGCAACAACAATACAGCAGTTATCTCTTTGGGCTATCAATGCCACCTGTGGTGTAACGACAGTGAATAGTTGTCTTTTTGCCTGTATTTTTTGGTACAACAACAATATCCTAGTTACAATGTGAGTATACACAGTATGAGTGGAAAAAAAAAAAAAAATGATATGGATCTTGATACTCATTCGCCAAGTGAGAACTTCACCAAGCAATAAAGTATTTTCTGAGGGCCTGTTAATGATGTACTGTTGTCTGACGAAGTCTCATGGGGACACATCTTGAAATCATGTAAAGCAAAATTAAAGAAAAAAATAAAAACTTTAAAGAAATATACAAATATGCAGAACCTTGGAGAAGAAACAAAACAGTTGTAAAATGTTACAATGGGACATGTGAATTAAACAGGAAGCTGGAGGTGTGTTAAAGACACTACAAAATCTTTTCAGTACTTGAAAGCACAATTATGTATTTATGACCAAACATCAAACAAGCGTAACAACACAGGACGTACAAACTAAAATTACTGCATTAAGTAGCCCTTTATTTTAACAAAGCTTAAAGCTTCCATCATCAAATTCCTCTTCAGTCTCTTTTCCCTTCATCATTTCTTCAACACAGAGTTCTGCTTGTGTGTTAGCTGCACAGCACTTTAGCGACAAACAAAGCTATCCGTCGTTTACGAAGCGGTTGAGGCGGAGCCAAAGGTCATCAGATGTGTCTCTGTTGTCTCATGTCTCTGTTTTTTGTTTGTATGCTGGTATTATATGATGTAATGCCATGAAGTGTTATACCCACCTTGGGAAAGATCTGCTCGTCTAGGTTACATAATGCAGCAACAGGCACTTGCAGAGTGGGAATGACAGAGGGACAAAATGGTGCTCAAGCTCTTATTTCAATGTAAGGCAGTTGCATAATGTTGATTTAAAATGATGTGACTCCTGATGAAACATAATGTAGCAGCAGGATATACTGAATATGCTATATACCGGTTAAAGAAAGACATCTGTATTGATTTTGAAGAAAAAAAAAAAAAAAAAGAGCCTGCAACATTAGAAAATGTTTTCACATCCCCATCCAATCTCGGTGACTCTTTGTCCAGACCAGACAAAGGAGATGGTCATTAGACTACTATCAGAAAACAACTCCCATCATGTCACCAGTGCTTTGCCTCCTATTCTAATGATGGGTTTCAAGGCATTGTTGTTCAGATCATTGCTCTGTAGCTAGGTTTGTTTTCTAGGGAGATGAATTAGAGAGGAGATGGGCTGAGGCACACGCCGCTGTCTAAGGGAGAGGATGAAGAGGAGATTCATTACTCCACAACCCCTAACACACACAAACGCAGAAACACGCACACAGCCGGATTGGGCCTCATTATTTCCTCATCTCCATCTCTGGGAGGAAGTGAGGGGTTGCAGGCTCTGCCGATGTCTGACCGTCCATTAATCAGACACACTGTCCGTGTGTGCACACATACACAGGCAGGCCCATTGGCCTTGTATACATGCCTACAGACATCCAGTGTTCCTCCAAAGACAGAGTAATTGGAAAGCACTGTCACTGAGGAAGATGGAGGTGCAGCAGTCCTAAAGTGGGCTGCAGCTTCCTGAACATAGCTCCAGCTCTCAAAGCAGCAGCAGTTTAAACGCAGCTAGAGTCCAGGATGACTTCATCTGGTTAGAGGGAAAGACTCCCACTCTTTGAGCTTAGATATCTATTTGCATATTTTTGAGTACAAGTGAAAAGGAGCAATAAAAAGTCTATATTTAAGCTCGGGAGGTTTGTTTATAGCACAAATAAAACGTGTTGGGTTTTTTTTTATTTTGTTTTTTTGTCGATCCATATTGCATATTATCTGAATAATTTCCTGTTCTAACACATTAGCAGTCAATAGCCTGAGGAAACAAGCCCATTTATACATTAGAGCATCTTGTTACAATGCTAATGAGACCATTTTCCTCTAATACATTTTGACTCTTCAGCTACCGACAATGTTACATGCTGCATCATTCGCTTATTGCCCCATTGATTGCTCCATTCCGCATTACATCTTTAATTGTTGGTAATTACACTTAACTGGGCCTGATGACTGTGGCCTGAGAGAGGAAGTCAGTCACCATTACTGCAATGCTAAATGCGTATCCTATATCCTAACGTGTGTGTGCGCGTGTGTCTGAGAGTCAACTAGAAATACATTTATAGAAAAAAGAGAGATAAGAAGCTTTCTCCAGCCTCCTCCAGAAGAAGCAGGAATATGAAATTCTTCCTCATGAATAATTCAGGATTTGGTATCGCAGAGCCATTCCACACAGCAGCCATGGTGAGAGAAGAATTTTGCCCTTTACAAGCCATAGCCCAACTTGTCCAAACTTCACCTCACTTTGTGTTCTGGCAGATATCGTGGATTAGCCTTTATACAAACCCTACACTCAAAGGTCTCCCCACTTAGGGTGTAAGTAAACATTTGTTTCTATAGCAACCGAATGAAATGTAGGTAATCATATGTTTCTGTCAACAGCATTTGAACAATGTTTGCATATTTTTCTCTTTTTCACTGTTTTTGTTTGAAAATGCTTGTAATTCAGCAGAGTGATGCCAATCCAGGTGGTGTTTGGTGCTTAGCCATGGAGGTTTGCTCTCCCTGTTTTAAGACTTGAAGAGCAGGGAGCTCCCACAACAGCCATAGTGACCAATATTTTGTGACTTAGTCCATTGCTGGGTTTCTTTGGCTGCCTCACTGGATATGACAGGACTACATTTTTAAACATTGTTCTAAAAATAACAGGAATGGTGCCTTCTTACTGTAACTGTGTATCATAATACCAATCACAGGATTGAGTGATTAAGCCATGAGACCACACACTCTTAATGCACAAAATAATTTTATTTGAAAAAAAAAAAAAAAATCGGTTGTCTCAGTTTTTAATAAATAAATATCGGAATTTGGTCAAAATCGCAAAAGCAACATCTTTGAAATGGGAAGAAAGTTAGATTTGGTTGATAAATAGATATAGAAATGAAAACACGTGTATATACCTAAAACAAGTTACTGTATGACATTCGCAGACAGAGATAGATTTATATTGTTGGCAGTGTCTTGTAAATTCAGGTTTCTTACTGAGTATTAATACCACTCTCATATCAGTGGATAGCAAACTGCAGCCAGCACCAAGGTAACTTAGCTTACCACACAGAAGAAATAACTGGGTGAAACAGCTACCTGTGAGGACAGCAACTTGTCAGAGACTATTTCTCGGCCAGGATTAATGACTTCCTAGAGTCTTGTTGTCACTGTGAGGTTCTCAGGCCAAACACTAGCGTCTACAGGGAGTCTCCCATCTAATAGTCTCCCAATGGTGTTTACACCACTCAAATGATGTGGCAAGAAAACATTTTTTATTGTATAATGTGTCTAATCACCATTTCAGTGTTTTTCAACAAAACAATGTGTTTAAACTGCCACATTCAGATGTCTCACACCAACCAAATGGGCTGAATTCTTTGCCACTCTTCCTTTTCTCTCACAGCACACGTAGCCACTCAAACTCGTGCTTCACGTCTAGCAGAATGGAATTCAGTATGCAGACATATATCTCTGTTACACAGGCGCCATCGTCAAGCTAGGTTTACTGTGGGAATGGATGCATCACACCCTCACCCACCCTCCATTCACTGCCACAATCACACTTTCGTATGAAGCTGCTCACGCTGAATAGATGCATCTAGCAGCAGATAGTCAGTGTGGAATGAAGCCGCGAGATAGAGGTCACTGCTGCCTGGGAGGTTTTAGAGACGGAAAGGAAAGGAAATGTTCTGAGAGTAAATTACGAGGTGGATTCACATATCGCATCAGGGGCCTCCGAGTGAGACGGCTGTCATACATCACCAATATGGCTTATTAACCTTTAGACCCACATACATGAAATGCATCAAAGCACACTAATCAGTGTTATATCTATATCATGTTTTATTTGTGCTGTAATATGCTTACACATAATATACTTTTTTTTTTTTTTTTTTAGCTATATTAGGTCTTCTTACAATCTCTTAAGATATGTGTCAGCAGTGCAAATATCTCATACTTTATATCATGTTATGTCCGAAAATCATATTCATCCAAAGCTTTTAGTAAAAAAAAAGGATGTCTTTAAACTGATGGTAGTGTTTATTATAATATTAAACACAGTGTATTATATTCTATATATGGCGAGCTCTCGCTCTCTTTAAGGATTTGCTTTAAAAATTTAGCCTCTAAAATAAAAAAAAGTCTTGAAGGTGAGGTACTTCATAGGGCAGACTGCCAAGTAATAACTCTAATCGCTTTTTCTTCCTGCCTGTATTTCTACCAGAAAGATTCACTGCAAAGAGAGCACGTCACCCTTATTTAGAATAAGTGCAGGAGACAGCTGCTTTACAGTATCACCACCTCATTAACCCTGCATCTGGAAAGCAGCAAATTAGAGTTATTACATGCTCTCGACCCTCCTTTTCCAGCCTTTTGTCCCTGTTTCTTTTAACAGCAGCCCTGCTTCTCTCCTGCTGTCTTCCGCTGTCCCTTGGCACGAAATTAAAGCAAATTGCTTATCATTGACATAACAGGGCCTTTTTTTTACTCATGAAAGACCGCTGCACAAATGTCATTCAGGTCAATGGCTCCCCAGGTAATCACGCCAGGACAGTGATTTGGTGAACTTAATCATGGACTCCTATCGCTCATGGCTGACTGCCTGATAGGTGTCCTCCTCCCAGGTGACTTGGGCCGACCAGGCAGAGAGAGTAAATGACATCAAAGCCAAGCACAAAATAGAAATTACCCTCTCGTCAGATGGGTACCGGAGAGACAGCCTCATGTCTGCGGGTGGTTGGCTTGGGTGTGGAAAGGTGGAGTGAGGTAATGTGTGTATGTTATTCAGGCAGCTGTCTGCTATTTTTTTTTTTTTTAAGCAGGGCTGGGCTTCGAGACATGAAAGGAAGGCACTAAGGTTTGAAGTGGTAATGAAGCACCTTTTTTAATCTTCATCTTCCCTTTCATCCAAACCACTCACTTGTGCCTATTTGTCCAACAGATGTTTTGGTAGACCTACAAAGTGCAAACGTGCTTTCTGTTATTCAAACAGAAACATCCACATCTCCACGTTTTGTTCCCAGGATAGAAAGACCACTGAACCGAATGCTATAGCTTCTTTATTTATTTATTAATTTTCTGCTCATCTTGCGAGACCTTCTCCGGCTCCCACATGCAATGCGTCTGGCATTTGCACATTCGTGTGTCGTGCTGCCCCCGTGCCTTAATATCTGGGAGAAACTCAGAGTGTTGAGACTTGAGTCATGGTTGGTGGGAGTGAGCAGGACTGATGCTAAGGTTAGCTCGTTGGAGCGTTTAGCTGTACATGGCCAGATTTACCGGCCTGTGAACCCATAAACCTGCAATTACAAACCCTAACAACTCTGGCGCAGGCGGCCTGAACACTGCATTTTTCCTCCGGGCTCAGGGATTTAAGCCTCACAATCAGTCAAGCATGACTTCAGAAGCTAATTGCACAAGAGTGACACGCACACAATCATATGCACGCACACGCAACATTTTTGCCAGGGGAAGACTGATGGTGGAGGTGGAATTTTGTTTGAAATTCATCAAATTTTAATCCAGTGCGTAAATTTCCATATTTCCATATTTATCCCTTTGCGCTCCAAGCATACACGTCCTCCTTGCATATCATTTTGGCCCTATTAATAGCGTAAACCGCTCCTTACCTAATGCACAGACATACAGAAACACACCCTCACACACTTGTCACCACAAGGAAAAAGAAAAAAAGAAACCTCCTATCTGGTCCAGTGTTCAAAGAAACATACTATTCCAAGGTAGATAGGGCTGTCAATGAATCACTCCATTTCTACCACGGTTGGTAAATTGACTGTTTGAAGCAGGGAACAGATGAGGGAGAAGCTGGCTAGAATCAGAGATAAGATGTAGGATCCATACTCTCTCCCCAGCTCAATAATGAATCAGTGTATTTACTTAGAGCAATCCCCTCCTCTGAAATGGCACCGCAATTGCTCTGTCTCCTCTGGAGCGCTGTCACCCTCTCCCCTGTTGTTCCCCAGCCCCCTAAAGGTAATTGCTCTTACCTGAGACACTGTAATTGGTCCTGGATGAAGTATTGACCGCAGCTAGATTTTGATTCAGGGGCTGCAGGGCAGAACATGTCTTTAATGAAACTGAGGAATCAGCATTCTCTGACTGGTGCGTCGAGCCTGGATGCGGTGCGCTGTGGCCCACAGGCACCTTGATTAGGACTTGATCCTCAGCAAATCCAGCAGTGGGCCACTGCTACTGAATTAAAAGCAACAAAATCATCCATTACTAACACCTAAGGCGGAGTATAGTTTTTCACCGGGAGGGGGGGTTAGAATCATCAAAGAATTGCCTATTCATTTATTGTAAGTTCTTTGCACTCGCTCACTCGTAGATTCGTATGGCACTCTCTGTCACTCAATCATGCACGTTGTTGCTCACTCACAAATACAGTTACGTCACTCATTTTTACACTCACTTCCCTGTCGCATGCAAAAGGTCAGCCTTTATCAGTCAGAATGTTAGCATGAGTGATAACCTCCGTTAGCCTCTTTCATCCTCGATCTTAAATTGGCTTTTCGTCGTGTTAGAGCCTGATGGCATCTCGGACGGAGATTAAAAGGAAACGGCTAGCTCCCCGCGTTGTACAGTATAAGCGTGCAAATGGACGTTATCTAAAAGGCGAGTATTAGCATGCTCAAAGACACCACAGCTTTGATGAACACCATTTGCCAAGGCTTAATGCGATAGCCGAGTAAGATGATTAACTTTGAATGCATTTAATCAACCACAAGCACTTTGTCAAATAACCAACACTGGGGTAAAACTTCCCTCAGATCTGCTGGGAAATGGGCTGTTGTAACAGATGTGTCGAGTCACAGGCCGCCTACATCGGAGCGGAAGCCAGTCAAACATTATACTTTGAAGTGATGGACGTCAGACATCACTTTGCCTAATTGTCAGTATTCGTCATCCTCGCTCACGTTTAAAGCTCTCGATGGAGTGTGACTTGGAACACATAGCGGCTCGCTCATTGAACGGGAAGTCAATGTGCCCTTGGGCTGCATCTTATTGACTGAAGTAGATCAAGAAGGAGGCTTCTCACCTCCTCTCACACATCGACCCCTGCGTGCATGCTGATAGCGAGTTCACCTTTCGGTCAGATCACAAGTGAAGGTGTGCAAATCTCGCGAGAGATTGTGTTTGTGTTCACTTATTTGTTTATTTGCTACAACAGACAGGCAAATATATATTAATGCATTAAAATGTGGTCTGGAATGACTGATTTGCTGATTAAATAACTCATGGAGAAGTGTGTATTCATAGCTTCCTCCTCTCCCTCTGTGCTCCGTCTGACAGATCTAGATGACCCGGTCGTGACTGTGCACCAGAGTATTGGAGAAGCTAAGGAACAGTTCTACTATGAGAGGACGGTGTTCCTGCGCTGCGTGGCCAATTCCAACCCGCCTGTCCGCTACAGCTGGCATCGCGGGAGAGAGGTGCTTACGCAGGGCTCAGACAAGGGAGTGGAGATCTACGAACCGTTTTTCACTCAGGTAAGACAGCGGCAACATGATACGGATAGAAGTATCAAAACAGATGTATCGTAGAAATGTAGCTATGATGATGATGATGATGATGTTTGATAGCTATTGATTTAACACTGAGGATCATGTTCTACATATACTATAGGACCTTTAACAGACACTGTACAAGTATATCACCTTCATTAACCTGTTGTGAGAGGAAGAACTGCCAGAACATGCCATCACAACACATGCTGGCCCTCCATTTTCCCTGCAGAGATGAGTTAGCCACAGCTACCAATTAATGAGTCAACATATTTATAAAAAAAATTGTAACTTCGTAAACTTAATTAAAACTTTACTTACAGCACTTAATTTTCTTTATTTTTTCCTATATATACATGTCAATATGTACTATTCGTACACTATTTATTCTAACTTTTTTTTAGCTATTTGAAACTCATTTTTAAGGTCATTTAATTTTAGTTTAAGGACTAAATGAAATTGATAGCCATAGGAGCCTGCATAACTACTGACTGTCCCTTTAGACACAGTAGACCAAAATTATTGATGTTACACATCCAGACTTGTTTTTTATGAAGGAGATTTTAAATTATTTTTACTTAAGTGGTTCTCGTGTGCCTGTGCATTTTGTAGCCGGTTCTACTGCTAATTCAGAGCAAGTGCCTAATCTGGAACCAAGTTTGCATTTCAAAAGCCAAATAACTTGCTCTCAGCCAGGAAAACTGGTTTGAGAGTTGCAATAACACTTTGCTGGTATAGAACTCAAGAAAAAGAGAGAAAAAACCGATGTCATGGGTGGGGGATAAACTAATTTTTTTTTATTTTTTTTTTTTTACCATTTTTTGCAACTATGTAGGATCTAGGATTATGTCATATACCTCATCCAGAAGAATTAAAGTCCTGCTCCAGCCTTGAAAACGTACATTTTGTGAATTTACACATTTTAATTATTTTTCTTGAAAAAATTCCTTTTCGGACCAAAAATGGTTTGGATGTAATTCTAAAGATTTGCCTCATCTAGGTTGTGGGGATCTATGAATGTGCTACTTTAGCCCCACCCCATCTTCATTCACCGCTACTCTCCAGAGTGAGAGTGAGAGTCAGAGTGAGCAGGAGCTTACCTGCTTTGTCATCTTCCAAACTAAAACTAGCCCACTATACACTGCACAGTGGCAAGTTCTGGCTTTAGAGTATTTCAGCCATACATGTTTGAACCAGATTCCCAGAAGGAAGAAGAAGAGCTACTTGTACATGGTTGATACAAATAGTAAGTTTTGTTTCTACAATAATTATCCAACTCCTGCAATTCATCAGAATTGGTTCTGTAGGTTTTCTACGTAGGAGACCTGGGCTGTCAGAATTCATTTTCATTGGAGACTGTTATTCATGGATTACAAGACCAAAGCAGAGATCCTCAGCCATGATGTTGACTGCTTATTTCAGTCATGGTGTGTCATAGTACATGGACATGTTAACAAAGTCAAAAACATGATTTTCGTTGCACCGAATCTGAACCAGCATGAGCATGTCAAGAAGCGGAACTAGGATGGGCTTGATTGTAAAAAGCTTACCAGAGTGCTGTTTGATACCATTTACTGTCCCATACTGTATTATAAGACTGTAACTTTTGTACTCATTAACCCTATAAAAAGCATTATGAATTTCACAAATGCATTTTACATAATTACGGGCATACTTGAAATTTCAGGCACATAAAGATGGAGTTCTCTACCATTTCAGGTACAGATTTTCTTCGCAGACTGGAAATTGCAAAGCTATTATTCTAAAAAGGGATCTTGTTGAGCCAACAAAGAACTGATTAGGTTTGTTCTGTAACCAGTATGGGAATTGGAGTTTTTTGAATTGATTGGCTAAATGCAATTTGTATGTTGCATTGGAATTGGAAAAAGGGAGAAAAAGACATACAGGAGAGGAAAAGAGGCTCAAGATAGAGGGGGAGAAAGGACTTGAAAGGGAGGTTTGGCCAAATGAACAAAAATGGATGGGAATTAGTGGAGTAGGCAAAAATGGATGAAAAAGCTGAACAACCAACCTTTTTCCTTCTTTGTCCTGCTCTTCGTTCCCCTTTTCTCCCTCCCTCACTCACATCCTGCCTTCTATTGAAGCTTCAAATTGGTCTGGAAATTTGAATGCATCCTAAACCCAGCGATTAGCTTTGTGCGAGTCCAACCCCAAATAGATCCGGCCTAAACTCTTGGTAAATAGCTCATCTAAATGTATAATTACAATCTTTTTCAACAAAATATCTTTGAACTTGCATGAAGCTCAGACCATTTATAAGTGACCAAAGTTTATCATACATGCTGAAGAACAGCAGAGTGCAGCACAACTTTTCGAAAATATGAAAGAGCCATTTCTTACCTTCCCTTAGTTTAGTTTAGGATGTTTCCCTGTGGTGTGATTTTCTTTCAGAGCGTGTTGTTAAGATGATAAGGAGGTCACCTTTTAAATACCATCTTAAAACTGCATTACCCATAACATTTATGTCAATTCTGAAATTTTTCTTGAAAAATGCCCCCTTTTTCATTTTGACTATCATGCACTTTACATTCATCAGGTTTTTGTTGTCGTTTTTGTTACCGCGTTCCCAAAGGCGAGAATTCAGTTGTTTAAATCAAATGTCAGAACCAAACTGGAGACATACATTTCTCACTTTACAGTAACAATACACTCATCCAAAATTCAGGACCAAGCCATGGGCTGCGTTCAGTCTTTCCATCAATGTGGCCAATCCCCCAGTCCAATTTGGTTAAATGAGTTTGTCCTTTCCGTTCCTTTTGCTCCCACTTGCATTTTATAAATAGATTTGACTTCCACTGAAAACTGCCTCATCTCCCATATGCTCTGAAGGAGAGGAGGCGACAGACAGAAAAAAGGACGTGGAGTGTGGGTTGGTGGCTAATCTAGCACAATTAAGTTATCCAGCATGACTGGATATGAAAGAGTTTGATAGATATGAGCGATTTTTTTTTTTTTTTTTTTTTTTTTTGGGGTTTTTTTGTGGAGTGGCGCAGCATGAGGCTATTTTAATCTGACTAAAATGGCCAAAATCTGACTATTTTAATCTATGCCTCCCAGTCCAACTCAACACCCACGCAGTCAGAGAGATCAAACGTTCACATCCTCGTCAAAGCTTCTCTGGACAGGGCTGATTGTTGATGTTTCTATGGACAGAACCCCTGCCGAGCCCATCCATATTTCCAGAACCGAAAATAAGGAAATACCACGGGGCTGTTGACAGGAGAGTAATCCGCTCGCTTGAATTAAACAAGCTGTAGCATTCAGTCCCTTAAAACATTCCACCATCAATGAGTGGTTTTACATTGACTTTATGGAACTCGGCTTACTTTTCATTCTGGTTTCGTAAAAGCATAATACATATTCATCGCTTTGTCCTTTCTTTGCAGCTGTTTGGCCTTTGCCATCTCCTTACTCCTTCCCTGTACTAGTTTTCTGCATGTCTTTTTTTTTTTTTTTTTTTTTTTTTTTTTTTTTTTTTTTGATATTTTTGATATTTTTGCACACATTTGCATACCAGTGTTGCTTTGGTCTGAGCTGCAGGGGGAAACGAAGATTTTGAAGCTGAAGAACCTGCGTCCTCAGGACTATGCCAACTACAGCTGCATTGCCTCTGTCAGAAACGTGTGCGGAATCCCTGACCGCAGTATTATCTTCAGACTCACTAATAAGACAGGTACTGTGAGGCAATTCAAGATTGTTTTGTAAGAGCTTAAATAAACACAAAATGACATTTTTACATTTGCGTTGATTGTGAGTGATGGAAATGCAGTAAAAGCTTTTTCTGTGGCGGAGTCTAATGCAGCACAGACATGAATGAATGACAGATGCGTGTGCTCATTCTTTAATTTTACTCTGACTGTCATAACCGTCAGAGTTGTCCATCTCCTGCTAATGCTTCTCCACATGCTTTCCCTCCTCAGCCTCGCCGTCCATCAAGCTGCTGGTGGAAGACCCCATCGTGGTGAATCCTGGCCAGACGGTATCCTTGGTGTGCATCACCACAGGTGGAGAGCCGTCCCCCACTCTCACCTGGGTCAGCAGTATTGAGAGCCTGCCACAAAGGAGCGTGGTGAAGGGCGGCACGCTCACGCTGCCAGCCATCACCTCAGATGAGGCGGGGGTCTATAGCTGCCTGGCCAGCAACAATGTGGGAAACCCAGCCAAGAAGTCTACCACCATCGTGGTGCGAGGTAAGAAGACCTAAATTTGTATTCATTATAACGTAAGGCTGACATGATAGCAGAAACTTTAATACTAGTGTACAAAATTAGTTTTGATCCTTTACTGATTCTATAGCAAAAAGGTATTGTATTAGTATAATTTATAAGGTACTGGTACAAAAACTCACTGAAAATAATAAGAATATATTTGGGATCATCGTAAAAACCGTCCAACATGGGGTTTATAGACCTGTGTTTAGATCGTAGAACTTAAATGGGCTTACTTGTAAAATGATGACCTGGGAACGTCACACTACGTTAAAAATGTGTTCATTATGATTTTTAATAATAAACAAGATGTAGCCAATGAACTGCAAAACTCATAGAAATGTCATTTGTATTATTTAATCATAGACATGTATTAGAAAATGGCATATTTATTATAATGTCATTCATGACATTTTTACAACCAGTTCCAATTACTTTGAAAAGTTTAGCAGCTATTGGCAAGTTTTCTGACTGCTGTCAGCTGCAATTTTACTTCCAGGGCAGCAAAGGATCTTATGCGTATTTTTGGCTTTAAATTTCATGAAATAATAAAAAATGCAAAAAACTTTTGCATAAGATTAAATCCTCTGAGAACCCCTATTATGTGTGTCATTATGCAATTTTCTACGGTTGGTTTAAGAAGGCAAGGGAAAGATTGTTCCTGTTGATATGCATTCATTTGTCATCTGTTGTGTGCTTCACACCAGGCATTCAGCATGTGCAGTGAAAGAAACAAAAAAATTACTTTTTAACTTACTACTCAAGACAGAGCAATTTTACCATCTGCAAACAAAAGTGGTTTCGTTGTAAGACCTGCACAGATGTGGCAAGGTGCATTGGAAAATTGACTTTCATACTCTTAAGCTCAAGGATTAAGGGAGGTGACTAGACTTTTCACCAGAGACACAAGAAAAGATCCCAGCGCCCTGAATGTAAAAGTGCAGCAACGTTGTGCAGGTGTATAAAAAGGCGCCTTGATTAGTGGAAGCTCAACAAAACATCATTCATGGGCTGATCCAAACGGGAGTTTTAACATCATAGGCGCATAAATGGGACACGTTTGAATCCAGGCTTAGCCGACTGGCTCGGAAAGTTCTTTTCACAAAGTTTTCCCTTTTCATCTCAGAGATTATCCCACAGCTCCATCATCAGGTCACCTCTGTGTTCAGCCTGTTTGTAAGCTTTCATCTATACAGGCACATGCCCCTAGGAATAGAAACGAAGTCATCAACAAATAATTTCTGATGCTCCCGTGACGGATAAAGTGCTTCTTTGTACCGTGAAAGTTCACATATAGTTGAGGACTTCAGAATTAACTTACATTAAAAAGATGTCAGGTGTCCTAGCACTGTCTATACAGGCCATAGCTGCAGTAAATAATGAACTCTCACCGGTGTGTCAAAAGACTGGAGGTGTCAGTGGCTTTCATATTGGATTTTAGTTCACCAAAAGTTCACCAGCCTCCTTAAATATTTATGTTTGAACACATTGATGTGTCACACTTATGGCTTCAAAGCAGTGTGTGTTTTAAAAGGAAAGATGTATTATTCTTCCCGACTAAGTGCTTTTGTGCCTTTTAAGATCCATAGGCTTTTTTTGTCTTGCAGAGCTGTTAGAAAAAATTGAGGATTTGATTTATTAGCAGGCTGCTAACTTTTGACTCATGATTCCAGATACCTAAGCCCAAGGCAACATGTTTTATTCCTCACTCTTACCCCAATTATATAACCATTTAATGATAAATTAAAGGATAATTAAAGGATTTCTGCATATGTACAGAGAGCAATGGACAATGATCAGTACGTTGTATATTCTAAAACTAGCCTAAAAATGATCAGTGGCATCCGGGCACTCCGGTAGGTAGTTGGCTGAATGAATTAACAGACAATAAATTCTGACCTAGAAAATCCAGTGACACGTTTAGGAAAGTGTGAATTTGAGATGAGAACAATCTAAACCAAAGGAAAATATTCTTTAAATTAAATGCAGAGATGCTGAAGTGACACAATTAATCAATATGTAACAAAGCAATAAAGGATCAATAAAATGGAAAATAAATAGGTAATTTTCTGATGAGATTGATGAGCAGTGCAGCTGTGAGATCAATAGTTATTAGTTAGTGGTGGTTAGCTATTAATTTAGAGTGAGCAAGTGTAAATGACATCTAATCAACACAAAACCCCTTTCCAGCGCATTTTGGATGTATGAAACATCAATTTATCTAAAATGTAAATCCAATTACAAAGAAAACTTGAAAGAAATCATCATTTTGGTGGAGAATACACCACCAGCGTCAGAATGACATCAAGCACTACGGAAGCATAAAGAACTAAAGGTCTTTGTTGTTTTTATTTTTTTTTTTTTTACTTAAATGACTCACATGTCACCATGGTATCAGGATTGCTCTCCAGAGTCTGACGAGCCATCAAATGCTATTTGAGGATCAACACGCACCAGATGAAGAAAGGGGGAGGTGTTTAATTAAGCATACTGCATATTTATAGAAATAGATCTTGGATTTCATCTGTTTAGTGTAACTTCTGTATGTTACGCAATACAGCAACTATTCAATTGAAATTGTAAAACAGTTTCTGCATTGTTTGCTCACGCTTTTAAAAACATTGCCTTCCAGTGCCACGCTCCATGAAAGCCTGCAGCGTCTTTCCATATCAAGGCTCTGGGTGGGAGGGGTGTGTGTGTGCCATAATCATAAAACAACTTTTGTGTTTTCTTTTTTCCTTCCTCCTCTAGAAAAACAGCGTCAAGAGAGGAAAAAGACTTATGATTCATGAGAAAACTATTGAGTGGAACAATTGTGCTTTAATTAACGTGAAGGTGACACAACCCCCCTCCCCCAAAATAAAAAAAACTTATTCTTGCAAGAAGGATGACAAAAATTTGTTTTTAGTGAGCCGTTTTACGTTTAGGTCGAGCTTTTTAATTTGAGTGACAAGCTGGTATCAGCTGATTTGTTGGTGGGGGGGGGGGTGGTTTACAGTAATGAACTTAGTGTGTCAATCAGAGCAGATAGGGTTCACAGAGTTTTATATAGTCCACTTAAACTCATCTGGTCTGAAATGGCCCTTAAAGATATCGTAAGAGACGGTCCTTAAAATGACAAAATTGAAGGTACTAATGGAGGCAGAGTGCAAGAGGATGTAGTGCAAACAGTGGATTTGAAAAACTCTTATAACACAGCACAACACAACTATAACACACTTTGAACACAGCAACTAGCCAAACAATACAATATTGTACATAATTAATTTAATGTACTGTATCTTCTTCCTTTTCTAACAAAGTAACCTAACAATGTCAGGATCAAGACTTTGTGCTGTTTTTTTAAGATAAGGTCTATCTTTATTGATCCCCTTGGGAGAAATTCTGTTCATCCTTTTACATCCTTTTACATTCTTTTACATTCGTTTCTGTACATTGTCAGGGTCTGCAAGTGTCAAGTGTCTATCTGTTAGGGTAATTCGGTGTTTCCTGTTTTACTTTGAAGTTCTGTCTGTGTCTTACTTCCCATGTCCTGTCAAGTGTTGTCCCTCAGGTGTGTCCTATTATTCCTTCTCCCTAATGTGTCCCACCTGCATCCAATTGTCTACCTCTCCCTCGTGTATTTAACCCCCGTGTTCCCTTCCTCCTTGGCCAGATCGTCTTATCTGCCCGTGAGCAGTCCAGCATTTATTCCTCGTGAGTTCCTTGTGTTTTGATCTCGTTTTGTTTCCTGATTCCCGAGTTTGCCTGGTCCTTAATCTGTACCGTCGCATCTTTTGAATTCCTGGTTTTGACTATTGAAAATAAAACCAATATTGATTTAGAACGCTCCCTGTTGTCTCTGCATTTTGGATCCTCCAGACCTGGTTCCTGACATATTGCTGATTCTTTTGTTGGTTTTGATGAAAATTACTGTCGTATTCGCAAATGGAAATCATTTTTCTTTAATTGTGTTTATAGTCGAGTCCCTCTGCTGGAAACTTTTGACTGTCGTGATTCTTTGAAGTGAGGGAAAGGGAAAATTGAAAGAGGATAAGCCAGGCTGTAGGCTAGAGCACAGGCAGACCTTTAGCGGCTCTTTTGTGTGTGTGTGTGTGTGTGTGTGTGTTTTCTTTCTGGTAACCCTCTGTCTGTGAGCACTTTTTGCTGGGGACACCATACCACCTATTTCAGCCTCTACTACATGAATATCCATTGCTTTGCGGACATTACTGCTGTGACTTTTATGCCCTTAAGCAAAGATGGAGGACAAAAGAGTGGTTGCTCATATAAAACAATGAATATTCATTTTCCAGGTGAACCAACTAACTCTAATCATGATTCTATTATTTTTGACTTCTTTGTTATTAATTCATGGGTATTATGTACAGTACTTTTCTCTGAAGGTGATGTTTCCATACAGACTCAGAAAAACAGTACAACAGCTGAAATAAATGCTAAAAATAGGTTTTCTGTGTAAGGTGGCTACAGGGCTCCCAAGAAACTTGAGATATCACCCAGGGCCATGGCTTTTTTTCTTGTAATCAACACTGTTTGTGCCCTGTGAGAAACCAAAAGTCAATGTGCAATTGGTTTAACACAAAACATCTTTTCCCTATAAATAAAGTACATTTTTGCCTAATATATTTTGTTGTATAAACCTAACCAAAGCACAACTGGAAATATAAAACTTTTTTTTTTTTTAAATATCTGAATTCTAAAATACTCACTATTTTATCAGTCTAACTCAAAGAATAAAACCCAAAGATTATATGGCCACGTGTACAACACAAAGTCCAGTTCACTGCATGAAAGTCATGTGCGAGGTCATAACCAGGAAGTCAAGGTCCAAAAAAAAAAAAAACAGAACAGTTTAATAAAAAGACACACAAAGCACGAGGGAGTGGCACTAAGAGTAACCAACAAAGCAAAGAAACAGGGGATCACATGTGCTGAAATACAGAAGCAAAGGAAGGTTACCAAGACACAGGTGAAACATGTGCATAATCATGAGGGAGAAAAACAAAGGCAGACAACATACTTGAAGAAAAGACAATATAATCTGACAGGAAATTAGAAACTCAAATTGATAACTCAAAACCGTTGTACAAAACATCATGCACTCAGAAACGAAACCATGATGCAAATGGTCAAAATGTGCACAGCTATGTCCTGCAAGACCTTAGTTAGTCCCTCGGCTCAGGCTGTGATAGGGAGAGGAGCACGGACGTCCAGAGGGAGCTCAGAGGAGACATGCTGCACCACCCAGTTCAGCTCCAATTAAAATGCCTCTTGGAAGCCTGCTGCATTGGCGTCTCGGATGTTGGGTCAACTTTCAAAAAAAAGAACATTATTTGGATAAACTCAACCTATGTTGGGAAGCTTAATCGATACTTTCTCAACTAAAACAGTATTTCACCATAATTGAGGGTCTACTTTATGAGGTTATTCATTACGCGTCAGAGCATGTTTGACCACCAAAGCCCAATTATTAAAAAAATCTTCACATTAAATCATCACATTGAAACACTACTGTCCACATGCAGTGGGCTGCAGAAGCAGGAGTTAAACACAACAGCTAGAGAACTTTTGTGTCTTACATTTCCCAGGCAAGCAGTTTTCATTGGAATGAATAGGTGTCCAGTATGTAGGTCTTCTATATAAATCTGAGGGCTCCAAAACAAGTGAATTTCCTTGTCAGTGCCTATAAGATCCCATGGTAAAATGTGCAAATTTCCCACTAAAAGGAACATGTTTACAATGTCTTTATAATTGATTTCCATTCATGACAACTGTACAGTTGCAATAATAGCCGTGGGATATCAGTTATTCTTCACTTCAGCTATTTCAAGTCACACATATACACTGATATGCAAATACTAGGCAAATAATGTGGCTTGCTGTGCAGTTAATTATATGAACAGAGCAGAGGGACAAACGCCAGTGTTTTGGCTTAAAAGCCGATTCACAATTGCTATGAGCTGGCGAGCTCTGCGGGACGACGCCCAGAGCTTCTAGAAGAATAAACACCCAGAGTAACCCAGAGCACAGAGTTTATTTTGCAAACTTTTGAGGAAGAAAAAGTAGATGTATCTTCATTCTCACTTCTCATCGCCTGAAGCAGCGAGTGTGGAGCTGCTTAAATCCATTGTAATGTCGTGTGATTGTCTCTTGATTGCTGAATGGAGCAGAATTCAGATTCAGATTCAGAATACTTTATTTATCCCCGAGGGAAATTGTTACTTTACAGTTGCTCCTTGTAAGCATAGAAGTGAAAAAAACAAAATATATATATAAAAGGAGTATGTACATTAATAAAAAGAGTATATACAAGAGTATATCCAGTATACAGTATAGAGGAAGTTTTAAGTGTGAACCGTGTAAAATGAATAAAAGTGCGACAGAAAATAAATAGTGTAAGAGAACTGCAGTATAATAGATGAAAGATCTGAGGGAGTGAAAAGGTCCAAGAGCCGTTCAGAGGGAGGAATTGTACAGTTTGATGGCCACAGGCAGGAATGATTTCCTGTGGCGTTCAGTCATGCA
>KV751328.1:2861038-2873390 GCA_001698575.1 Mola mola | reverse complement strand
AATCCTCCACAATATCCACACTGACCCCCTGGATGGAAACAGGGGTCACCGGTGCCTTGGTTCTCCTCAGGTCCACTACCAGTTCCTTAGTCTTTGCCACATTCAGTTGCAGATGGTTCTGCTCGCACCATGTGACAAAGTTGTTCACAGCAGCCCTGTACTCATCCTCATCACCCTTACTGATACATCCAACTACTGCAGAGTCATCAGAAAACTTCTGAAGATGTCAGGTCTCTGCGCAATAGTTAAAGTCCGTGGTGTAAAGAGGAAGGGAGAGAGGACAGTCCCCTGCGGGGCCCCAGTGTTGCTGACCACTCTGTCTGACACACAGTGTTGCAGGCGCACGTACTGTGGTCTGCCAGTCAGGTAATCCACAATCCAGGACACTAGGGGGGCATCCACCTGCATTGCTCTCAGCTTGTCACCCAATAGAGCTGGATGAATGGTGTTAAATGCACTGGAGAAGTCACAAAACATAACCCTCACACTGCTCGCTGGCTTGTCCAGGTGGGTGAATAGGTGGACAATGGTAAAGATACCTGGGGATAAACAGAAGGAGCTGGAGTCCCTGGGGAGTGTCACAAATAAACCTGCAGCCAAAGACAAATTATTCTTCAACTAAACTAAAAACATACCTTCTCTGTCTGCGTTAACAATATATAATCTATGGTGTGAACAAAAGAGTAGTTTAGCTTGCTAGTGTAGCTTTGAGCATAGGAGGGCAAGTTTCAGCAAGTGACTTGCCTCAGCCCATTTTTGGATTAGCTCATATTTGAACAACATACTGTCACAAGTTCTTACAAGCACCAGGCTCTAAAGATCTAAGGAGATTTCAAGATAAATCTGTATCACAAGATTAGTAAGCTAAGAGAAAAAACAAGCTGCAAAACAAGGTTAAAACATAAACTTTACAACTGTTTTCATTGTACATATTATGGGCATGGACAAGCAATAGCTCTCAGTGGTGTTAATAATGAGGTGATCACACCCACCTGTGAGACAGGAATATATGGCATATCTTGTGAAATGTTATCTTGTTCTAGAGCGTTATACAACTGTCATTGTCTGATATGTCGCCTAGTAGCTGACCTACAATGTCCTGCAAATGCGCAAAAGTGGTCCTGTCAGCAAAGTAAGAGTATCACAAATGTTCAAGTTCAATATGATGTGAATGATCCTAAGACAATTCTAGTGTACTACTGCATTTTTGCATGTGCAAAAACTTCTCATAATTAAGAAGAAAAAAGAAAGAATTAAGAAAAAGAGCACCAAAAATGCTCTGCAAGTTGATATAGATTAGGTTCAGGAAAAGTTTTTGTTCTGTTTTGTTTTTTGTTGTAATCAACATAGTAAAAAAATAAATGTAAAAATGTTATATCTTGATCAACAAACATGTTGATTAAAATAGCATCACAAGATGATTTTGAAATAATTTGCAGTGTATATTAGCAGCAGCTTTCATATTAAATAAAATCTGGAAAAAGTATTTTTCATATATTGAAGGAATTAAATTGAAAAAATAATTCAGCCACAAAATATTTGCTGCTTATGTTTCATATTGTCTTCTGTCTCATAATTTCCAGTAACTTTGAAGAGGCACATTTGCTGCACTTTATTGGCACGACCGCTTACTGTAGGTGAACGTGAAGGACAGTGTCAGGGACTTATAGTGGCTCTTCAGAACCCCATGGTCATTGGTGCTTCATCCACCATTTCTCTTACAGTCAATGGCCTTAGCTCCATTGACTCATACTGCCACCTGCTGCTGTGGAGAACAGCGCAACATTTTCAATTGTGATATAAATTAAAAATGCTGTGTGTTGGGTTGTCTGCGCACATATTTTTTTGTGTAGATGTTCATTTGCATAATGCTGCATGTACACAGGAAACTTCAGTTCATTTGGTTCAGCAACTCCCCCCTTTTAGTTTGTGTGTTTTGCATGGCCCCCCTGTGGCCTCAGGCTTGCTGCCTCGGCTTGTTCCAGTCCTTGAGAAGCCCTCTCAAACTGTTGTTGCCAAAGGGGTCTCGGTGTGTGAAAACACATCTCTTGCCAGCAGATGGTAGTTTCCCTGGCCATACCCTCCCACCAGCCGGCCCATCAGGCTACTGGCACCGTCTCCCCCTGCTAAGATCTTTATATGGATTAAGTGTCAGCAGCACATCTTCAAACGCAGGTCAATACCTCGCTTTCTCCTGACCACTTCAGTCCACTCTATCCATTCAATGATACACCTGTTGTGACAATGCAGAAATACTGGTGCTGGTTATTCCTTCCTTTCTTCTGCAGGGTATCAAACATGAGTGGCCAGCTCTCAAAAACAGAGTTGGTGAAATGAGAAAGAACTGTCTGTAGATGTCACAAATGGGCAGCATGCCTGGCATTTTTTGTCATGTCTCCCTGTATATAGATGGATCGAGTCATGTGCATGTGCTTCCCATCTTTAATAAAGTGATGTATTTTGCTTCTGTGTGATGAAGAGAATTAAGCATTTCAGTAACTTTCAAAAAGGAACACCACTGTGCTGTCTTTAGATTTTCTCATCAATTCCTCCGGGGGTTGCTGACAAGTTCAGGTGTAAAGCTTTTACACCCAAGACATCCATCACTCCAACCTGCTAACATAGACACGACAAGCTGTGCACACCCACTCATGTGCACACAAGCATAAACACAAAGTCAAATGCTCTAGCTTCCATCAACAGTTTGTAACTCTGATTGGAAGCTTGATTTTATTTATAGAGAAGCACAAATGCAATCGTTTTCAGTGTGAGCTCTCCACTGTTCATATCTAGACAGTTTGGAATGGGGAAAACAACCAAAACCTGGCTGTCGGCTTGTGAATCAACATGTGAATGACCCTTATCAAATTTGCTTTGGAACACATTTTGGTTGGATCCTGACTATATTTTCATTCATGAATGCCAGACTTAATGGCTGGATGGCCAGAATTGGCACATGCAGACCACTCTCTTGGGCAGTGGTCCTAAAGACTCTGCGTTTTTGTATGTGTGCCTGTTCAAATGCCTGTTTTGTTTTTGCATTCATCACCAGTGCGTGTGTGTTAATGTTTTAAAACATAAATTAAATCTGGAGGTCATCCTGAAGGTTGAGAGCTGCTTTTCAGACAAACATTGCATGCATGAATAGGCAAGATATTGTGAAGATAGTGAAGCATGAAGATGCTAGGTGATGGCAATAATGTGAACACACGTGGAGTAATGGAAAGCGTTGGGATGGTGGCGTGAATGTATACCATGTGTGGCGCTTTGAACCACGCTCGTGTCCGTTGTCCTTTCTTTGTGTTTAACCTTGAGCAGTGCACATGAGGCAAAGTAGAGTTGCAGTTAGAAAGACATCCATCTGGCTCAGAGAAATGAGCTCAGCTCCACATGCTCCAAAAAAGGAAAGCACAGTGTGATGCCTGCTGAGAGCCTGACAGATAGGACTAGGACTGTCCGAAAAATGAGATGGACTGATGGGTAGAAAGGGGCATAACGACTCAGGGTGAGAGCAGAGTGTCTTTCTTCACTAACAGACAGACATGGAAAATGCACTGCAAAGACTAGGCTTTTTGCAGTGCGACTGTAAGTAGTGCAATTGTGTCTTTGCCATCACGAACCTACAAAATGTGTGTCTCATAGTCAGTATGTAAGGGCTGTGTACTTTTGCCCCGCTAAGAAGTTTCCCAGAGGTGGCAATGTAATCCTGCTTTATGATACAAGCTCTCTGAAGAAAAAGGCCTCAACAAGGGCTTTTCTGTTGGTCTGATTATCTGCAGTTTTCATGTATAGGCCACCCATTATTCCCACAAGCTAATAAAGCTATCGGGAATTATACAGGCTTGCTCCAGCTGAAAAAAAATGAGTTTGTTTAAGGAAAAGGGGCATGGGAATCTTGTAATATGTAAAGCAGAAATCCAAAAGAATGGCTTAAATATTCACCAGAACAACACAGAACTGCGTGTGAACACAGGTTAAAATAATAGAGGCAAACAATTGTGAGCATAAGCAGCCAAATATCAGTATCCCTTGATTTTAGCACAAAGATAGTAACTCACCTGCACTGCAAGTTCTCAAAGTCTAGCTTCGATGACAGGAAGTTCTGAAGGTGATTAAAACCAGCTTCAAATGTCCATCAATAATTCATGCAGATTTCGTTTGTGCCTACGTTGAGTTGTCTTTTATGCTCCGGTGCCTGTGATACTCGCAGTGCTTTTCAAAACAACCCTGGACTTCCTACACAAGTGCCTGAGACGTGTATTTAAATTGTACTTACTGTGCTGGTGATGCAGTGCTTTAGGCATCCGGTGAACAAAAGTCGAGTGTTGTGCCTTAAGAAGGTTAATATAAAACCTCCAACTTCACCTTTTTTCCCCAGAGTTTTTCCAAATATACATTAATGGATTTTTGCATTTACGTAAAGGTTCACAGTGGTGAAAAAAAAAACTGACACAAGCTATAAAATTCATCTTAATCTCTATTATACCACAGCTCAGACCCAGTCACATTCAGAGAGGAAGAGCAGGTAACAGATTACTGTTATTTGTTAGGGTTATAAGTAAGTTTAATCCAAAACTATTGATGAGTGAATCTTCATTTTGTCAGTCAAATGTCTGCACTCTCCTGGCTGTGACGTTGTCACAGAGCAAAGCGACAGAACAGCAACATTTAAAAAGTTTTGTGTAACAATCACTTACAAAACCAACTGTTTCAAACCGAAGGCTCATAGGCTGAGAGTTCACCTACTGTAGAATGAACTATTATTTCTTGGTCACATCCTGAAACAATCTCTAACTAGCACTTCCACTTGACGCCTTATTCCTGCATTAAGGAATCCACTGCTTCATTCTCTAAATTTATTAAAGTTGGCATTGAAAAGACATTTAAATTGCTTAAAATGCAAAATTTTAATTTATGGTTATTGATTACTGATTATTACAGGTATTATGTGTGCATCATGTGTTCAGATTATTATCTACCATACATATGAGTTCATGTTACATATTTAAGTGCGTACAGACTAACTAATTCTAATTCTTATACAGTATGCACAGATATTTTTGTAAAATACTGTTAAATAAAGCTTGTATGTTTAATCACTTATAATATGCCGTCAGTATATATGAATTGTTTTCTCCAAATCTAAATAAATCATTAGTGGTTAAAGCTGGGTCTGTAGTTTATTTTGGGCTTCATTTGGGAAAAAATTCCATTGTAATCACTTTTTTGCCAATAACAGGTCACATCAGAAAGAGAGTGTTCTTATTGCCTGTTGTAATTTGATGTGCATGAATGTCCTCGTTGCATCAAGTGCTGAATAAACATTATTTGACTACAAAACAAAACAAACATGCAACACCATAAAAGTATCAAAGAACACAAATGAACCGTCAGTAAAATGCACGGCACCGTAGCTCTTTAACATTTCTTTAGTTTACAAAACAACAGAGGAAAACATGGACACACAAGCAGAGGCAATCATTTACATACCAACAGTGTCTTTGAGGTCTTTTGCATAGTGATACAAATTCTATTGTGCTTTAGGTTTTTCTATTCTTCGTGGGAATATCCATTTTGTCTTACACATACCCACATTTGTCAGCTTAAATACTATTCAACCAAAGTCTGCATATTTTTTTTGCTTTCCCACTTGGATCATCTATAAGCATGAGTCAATTAACTTGTGTGACCCTTCACGTCACTGCTACCCCGTCAGATTTAACTCAGACTAGTATGAGGCCAATCACACACAAAAGAGTAAGTTGCTGACTATCAAAAGGCTTAAGAGTAAAATAAATAAATAGATTTTTTTTTCTGAATCGAATGAGGTTAAAGAAGTATTTCAAGCTTCAGGCTGATCATTAACAGGAAGTTGAATAACCAGCTCCCCTACCACTTTATGAAGAATTGTGGCAAAGATCTTATCAGAGGGTCTTTTGCTTCTTTCACTGCATCTGTGGCTTCAGCTCCATGACATAGACAGGGTAGCTGGCAAGGCTATAAAATCGACACCTTTTGCAATGTTTCCCTGTTAGCATTCTCACTACAAACTGAGGCTGACTGATCTCTGAGTGCATTTTGGTCAGCCAGGCTCGGTTTACATTCAGATTAAATTGTAATGGTTGTATTTCCAAGTGGAGCCCTCCTTAAAGATTTATGCAATGAATTGGTTATCAGAAATGGGGCAAGAGGAGTGAGAGCCACCATCACCCGATAAAGCTGCACTTGTAACCTTACACTCACACCACAGTCCCTTTTGTGAATACCTCCACTTTTAGATTATCTCCCATGCATAAAAGAACAGCCACGATTTTAGTTCCTGCAGTTGTCCAGCAAAATTTACTACAGCCAGGCAAAGTAATGCCCATTTATCTCTCGTGTACACAAATGTAGTCGATTTACAAGGAATGCCTACTTGCTATTCAATATTTATGGTCAGATAAAATTGCAGAAAACGAGGTCTGAATGTGGAGAAGGCAGGAGGGAGTCAATTCTGAAATATGCATGAGTGCACATATGCAGCACTGGCTATTTTGACGTGTGCTGCACCTCCGTGCGGAAATGAGGGAAGTCTGAGTCACCACAGCTAGAAGGCTGGGAAGTGTAAGGAATGGAAAAGTGACAATCAAGATCTAATCAGACATTTCTACTCCCTTCACTACTTGTTAAGATATTTGGTTTCAGGTTCTCAGTCTGTGCGCACGTGATTTAAGCAGCTGATTTTCAACATCACAATGCAGGAGTATGGTGTATGATTTATTATTATTATTATAACAAATTTTTGGTATCAATCGTGAGAAGCAAGTGCCGTATTTGTGGTTTATTAGTACAGGCTGGAAAAATAATCCATATTGAGAATTCTTATCGTAAACCTGTACCACAAATGCCATCCGCAATAACCTTTTTACCACTTGGTGCCGCAGCCCCAAGAGCATGAGCAATGTTTATGATATTAAGGTGCATGTATTCATTGATCCCCTTACACCTAAATAATTTAACAATGATTTAAATTTGTATAATGAATTGGATTCCAAATGGTAAGAAAGGGTATATTGAAAGGTTTGTGATGTAACACAAAGTCTTTCACAAAGATGAAAACAGGAAGTGCATTTGGCCAGCATTCTTTTGGGATGGGATCGTAGGGGGCCATGGAGAACTTCCAAGTATGACTCCTCACATCTTTCAGTCACTGAAGCGTATCTACACTGCTCCAGGCTTCTGTTCAGCCGAGATCTTCCAGTTTTACCCAGCAGCCCATCTTTATGTTTGCTGCTGATAACATTGGTATGTAGCTACTTCACTAAGTTAAAGACTAATGTTTACCTCTCAAAAACTGTTTTGTTTTTATTTTTAATTTATGCCCACCTGGAGCAACAGTCTTCTAAAATGAATGCTGTATTTACATCGGTGTCATTTAAAAGGTAAATGTAATTTACAGTCATGGTGGTGAGTGAACAGCTGATAAGTGGGGTCGGACAGATAACTTCTTTAACAATGTTTGCCTATTTGCAACATTAGCGGCAGCAAAATGAATTATTAATTCAATCCAGCAGCTTAGGAGAATGATTTGTGTTCGTTCGTCAGAAAACATCATGACTGTGATTAAATCCAGACTTAGCCGTAAAATAGAGCTGGGCCAGGGACGGTAAGTGACTTGATCTGTGTGTTTCCTGTTGAGTTGAGAGGAGAATATGAGCTGGAGGAGTTTAAATAGAGGAGGAGGCAGTTAATCCACATGTTCGTGATGTTTGTGAGAATTTGTCCGAGCCTCGACATGATCGTAGCATCAGAAATAGGATTCTCTGCCTACCGACAATGATTTCATTTGGCAGGAGGAAGCTGTCGAAGCGGCGTGTGTCACTCGCCTCGCCCCTCGACGTGCGGTTCGGCAGGCGTCACAGTGTTTTGCTCATTCAATTTCCTGTGTTAAAATCTGACATACAGGTTTTGTTTTCATTTTCCCTTTACCAAACTGAATAAGATAATGTCGCTTGGGAATTGCGAGATGAAAAGATTTCCACGCTGCTTTCAGCTTTTTTCTTTTTTTTTTTTTTTTGCTGAGGAGATGAATTGAACGGTTGGTGCAGGGTTTGGAACCAATACAGCATGCATTATAATGAAATCATCAACTTTATTTCCGTTCAGAGCAGCTATGCTCGGAAAATGGAGTCTGCAATACAAATTGGATTAGAAATGGTGGATATTTTTTGAGGTATTTCTCTCATTCCAAAGTATGTGTGTATGTGTGGGGGGGGGTTCATGTCACTGTGAACCTGCCTGAATGCTGTAGGATTCTTCAGTCTGTTGCCATTAATATTAATGTCGGTTCAAAGCTTCAGTCTTCAAAACAAACACGATTCTGCTTTATCTTTTAAGTTTGCTGCTGACCCCTACAAAACATCAAAAGCTAACTTTTTTTAGAAGACCATTGGCAGCCGTCGCATCCCTGTCTAGTAGATTAATATCACTTTTAAGATTTTACAACCCCGATGCTAAGGTGACATACAAGAAATGCATTTTGCTCTCAATGCAGATCAGTCATGTCAACTGGCTGAGACATAACCCCATCTTTCCATGCTTATGAGTGTGCAAACATCGCAGTTACAAGGTTACATTTCCAGTACATTAAGTCGAGATTCACAGCAGCACTTTATAGTTTAAAGTGTAGAAAGTCAAAACACATAAAGTTAAGAATCAATTTAATCTAAACCAAGCAGCGCCATAACTTGTAGTAAATGTTTGTTCAAGCAAAACAAGTCCGGCATACAAATGTAGTTCTCATGTCATCTATCCACAGCTCTGAAGAAGGGGCGCTTCTGGATCACTCCTGACCCCTACCACAATGATGACAACATCCAGATAGGACGTGAAGTTAAGATATCCTGTCAGGTATGTTCGTCACACACCCATGTGCGTATCATGACCTGACGTCGTTACCAGTTGACGCAGTGACTGACTGTCCCAGGTGGAGGCGACCCCGTCGGAGGAGCTGACTTTCAGCTGGCTGAAGAATGGCCGTGCCCTGCGGAGCTCCGAGCGTATGGTCATCACCCAGACTGACCCTGACATCTCCCCTGGCACCACCAACCTGGACATCATCGACCTGAAGTTCACCGACTTTGGCACGTACACCTGCGTGGCGGCACTGAAGGGTGGAGGCATCCCCGAGATCAGCATCGATGTCAACATCTCTTCCACAACTGGTGAGCCTCACACCCCTTTGTGCCATCGCCGCATCTACACAGCTCCCCCGACACAGACGTCCTACAGCTACTCACACACGTTTTCGATGCTCATGATAGGAATTTGATAATCCTCGTTTACAGTACACAGCGAAAAAAAAAATTTAAAACAATATGGTGGCAGTGTTTCTTGTGCTCTAAATCTTTTTTTTTTTTTTTTTTTGTCTTTCTTTGTCATTTCAACGTTCCAGTAACAAACTATTAATACACGTATTTAAGATTATAGAATATAATCCCAAAAAACAAGTAGCTATAATCAATTACTTTTTAAAAAGTAATCAAGAAAATTCTGAAAAAAAAGATTATTTGATTACAATTATTTTACGGTTTTAAAATGAGGCAATTTTAAAATATAATTATTTTCATAATGAGACATGGGCTTCACTCTGTGGCAGACAAGGCGGGAGAAAAAGTGTTGAGACGAGATGGACGGTTATTATGGTTTTAACTATCCATTGCACTGTGAAACTGTCAAATATCTACTGTTATTGATAAAAGTAACTTAGAAGTCTGTTTGTCGTGTTCAGTAGATCCCTAAAATATGCTAACATAAGTGGACGATGGTAAAATACACATCAGTTTCTTTTTTTTTGTTTGGTTTTTTTTTTTGGCGATTGATTTATTAAACCAGCCTTTTAAACCCTCTTCCTGGTCCACCTTCACAGGCTGAAAACGTTCAAGAACCGCTGCCCTGTTCTATCTTTTCTAGTAACTGCAGACTAGGGTTGTAACGATTCACTGCAAGCCAAATCAAATTCGATTCAGTTATGTGATTGTCCATTCGATTGAGATGTTGTGTGATGAGACGAGCCGCTATAAACACATGCACAGATGGCGCTGATGCTTCATACTGTGACGTCGCTTTAAGGTCTTGTCACACTCCCCTCCGCCCTTGTTGGCAATCATTATTTACGAGCAAAGGACCATTAATCATTTGAAATGTTGAATTTAGTGACATCCCTACTGTGCTACTGACAGCTACATTACAGCATCGACACCAGCGTATCAAAAGGAGAGTTCAGTCTGATTCCTGTGGCTCCATCAGTTAGACTAGTCTGAAACTAAACATCCATCATCCTTCCATCTAATTGGCTGATTCCACCACAGACTAACATGTGTATTCATTTGTATAACACAACATACCAGCCCACCTTGTCTACTGAGCTGCATCATTGTAGTTTCATCACGGCATGTTAAGTAGTAGAAACAGAAGAGTTTTCCAGCAGCCTTTCATTGTGTCTTTAGTGAGTCATTTCAGGGGAAGATGAGATGTTGGTGCTCAGATAGTAAAATGAGTGTTCAGTCTTCAGAAGACAAAATCTCCTCTCAAACTAATTTTTTCTGTCATTTGTTTTAGGTTTTTTTGGGGGTTTTTTTTCCATCAATCAGCCTTCTCGCTTTAAGATTTTAGAAGAAAGAAGCCTGGAACGGCTTCGTAAGCAACAAGGGAGAGCTTAACCTTTAGAACTTAGAACGGTTAAGAAAAGGTTTTCGCTCCCTGCTGGTTCTACAGTCGTGGTAAAATGGGAGACAGAGTGATAACACACGATAACTCTTGTCTTTCTTTATCTGTAATCTCCGCTGTGAGCTCAGTCAATGTGCGGTAAAGCTTGGATGTCACCACACATTCCTCCATTGGCCATCAGCTTTACAGAGCAGCGTGGCCCAGTCTGCGGAGATGCCATGATTGGGAGCCTCCCGCTTGCCACTGGATTGCCAGATGTTCCGTGTCGGTAATTCCCAGGGGTTGGTGTTGTCTCTCCGGAAGGAGATATCAGACTTTCGCTCTGAATTTACTGGCATGTGTTTGGTGCTGATAAGTGAGTTTTGAGTCGTGTGATATTTTGGGATTTGTAATTGGGTTCAGACCAAGTTTTACCGTAGTCTTCCTCACATCACCAGGCAGATTTACACAGTCGGGCACCCATCCTTTCTTTTTGTTTCCTCCGCACGCACGTACACCTCACCACCACTCTGTGCCAACATGAAAGCAGTGTGTCGACCTTGGGTGCATAATTATAGTTAGATAATCCTTTGATTATCCCTGCGCTATAAAACAGTGGGATCAGTCGCACCTGCCAAGATTGTTTCCTCATTATCTTTTAAGGAGTGCTTAGATGATTCCTGTACATTAACAAAGAGCCTTTTATGTGTGAAAAAAAAAGAAAAAAAGAAATGCTGGTGTCTGACTGTGGGAATAACCAGGGAAATGACTGACTCTATTGTTATCATATGAAATGAAAGATTTACTTAAGGCTTAGATGTGATTGCTTCTTAAGATTTCATTGTTCCTGTCAAATGCATGGGTATGAAATATTCTGAAAGTGTTGGGTTGTCGTAGAGCTTTTCCTGCCATTCGAAGTAAGACACTGACTTTTGCCTCTGTCAGTTACAATTCCCAGTGCATTACCTGGAATTGGCTGGGTTGTTTTCATGCAGCCTGCCTGTTATGTGTGTTTCATGCCGTGACTCACAGAAGTGTCTTCACTGAGCGGCACATTATGGCTGACGTGTGCTAAAGCGCCCTGTGCCTCTGCTTTGCCATGAGCCTGCAGCCTGTTTTGTGGCGGATAAGCCCTGTTTATGCTCCTCTGCCAGTTTTCATAAAGAGAGAAAGTCTGTGGTGCAATTAGAAGTCCTAATAAAAACATTTAGAAGCGATTATGTTGCAGGTCTGCCAGGGTTTCTTGCCATGGAAGTGGTTAGGAAGCAATTGAGCCGAAGACGTCGGTAGCCTGAACACTCAGGAGCTTGCTTGCTCTTCCTATGTGTTGACTTCCATTCCAGATTCCAAACCCAGGCTTAGCACCAACCTGCTGCGCATCTTTATAAGAGAGAATATTTAATATCTTCCATTCTTTCAATTTTGGATGAACGCTGGTTTCAACAGCCTTGATGATTTCTCCCTTTTGCAAAGCAGAACTGTTTAATATCATGACCAATCATTAAGCGAGTGACTTTTTTTTCTCTCGTTGAAGCTCTCAGAGATTGCAGGCCTAATGCCTATTTGTGATTGCAGTCTGGAAACGAGGACACAGAGCTCCCCCCTGGATTCTGTCAGGATTAAGAAGCACAAGACGCTAAAACAGCTGAAAAGAGTTGCAGGCTTT
>KV751328.1:2814564-2850452 GCA_001698575.1 Mola mola | reverse complement strand
AGATTCTACAGTTTTTGCAAATCGGTGACAAACGCACATAAAAATAAAGATACATCTGTACAGGTCTGCTTTTTTCAGCATTGGTATTCTTATAGAGGATTAAGAGCAAAAAATATCCTTAAGCTTGATGAAAAAGGGTTTTTTACACAATGAGAGTTTTGAATATTTTATAGAGTTAAAAAAACTTTCAAGAAATTCAAAACAAATATGTAAATTGTAATATGTTTTATTTATGTTTAATATGTTATAATATATTTAATTTACGACACAATAGAAGCATTTAAGCCAAAACAGCAAGCGACATTGTTCTTCCCAGCCGCTATGCCCAAGTAAGAGTGTAGCTAATTGAATGTGTGGAAACTCTACAGTGCAGAGGAAAAGGGACCCTGCTGATGGAGAAAGCGAAAGAAGGCATAAGAACCTGTCCTAAAACAAAAGGAGACAAACACCATCTTAATGGAAACCGACACACTATGAGATCGATAAGCAATAAAGCCTACATCTAATTATGAATACCCCTCCTCCGTGCTGTATTTTTGCGTTGTCTTTATCATAGCACTTGTAGCCTTGTGCCAGCCATGCCTAAAACATTACTCCTCGGAAACACACAGACAAGTTCACTTATGATAGCGTGTTGTTATGTACACATAATGCAGCAGTACCGCTTTTCGATCGTGACAAGTAACATTCACCACCTCAGATCAATTAGTAGACTACATCTGGGTAAATACAGGGCGATAGAAGGTTACTTAGTGTGCTCGTTTTCTTCCAGCTCTGTTTGTCTTTCATGATATCATTATTCAACACGTAGGCATCACAACCATACAACCAATACGTTATTGAAATGGCTAAAAGAAAAGGGGGAAGAGGAAAAGACAAGAAAAGGTCCAAGGTAATTACAAGCAGCAAAGCAATCAATCTACAGAAAGCAACGTGTTCCCACTATGGGGTGCCAAATGTATTTTATTTTTCTTACTGATATATTTTCAAATATTTAGCTCACTTTCCTCGTATTTAACCACATTTGGTCACACACAGAAATTCATCTGAAATGGTTGGAATGTCATATGAATAGTTAATTGTTATCGTGTTTCTGGATAACAGAGAAATTAAACATTAGATACCAAATTCAAATGTAAATATTAAAACTTTTATCCACTTTTAAATGAATTTTAAATTCTTTTTTTGTGTGAAAAGCGAGGAAATGTAAGGAAAATGAGCTACTTTAAATATTTTCTAAATATATAACCAAATTTTTTATCCCACTCGTGGTGTAGAAAGAAGTTAACATGCAAAATAATGGAGACAGAACTCCTTGTTGCTGGAATGCATATGGTCAACTCTGCTATTTTTCTTCTTTGTAGGTCACATGTCCTCCACAGACTGTGACGGACAAGTAATGTGACACTGTCCATTCTATTAATGAGAAATTTAAATGTGTTTGTCGCTCATTACAAAAATGAATGTGACTCTGGGGTGTGTTGAGATTCATAAAAGAAATAAACAGGTTGATTACATGTGAGACTATTCACTATGTAGAATAAAAATATTACTTATTGAGGTATAACAAAAGCTCTCAAGGGAAGATGGAGGACCTCCAGATTATAAATTCAGGTGCCCTTAATGATCTGCTGAATGTATAATCACTGTTAAAAATCCAAGTCCCAGATTCTCATATTCATTACATACCTATCACAGCCCTGTTAAATCCAAAATGACACAGCATAAGCTTAAAAAATACAAAATGTAAATTATTATTGTCAAGACTGAAATGCAAACTGCCGTAGAGGCTGGCAGCCCTCAAGCGATTCTGTGTCCAAGGAAAGGTGAATATCTGAGTAACAAGATTTTTCTTCTCTGACACTCGACCGGAAAAGGTCAAGTCCTGTCATACACTGCTGCTGGTGCTGCTGCTACACACACACACACACGCACACACACACACGGTCTCAGTGATAGTGGACTGCGGTCACTTACACCAAGTGATTGTTGACAGGAACACTCAGATGGAGAAGACATGCCTAGTGGGAGCAAAGGGTCGACTCCAAGGCCTCAGGTGAAACACACATGCAATTAAACCCGTTACACGCCCTAGAACTGCTGTATATCTCTTCCTTCAGACGCCAGTATTCACAGAACGCAATTATATCTCATCGTGTGGTATGATTTAAATAAAGAACCTCTCTTGCAGTGCAGTACTTGATGTCGCGCAGCACTTTCATCTGTTCGCAATCTTCAAAGCAGTACACATAACGAAGGGAGTTATTGGGGCTTTGGTGTTGATAAATCAATCATTCTGCAATGTTCTCGCTTCAGAACCAGTGCTGCTCATCGCCAAGCCTCTCCTTACTTATTAACTGCTGGCATCAAAGCGCCAGTTTGAGAATCCCAAACAAACCGTACTCGAGTTGTTCAATAGCTTCGGCACAGTTAGAGTCGTGTCTGTGGTGTACCTTATTTTGAAGGTCCTTTTAGACCCGAAAAGGTTATGCAGGGCGGCGGTCCGAATGTGACAGTTGGTGCAATTTCCTAGGGAACTGGTAATAAAGTTGCATTGAAGTACACAGTGGACTCGCCTTTATTATGCAAGGCAGAGAATATGACAGTGTCCACTGTTTACACTTCGTTGCACACTGTTGACTCTGGTGCACTTGCCAAATACGCAGACCATTTCTCTCAACTTTCCCAGCTTGAGAATTCACCTTATTAACACAATCCGGCTCTTCTTTTGCTGTTTGCTCAGTGCGACTGTGGGTATGTCCCTTCCCTGCTTCCCTTTGGCCTGTCTCATGGCGTGTAAGCACAAGCCAATCCCTCTTAGATGCTTTTCTCGCAAGCACTTCCAGGCCCCAGCGTGAGCCACTCGCCTTTGGTGGTGAGCCATGTGAAAAGCCGCGTTTAGTAGCCTAACTTGATCAAGGGACCGAGGTACAGTCCTCTGAAGCAAAGAGCATTAGAGGCGTGGAGGAACGACTCTGGCAAGTCAACAGCTTTGATATGTAAAAACCTGCATCTGCTGGCTGGCACAGGCGACGCCAGGAGGAGAGGTAGGGGGAATGGAAGACGCCTGCCTTTAGAGTCGTCGCTTTAATGGAATTGCAAACGCCAAATCCCAAGCTGTGACACCATAATGTTCTTAGTCAAACTGACTTGGCATGATCCTGAGGCTTGTGAGAGGGAGTGAAAAAACAGAGAGAAAAAGAAGGGAGAGGGGGGTATAGAGTGGTTTCCTGTCCTAGATACGACTGTCTAAGTCAGGCATGTCCAAAGTCTGGCCCGGGGGCCAATCACGGCCCGCGGTCAGATTTTATACAGCCCGCAGCGTCGATTTTATAATGTATTATTTCTGGCCCACTAGGACTGTCAAACAGAATAAATAAATCATGAAAGGTTCAAAATGCAATTTCTCCTTTCACCTCATGGTGGCAGCACCACTCTAACTCTGTCTGGCTCTGTGACCTTGCTGTGAACCCTTGTCGCTAATTTCTGCCATGGCGCCTGTAAATAAAAAGAGGAACGTTGACAGTGAGGGCCGCCGCTTCAAGGAGAAATGGGAATTACAATATTTTTTCGCTGAAAATCGAGGCAATTGTGTTTGCCTAATTTGTCAAGAGACTGTTGCCTTGTTTAAGGAATTCAATGTAAAGAGACACTACCAGACAAAACATGCTAACGCATACGACAAGCTAACAGGGAGTGAGCGCGCAGAAAAAGTGAAGCAACTCCAAGTCAAATGAATCCGTCACCAGGGCAAGCTACGAAGTTGCCATGTTAATCGCCGAACATGGCAAACCTTTCACTGAAGGTACGTTTATCAAGGACTGTGTCATGAAAATAGTGGAGAACATTTGCCCTGAGAAGAAGCAAGAACTTGCTAATGTTTGCCTGGCTCGTAACACTGGTATGGAGAATAGAGGACATATCGTCAGATATTCAGAGACAACTGGAGGACAGGGGAGTGACTTTTCATTATTTTTCATTAGCCTGCGATGAAAACGCAGATGCATCTGACACTGCATAGCTACTGATTTTTTTGAGAGGAGTTGACGGCATGAACGTAACAGAGGAGCTGCTCGACCTCCAAAGCCTTAAAGGCCAAACAAGAGGAACGGATTTATTCGTTTCTGTTTGTGCAGCTGTTGATGATATGAAACTACCATGGAGTAAAGTTGGTGGGATGATTACTGATGGTGCGCCCGCCATGGTTGGTGAACGAAGTGGATTGTCCACATTTATCTGCAACAAAGTCAGCGAAGAAGGAGGTAACGCCATTAAACTCCACTGTATAATTCACCAGCAGGCTCTCTGCGCAAAACATCTGAAATTTGATCATGTTATGAAACCCGTGGTAAAGGCAATCAATTCTATTCGCTCTAAAGCCCTTTACCATCGCCAGTTTAAGCAGTTCCTGCTTGACATCCAGGCTGAATATGGAGATGTAGTATATCATACTGATGTGAGGTGGCTTAGTCGAGATTCTGCACTGCAGCAATTTTTCTCTCTCAGAGAACCGATGCAAGAACTGTCAGATACTGTATGGCTGGCAGATTTAGCTTTTTTGGTTGACATAACGAAGCATCTGAATGCGTTGAACGTTAGCCTCCAAGGACAAGCGGCAGTGGTGAGCCAACTGTATGCGCACATTAAGGCCTTTGGAACCAAGTTGCAACCTTTCCAAAGACACTTGTCACAAACTGAATCCTGCACCGCACATTTTCCAGCTTTGCAAGAGGTCATGGACAGTTTTCTACAGGACAACATCGGTGCGCAAACGAAGAGGTATGCAGCAGCCATCGGATCTCTTTCTGTGGAGTTTAAGGAACGCTTTTGGGATTTTGCAGCTATTGAACAGGACATGTTGCTTTTTTCTTCTCCCTTCTCCGTGGACCCCAATGATGCTTCCCCACAGCTGTAGCTGGAGCTCATTGAGCTGCAGTGTGACGAGTGGCGTGGCAGACACCAGCAGCTTTCTGTTGTTGACTTTTACCGGCGGCTGGATGAAGGCAGGTTTCCAGAAATGCGAACATCTGCAAAGAAAATGTTGAGCTTATTCGTCTCGTCTCGTTTTCTGCCGCTTATCCGGGTCCGGGTCGCGGGGGCAACAGCCTGAGCAGGGAGAGCTTATTCGTCTCCACATATTTGTGTGAGAAGACATTCTCTGTCATGAACTTAAACAAGAACTGCTTGAGGTCAAGACTAAGTGACTTCCACCTACGCGACATTTTACGCATCTCAACCACTTCCCTCAAACCAGACCTGGCCTGTCTACTGAAATCCAGATTTCAGTATCACCCTTCTCATTAGTGTCGGTAAGTTACCTGTTTCTTGATCAATCTGAAATTCTGAGTGTTTTGAATGGTAACATATGTCACTAGTAACAGTGAAAAGCCAAAAGCACAGTTATAAATATATGCACTTGGACTTCTGGCACTTATTGTATTAAGCTTTTGAATAAGGTTTGCCTATAACTGCTGGTGTTATGTACCTGTAGATGTGACACAAAATATTACTTTCTGAATGATCGTATGAAAGACGAGCAAGAGTCATATGTTTTAAGCTTAAATGTTAACAGACTTTGCATTACTCATATAAGTCATGTTTAAAATGAACATGGGGTTAAGATTTCATAGGTATTTCATACAGTTTGTTCTATGTTATCTGACTCCAGATGTGAAAGAAAGGCAGAATTGTTTTTTTTTTTTTTTTATTTGTTCACGCCTGAGTGGCTTAGATTTGGTTACATTGCCATTTGAAAAAATGATAATTGTTAAAATGAAAATAACATTGTTATATAACAGTGCATTTGTATGTAACTTTTACTGTTTAAAAAATGTCAGAAGGGACCACTGGCCCCCGGGAATCTTTACATTATCAGATCTGGCCCTCTTTAAAAAAAAGTTTGGACACCCCTGTTCTACGTGAAAGTTATCAAGCTCTACTTGATCCCTGATGCCCCGGAATCATTTATCCAGGCTTTCCTTCTGTTCCTCTTATCATCCATGACATCTGCCTTATGCAACTGTGTGATTGTCCCTCTGAGCAAGCAACAAAGAAAAACCACCAGACAAAGAGCTACCATCACAGAAAACATAATGGAAATAATTACAATTTTTTTTTTTTTTTTTTTTTTAAATGAGTTTTCCATTGTGCAACAGGAGGGGGCCATCAATGCTGGCCCCTGAGGCCTGCGCTAATGTGAATCAAATGTGGCTCACATTAGCCTAACACCAGCGACGTAATCTCTTGCATTACTGCAAGGCTCATGCCTTGCATCAGTGGTTGCCATTTTTTTTTGCTACCCTTTGTTTTGATGGGACGATATTGAATTTATCGTCTATATCAAATCCACGCCAGAAAAGGTCAGATAATATGTAAGTTGTAAACAGAAGCCTACACGCGGCAAGACAGAATAATTCATATCTTGGTCGGTGATTGAACTAAACCTAGTAGGAGATCACCGTGCTCTTTAATTTAATAAATTATCCCTCAGTTTTAATAATATGGTAATGCACATGGTGCTTAAGTTCATTGTTTGATTGCTGTAGCGTGAGGGAGGGAGGACGCGCTGATGCGGAGCGGCGTTACATTATTCAACACAGGGAGTCATTATAAATCAGTTGAATCAGGGTTATCATTTCATATTCCGTATATATCTGTTTGACTTCCTAATAAATGTTATTTCCTCTATCAGGACTTGATATTAAAGTGTGTTATGCTTCAAAGCTCAGGCACGCTCAAAGGAGGCCCTTGTTTCCTTGATGCTCGCACAGGCAGCCGCTGTGTAGAAAAACGTGCCGTTTTTCTGAATGGAGCACTGCTACAGTATGCCACCTGTCGGTCCACCATGGGTCAGTAGCAAATAAATAAATGGGTGTATCGGAGCACAAGAGGCACAGCAGTCAACAGGCAAACACAGTACTTTTCCTTAAGTAACAAGCACTTGTATTTCCATTTCATGCCCTTTCTGTTATATTTAAGGGTCAGATATTATACTCTTACTGTTTGTATATGCAGAAAACACATAAAAGACATTAGAAAGAGTTGTCAAAGACTTTGCATGCAACCCTTTACAAGAAGCAGGGTTTATTCAAGGCCACTTGATGTTTGGGATATTTAGTCGGCTGAAGCTCCACAAGAGAATATTTGACCCTCTAAACTTCCCAGATGCTTTCTTTAAGTCACTACAGTGATATTTCACATCAAAGAAAAGGTTAACGGCCACATTGGTGTGTCAAGTAATTTTCTCCCCTCATTAATAATCTGCTTCCCCCCTCAAAATTAATTTCATATAATGCACTAGGACTAATTTATTTGTTTTAAGTTCCCAAATACACAATAAAAACTTTTGTTTTGGTTTGACAATAGCTTAACATAAACCAGGTATTGTGCAAAAAAAAAAAAGAACTGCAGAAATAATCAGTACGCAATAATATATGACTATTATTTACATTATGTATTCACATCAGCGGTGAGCATAGCATGACTCTGTTCTTCTCTTTGTTTAGGCAATGTTTGTTTTTTATTTTTATTTTGATACTGTAAACCTTACTAATAGTAATTTTAAACCTGAAAATTAAGGCTATTATGGACCCATCAGTGCCACGGCGTGCACCACCTCTGCCACAGATCCCTCATTTGAGCACCATAGCACAAAAAATATAATTACAAAGATGTCAATGAGTTATGGAATTGATTATATAGGTAGAGATAGAGGGATAGACTGTTTTTCAGCCATATCTCCATTTCTATGATTCAAGTCTGCACTAATGAAATGCAAATTGTTTAGGAGATCATATGCTCTCATGGTTGCACCCTGACCAGTCTCCTGCCGTGTTGCCATCTTTGCTGCTAATTTGTCCCACATATGTTTTCAGTCAAGCTGCAAATCCTTCATGTCATGAGGACAGTGCACAAACTATCTCAAGCGTGTACATCAGTGATTTTCCAAGATATACCCTTGCTCTCACAAGTCGATAGGGTTGCTTTTATATGAATTTAAGCTTGATTTTTAATGCAGTGATTGTAAAACACACTACAGTCACATGTATATGGGTATTTTTAAGTGGAAGGTCAAAGGTGGTTTCACCTCCACTGCTGCCCAGCGAGCCATGAGGGAAAACAGGTTGAAAGACAAACCAAATAAACATCCAAATGTATAGAAGGAATGCAGTCACACGCACACTTCACGTGCACATGCAGAAACAGTACATCACAATCCGCTCTTGCAGCACAGCCCAAAGGAGTTGCATGTCCTTGGGATGCACTCACCTGGAGCACGCGGATGAAAAATGAAAGCAATTGTGACTGAAACTGACGTTTAGTATGAGCCAGTCACGCAGCGTAGGTGCAAGCACACACAGGAAATCACTTTGAATTTCCACATGCACCCATAAACACACATGCAGATAGCCCTCATGGATACCCTATGTCTTTGTTCTGTCCACCTCCCTGTAAATGGCGGTCTACACGGACCGTCGGGAAAAGACCTCCCTGCTCCTAAATGTTGTTTTTCACCACATTACCGTCAAGGTTTCCACCGGTGACTGATGATGGATTACATCTCAGCCGATGCTCAGGGTTTTCCCTCACCCTGTGACTTACAGCCACTCTAAACCCTCGCTGCCCTCACTGCTACACTAACGATGGAGGGGAATATCACACGGGACCTTTTCACTCCTGCTCACTGGGCAGCTGTTTCACAGGAGACGCAAAGGGGGGGGATTACATATATGCTCTTGTTTAAAAGATGTTTTGATTATATAAGAGATTGTTTTTTGGGGGTTTTTTTTCTTTTTTTTCCCCCACTATTTGCTGCAAAGGCAAACCCTGTCTTCTTGTCTGTCTTTGTCAATAGAAATGCACTTACTGCAATTTGGTGTAGTGCCACTCAGGGAGGATAAGGAGCTGGGATTTGTGGTTCACTGGTGCATACAAACCTACAATTTTAATGCAATAAGTAGGGATTCAGACCCCTCCTCTGGAGTCAGCAATAAGGCACTGGGTTTGGGTAAAAGCCCACGCCAGGCCCATTTGGAGGCGGGCGGGAACTGATTGCAGAGGAGACGAAAGCTGCTTTGTGAACAGCATCAGGTGCCGACAGAAGCCTTTTTCCATCCTATTTTGTTATGGATGATTTTCTTTTCTTTCTCCCCACCATAATGCTACGGTTTATTATTTTCCATGTCCCAGACAACCATCATACCATCTAATGGTGTGCCATTAATCATAGTAGCTGCTTGTGAATTTCAGTTGTGCGTAATGACCTACAATGGATTCCTATATGTATGAACCCAAACATTAGAACCACTGACAAGTGAAGTGACTAGCAAGGAAGATGTTGTTTACTTTGACAAATAACACCTAAACATCATTGTAGACCAAGTATACCCCCTCATGTAAAAAATCAAACGTTAGTCCCTGGCCATGGTGCATCTAAAAATTACAAACATCACAAGACAACGCTGAACTAAGATGATCACGACAACATAAGACAACACTACATAATGTGCACGTGAGCAACGCGTGCAGACAGAGCAGTAACAGTACAAAGAGACGACATCGTGAGACAGACAGTGCAGTGCAACACTCCAAATACTCGGACCACCCCTCCAGCAGGATCACGTCCCCCCGCCAGACCACAAATACCATTCAGGAATGGCTCGAGGAACATGACAAAGGGCTTTGACTTGGCCTCCTAACTCCCCAAATCCAAGTCTAATTTAACACTCAATGGACCCGATGGAACAGAAGCCCCACCCCCTCAAGCCTACAAGGATCCGCTGTCAATGTCCCGACAGGGCTGTTTGTTTTGGTGGCAAGAGGGGGACCAATACAATATCAGACAGGTGGTTTTAATGTTGTGGCCGATTGATGTATACGCTGCTGAGTTTTTAACATACAATTGTGATGTATACAGTCTCCATTTGCGCCTGGGGGACCCACTTCGCTCTGCTCCACACGTTCCGCTAACTAATTCAATTATGTGTAAAATGAAAAGACATTAAAATCAGATCCTCGTAAAACAGAACATAATATTCTGGAATCCAGACAACTACAGGATATTAGACACCTTAAAATGATTTGGCTTATGAGGGGTTTTTTTTTTTTCCACATTTTTTAGAGAAAAATGGCTGATTAAGGTTTTAGATAATGTCGTTAATAAGGCTATCAAATTGCTGTAAATTTTAATGAACTGTTAATTTAGTTGCATAGCCTATCAGGTTAGCAAGGCTCCTTAATTAGATTACATTACTTTGTGTGAATAATGCAGGAGATTGTGTTGCAGATTACAGTTTCAATCAGGTAATCAGTGATCTGTAACAGATTACATTTTTAAGAAGTATCATCCCCAGCACTGGCTGTGGCCCCGCCTCGCCTTCAGGCTCTCAGGAATTATGCAGATTTCAGACAATTAAAGGGGCTGTCACATTCTTCTCCTCGGGATTTCGCTGTTGTTTTTCAAACCCCGCCAGTGACTTTTGTCGAGCATTTGTATGAGCGTGTCAAGAGCGCAGATCGCTTTCGACGGGGAAATGATTCATAATCATTTCAGTACTTGCATGCAGAGAAGCGCTCACACATATTCTGTCTTTGCAGTAATGTACCCACATGTTTTGACACCTTGCAACATAATCTCGCACACTTTTGACATAGGGTCAGATGTGAAATCACCTAAATTATTTGTCACAGAGGGAGGATACAGGATATACTCAGCCCCTCCCTTCGCTCTGACCTGTCACGCCTAAATAATAATTCACACTATGTTGTGTGTGTCACATGAGGTTGAAGCCTGTCAGATGCGCAAATACGCTTTTAATTTTCCATTTTGAAAGCTCGAGGTGCACCTCATCATCCTGTTAACAGTTTTTCCACAGAGCGTGCCTGATTTGCTTCAGAGTAAGTGCAAGTTTTTTCTGCAAAATTGTTCTTCCCACCGCAACCTTGACTACCCCGCAATTGTCTTCAGTCGTCATTATTCGTTTGATGTCGAATTGATGTCGGCAAAATTGACATTGCAGTGCTGATGGTTTTTTGGAGTTTTGCTCACAATATGCATAAATTTCAACCCGCTCAATTTATGTCACAATATTAGACTGTCCTTTAAAATGTTTTTTTTTCCTCCTGTCATTGTGTTCATGAATTAAACGTGCCGGTTGTCTTTCAAAAAGATTGTCTTTTGTTCTCAGTAAAGTCCTTTTAGGTTCTCTGATGAGAACTGGTACATTGCTGAAACCGATTTTCCTTTTATTTCACACTTTCGTAACATGTCCTCGCCTTCAATTTAAAATCCAGTTATTTTTTTTTTTTTATTAATATTATATCTCATACCTAAAATTTCTCTACCTATTATTCTGACTGTTTTTTTTTTTGTCTTCCAGACACTCCTTCTCTGTAATTATCTCTCGAGGTCAGACACAAGATGGCACTCACCTGAATAGCATCTGTCTTGTATAGATGTCAACGCGTCGTCCTCCCACTCATTCTCTCTTTTTTTTTTTTCTGTTACTGCATTCTGACACGCTTTTTCTGTCCCTGTAAAATGTCAGCTGAGCTCATCTGACCCATTCTCTTTCAGACCCTCCAACGGTGGAGCCAGTTTACATGGAGATGCGCCAGGGCCTGGGGAGGCCCGTGGTCATGACCTGCCGGGTGCTGAGAGCCCACCCTTCGCGCGTGCTGCGATTCGAGTGGCTGCTGTCAAACCGGCTGCTGCATGCCGGTGCCTTCGACGCCCAGAGAGATGAGACGGAGTACACCATCCGCAACCTGAATCGAGACGGATGGGGGGAGTACACCTGTAATGTCATCAACGAGGCCGGAGCAGGGAAATGCACCTTCCAGGTTACAGGTAAAAGGAGACTTATTAGACATTTAACCAGTCTTGTCAATATAAATACTTGTGATGCGAGTGATTAATCATAAGACGGTCTGACTTAAATTAAGTAGATCAAGATCAAGATGTTGTGATTATTGGAAATTTTAGGTTGGTGCCCCTACAATCGGCCTAGAAAAGCTTTCATACAACGTTGATTAAAATGTAACGACGGTGATAAAAACATTTTTTTTTTTTTTCATTTTTTTCTTATTTTTTCCAACTTTGAACAGATAATTAGCTAATAAACCTGTCGTTCTGTTTGGTTAAAACAAAAAACGTGTTTTTATTATAGAAGTAAACCTAAAGTTAAATATGCCAAAAAAAAGGCACTCCCTGAGGAAAAATGGAAAAGTTCCAATCTGGCCTAACCCAGTTTGGCTTCTTGGTTTTTGTATGTGGAAAGAAAGCTGTTTGCTTGAGGCTTTGCTGTGTTTTTTTTAAGTGCCTTTCATTTTTAATGTTACAGAGGAAAAGCTTTTAGGATGACTACCAACTGATGTGTTTGTTAAACACAACTCTGTATCAGATAATGAGTTTGAAGAGTTTCTGGGGTGTAAACCTCCTCAAATTTAATAAAAACAGTCTCTAACGTATAAATAATTTCCACAAAGTTCGCAGTATGCGCCGTTGCGAACATTACTTCCTTAACGTAAACTATAACCCCACAAAATAGAGCAGAAAGTTCTTCCTTGACTTTAAAGAAACAGTTTTAGTGCAGATTTTTCCTTTTTTTTTACTGTAAGATAAAGTTAACTAAATGTTCTATACAGCTGTATATACTATGCAATTTAAGTATTACTTGTACTTCTGCTGAATTTTTTTTAGTCTTGAAAGGTCAGAAAATGATGCCACTTGCAAACTCTTGAAATGCAAAGTATAGCTCGTGCTACACACTGACATGCGCCACTTTACCACGTGGAGACGTCTTACAGACCTGCCGCGGTTCATTCACCTTGAAAGAACTTGTGGACCGTCAGTCTGAATGTGAGGCCTCCATCATGTTTTTCCGAGACGCGTAATAAACCTGTCCGTGCAGATAATATGCCCTCACCCCCTTGCTAGTTTTCTCCTCCTTTTTTTTTTTTCTTTCTTGAAATTGCCTTTTTTTCATCAAGAGCTGCAAGTGTCTTTCTCCTAGTCGATTGTTATGACAGGACCAAATTAGTTTGGCTACACTGAGTGACCGCAAGAACTCTGGCCAAGGTTTCAATCTCCCAGACCTCCCATTAGACAGACAGGAGCTGCAGGTTCACAGGAGGAGCATTTGTCACTTTGATCCTCCGCCACTCAGGTTGCTCTCCTCCTTGACTCTATTTCTCTCCAACCATTGCTGTCTTCTAATTGTATTTTCCTACACTACATTTTTCTGCCTCCTTTCTTGCCTTCTTTTGGTTTTTGACCATGTTTTCTTTACTCCATTCTTCTTCTTTCTCTTTTTTCAAACGCCTCTCCATTGTCCTCCCTTCTCTCCAACTCGCAACATCTTGTGTGCTCCATAAATCAGTCCTCCCCGGTGAAATAGGTAGAGCAGAGAAACAGAGGATCACAGTTCTCCAAAGCCATTTTTTTCTCACCAGAGCTGGGGTTGGCCTGCTATTGCATCCTCTGTCTATCTCCACTCCTTTCCCTTTCATCCTCCTTCCATCTCTCTCTCTCCTGCCATCGCTCCCGCCCAGCGCTCCAGATTTCCACCATCTGGACTCAGCAGTTGCCAAAGGTGTGGAGGTTCTTTTAGTAACCCCCTGAGTGTAGGAGCATGGTGCAGAAAATCCACTATCGTTCCTCCTATCAAACCATGAAATCTGGCCCATTCGTTTAACTCCCACGCTTATTCTTTAACATTTATGTTATTTTACGGTGAAACTCAATAACCACAATATGAGAGCAGCACTATGCTGCAGTGCGGCTGAGAACTCAATAGAGATTGGATATCAGCTTCTCTCGCAACGATCCGCAGGGGGCTTACTTACAATGAATCTCATGAAATATTTGTTGCGGCCCACGCAGCGAGGTTGTATCTTGGTTTGTTTACCACGCAGAGCGAGGACAGGTAGACACCTGATATTCCCTTGGCACATTGTCGCAGACTTCCTCCTGGGCTGTGTTGATGTGGAAAAATCATATCAGGAGTTTTAGCCCGAAGCTGCAAACTCACACATTCAGTCATCGTACCATGCAAAATGTACATGTTGCCATGCCGACAGACACATGCACTCACCAAAGTCAAGGGTCAGGCCATTCCGTGTATATTGTGCCAGGGGATATTGTGTATGTGTGCGCGCGGACATCCATATGCCGAGCCATTGGGACATCTGTGGAAACAGTGAGTAGGATGTAGGAGCCAAGTTGGCTATTAAATTGTGCCAGAGGAGAGACCCCTTGACGGGATGTAATGTGTACCGCCGGGCTCTGGCTCAGGCTCTCTGTCATGGGAGACCTGAGCTTTGCTAGATATGCTGAAATCATAGTCTACTCCTGAAGGGTATCACCATGCTAAGCATCTCTCCAACATTGGCATATGTTCCTCTAGTCTCTCATTCTGAGCAAATAAAGAATGATTAGATTTTTGCTCTGTCTTATTTTGTTTGATATTATTCCAGCCTCATTCAGTATGTGCTGATCACCAAATCGCACTTACGCTGTTTCGAGCAAAAAAAAAAAGTCCTTTGTTTAATTCAATGCCAAAATGCTCACACACTTGATGGTACTTGATGTTTTTGGTCTGCTGTAAGTGTTTGCTTCGTTCTGCCACGTACGCTCCGCTGAACTCTCTCTGCAGCTGTTTGCTTTCCAACAAAGTGGGCGTCACATTAAACGCACGACCCAACAAATCGATGATATAATTCGTTGCCAACTCTATAAATCAAATTTTAGCGATTTTATCAATTCATTGTAGCGGCCCCACACAAAATGCACGGCAGTAGGAGGACTTTATGGGAGTACGACCCTAAGACTCTAAATACCCAAAATGCAAATGAAAAGTGTGTTTCAGTAGACTGGCTCTACCTTGGTATATTATGTACTCCATTGTACCATATATCTTGATATTGCCCTCATATAGTTTACAGTAAGATTTGACATGTCCAGGTTTTAAAGGCACTACAGTAAAATGATGTAATGATAATATTTGCCCTTCACAAGGTTTAGTCACTAAATCCACATTACTGATGACAATTAAATATCACACTGAGTTAATATTTAGTCAAATAGCAATAGTCATCCCTGCAATATGGTTGCAGTGTGGATATCAAGGTTTTGAGGAGAAATATTGCGGTACAGAGTAGCCATGATTTTTTTAAGGCCATCCTGCCAAGCCCTAGAGATAACATCACCACAATGATTTTTAAACCTCTCTCCAGAACCATGAGACATTATCGAGAAAACTTCATATTAAAGCTCCTTTAAGGCAATTTGTCACAGAGAAAATTGAAATTTACAATACACCAACTAATTCTGCCGATCTCTCTATGCTTCTTTTTCTCCTCGGTGACTCTCAAAGACAGTGCAAACTGCAGTTTTGCTGGAACTCACAAAGAAAAGGGCAAACCAATGTTTCTCATTACTCCCACGCTTAATTATGCTTTTTGGCAGCCTGTCATGAGTTAGAACAGGGCAATTCTCTGAGACAATCTTCAGATATTCATTGTCTGAGTTTGGCGCGTTTGCTCGCAAAATGAATGCAGATTTGACATAATGCTGTGCTTGTATGGTCGTGGTTTTTCTTTTTATTGCAACCATTGTTCCTCATGATACAGCAATCACATTGCGAAGCACGGAGCCCAAAGTCTTCTGCAATTAGATGTCTGCATATGTTTTCGGAGGAAATATACGTGTTAATATTGAGCCATCGTGTTTGGTGTGTTTCAAATACACCTCCTGGGACTTTTTTAAGCTAGAGTAGTGCAGTCGGATCATTTTTCAGTTTTCTTGTGATGTGATTTGATTTCATCCTCGCTTTGAGTTCCAGAAAGGTTCTTCAGAAAGTAAGGTGTCTGCCTGTGCTCAATTCACTGAGGCTGTACTTCACCCCCGCAGTAAATGTGGGATGATGTTGAATCTTTTCCACAGCTCAAAGAGACACCCTTGACTGTGATAGATCCTGGAGCTAGTAATAGCTGACATTATGTGGTCAGAGTTAAATGGAAGCAAATGAGCAACGCTATCCGCAATCAGTCCGTCTTCAAGGACAGACACCTTCTCTTCTGCTGTTTTTCTGGGTTTTACTTTCATAGTTGTTCTGCGGATTTTATATCGATGCAACGGCACAAGATTAGTCACTAAAGAGCTGTTTCCTATTTACGTTGGCGGAGAAGGATAAAATCTGAAGTTCCACCGGGTCAAGACAAACAAAATGCCAGTTAATATGATGAGTCATTAGAGGCACAGGGTTTATTTTTGTTTGTTTTGTTTTTGCTTTTCAAAATGGATCAGGCAAGGAGGAAGGAGGCTGAGGAAAAGCTGAATAGTGCCAGTGGAAGTGACTCATTACAAGTTCAACGCCATTGCCACAGAGAGATTTAATTTCCAATCACAGAAGGACGAGGCAATTACCACTCGCTCCTCTAATGTTTTCTAAAGTCTTTTTCCTGTAGTCAGTTAGCTATTCATCGGTTGGAGTTGAGTTTGTCTTGGCCAGCTGTGCATCCATATGTAAGCATCAATTGTGCCACAAAAGCCTACATTACCCATCGGCCCAGCACCATATAGCACTGCTTACCATATGGTGGGACAAAGTGTTGTCTCGAGGACAAAAACGTGTTCAAAGAGCCTTAAAAAAAATGAAAAGGAACTCTGCAAATAAGGGCAGCCTCTTGCCAAGAGTGGTTTACTGAGCTTTTATTAGTCACTGCATTGGTTCTGCTGTTATAAACAGTTTTTAAAAAAAAAAAAAAAAAAAAAATCAATTAAGCCATCCATGCTTTGTATTCGATGTCTTCCACCCAGGGTTAGCTGTTTCAAGCAGGGTGAGTGTATTTTAGAACACATATGATACTAATGGAGTAGGCCTATATAGCTTTATGTTTCACTGTATATTTGAACAGAGGACAGTGGTCGATTTGTCTCTGCTCTTCCTGTTAATGTGCCCTTAGAAATGATTTTTCTGACCCAGTACATGGGTACACTTAATACGAATCTAAAATATGGTGTTTTTATCACTTGTAAAGGTGTAATGCACATTTGTTAGAATTCTATCTGTGTAACTTAGAGCAAAAGGAGTTGGTGTAATTATCTGTTCCTGCATCATTTTCCTGCAAATTGCGGCCTCTTCATTGCTGCGCCAGCCTCACTGCCCAGTATAAGCATGTGCGTACAAATCTGACAGCATCTGCCAGGCTGGCTTATGTAATGTTTACTGTACAGTAAAGAGAAGCTCTGCCAAGTGAGGTTCAGGCAGTGTTTGTCCTTTCTTTATTTATAACGTATTTACTTCTCATGAAGCCATTTGCATCATAGCAGTTTCATTTATAAGATGTTCAGCTGCTAAAGCTGTTAACATCTTAACCTTGTGAGATGCATTTCTTCCCTCAACATCAAAAAAACCTAAAAGTAAATTACGTTTTTTAATCATTGAATTTTTGCTTGCTCCAAACGAGTTTATGATAAGTCTTTTCCCCCCAGATTAGAGTTTTGTATTTTAAATTGTTTCTTCTATGTGTAAAGGCCAAGCACTGTGCAGCAGGCTGCCCGGTGCATAATTAACCTGATTTTCTTTCTGAAACGCAGAACAGATGGCCTCGGTGTTGATTTTGACTGATTTTCATGGACGATTATGAGAATTGATCAAACCAGTCAAAGGCCAATGGAAAATGCAAATTGTGTGTGTGTGAGTGTGTGTTTTCCCTCCTTCCTCAATGGCACCTCACTTAATTTGAATGATTATATTTAAAGTGGACGTGTTTATGTCTTGGCTTGTACAATGCGGTCAGGGAAAATGTGAACTGATGTTTTCCTCTCCATGTTAAGCCATGTTTGGCCCATATGATTTTCCATGTTAAGGTATGGATCCCATCTCAAAGTCATACATTGAGCAAATGTCTCATCTTCTAACTGATCGTCTCGTAATAAATTCATGTGGATTGTTTAAGGCTAATGTTCTAATTTGTATTATTGTCAACAATTCTTAAACAAGTCTTATACATAAAAAAATATCACACATTTAAGAATCACAGATTCTTTCACAAGATTTTTCATGATTTATTTCTGTGAATGAATTTGGAATATTTATACCAGCACACTGAAAACATCGCAGGTTGAAAAACTGAAAACGTTCAGTTTTCTAAGAGCGAAAGTAAATGCACTGTTGCCCCCTCTTTTAAAAAATGTTCATAACTCAACCAAAAAATGCTCAAAAATGCATTCATGCCATTTATGTTTATATACATTTAAGTTATATTAATCTTTCATCATTTTAAGCCAAATGTCAAACGCTGCAGAATGTACACTGTGTCCATAAGCTCTATCAGACAAACTGTATAGGCCCAGTCGTGGTAACATATTTTGATGCTGCTAGAATGTCCAGGACGTCAATTTGTCGGCCTCGTAACGTCCTGGACGTTGGCAAGACTTTCATTTTGGAGCCTACAAACTGTCTTGATTAGACCTTCAGAGTTGCGTTTGTGGTGAATACTTAATATTGTACAAAAAGGTATGTTTGTGGTCCAGATGAATAAGCTGCCGGGCTTTGACTACACAGCCAAAGCTTTATAGGAGAATCAATCTATCACTGGTTTTGGTTTTTCTAATGGAATTTGTTGCCAAAGAAAACAAAACTCTCAGAGTCTGCAAGCTCAATAAATGCCTGGCTAACTTAGTCGACAAGGTCCCTAACAGTGCCACTCATTCACTCAGTACAATCAAAACACTGATGTGTATCATCGATTTCTGTATCACAACTGTCAAGAGAACATTTCTGTATTTTGCAAAGTAGACTATACTCCGAAGTGAAATGAACTAACTCGCTAAAATGGTTTACGGCGTGATTCTGTTGTCAAAATGTGCTTGCATTCGCCACCGCAAGCAAGTCCACTCACTGCAATGATGCCATTCAAATGAAATGATGTCTTTTCAAAATGTAACCTTTTTATTCGCTGGTTTGACAAAGCCTTGCCTTGACATTTGAATAATGTCCCAGGAAAACATAATGTTTTACAATATTTTGATCCAGCTCAAGATTAAAAGCCAGTTTTGTCTTCTGTATTACTGTAATGAGGGCCTTAAAAACGGGTAAAAAAAACAAAAAACAAAAACCTTGTGAGCCTCGCAAACCTCCTGTGTTTTCCTCCCCTAAGTCATACAGTACTTAGAATGAAATCAAAGGAAACAAAATGGTTCGAGAGTCTGCTCATACCAAGGAGCCCCCAGGGAGAGACCCAGGAGACCAGTAAAACTGTTTAGGAAAATAACGTCATTAGAATTCATCAATAACATAAACCAACTAGACAGTTTATCCAATTGCCTGATGTAGACCAACTACTCTCTGCCTCTCCATTGGGTGCGCCGAATCCCAGTGCTGCTTTTGTATGAGCTAACAAAGGCAGCTCTATCTCCTCCATGTTTATTGAAAATCGTCTGCCTTGGGTATTGTCATTCACTGATAAACAAGTCCAAACAACAGAGGGACGGCGGGGGTCGTGCTGTACGCTTATTTTTAGATCTCGATTAAAACACTGTGTCCTGCCAGGGGAGTCACGAGTCACAAATTGTCAGTTTTCATTCCGGACACAAATACAAAAAGGACTGCTGTAGGCCTTAGTTTTTACTATTCAGGACAGATTTGTATGTTTCATGTGGTGCATGTGACACATTTGCTTGTCCAGCTCTTAAGTGCTACTATCAGTAAACGTAAGATTCCTCTCCTAATTACTCTCAGGTGATGATGTGTTACCAAAGTAACAAAAACAGGTGCAACTGCTATGACTGAAGCAGACCTGATATGAAATATAATAGAATATAGAATAAGAAATGATTGCTCATAATATACCATACCATAGTTCTTTACTTTACAAGATTGTATCCAGTAATAAAGGGACATTTGACTAATTTTATGAAAGATCAGGATTACAGCCTACAAAAATAAATCCATTTCTCTTGAGTTGATTGAAAGACAGTTAATCGACAACTATTTTGGTAATCGAATAATCTTTTAAGTCTTGTTTGGAGTCTTTTTTTTTTCTCTTTTGTCATTTTTGGCAGTAAATGAAGAGTCTGGGTTTTCAGCTACTGGTAGGATTAAAGATGCATTTTGAAGACATCACCTTCAGCTCTGAAACAATGTGCTGAGCATTTTTGACATTTTATAGAGTAGAGGGTTAATCGATTAATCATGAAATAATCGTTAGTATCAGCTCTTAAAAGGATAATGATCACATCACTGTATTATTTTTCGGCACATGAAATGGAACTAAAGAACTAAAATGTTTGAATGTGCCTGTGGTTAAACGTTAATGATGTGAGTATTACAACATAGATAACTGTGAAAAGTTAGAGGAGGTAAATATCGTTAAACAAATATTCCAGTTTGTGTGTTTGAAACCTAAACTTGTCGATGAACAGTTGATATCAGCCAATTGTGTTGTGTACCTGCAGAGAGCTGTGACTGTCCACACGTCTGGCACGGACAGTGAAAAGGAATGTTTTTCATTTTAACTGAACATTGAGACATTCAGTATTTTTATCTGCTTCCTCTCCAGGCGAGGCTTATCCTCCAGAGTTCTACTATGATACATACAGCCCGCTGTGGCAGAACAGGCCCAGAGTCTACGGCTTCAAGCTCCAGTGGACCCAGATGAACCCGAACGCCGTGGACCGCATTGTCGCCTACAGGCTTGGCATCAGACAGGTAAGATGACAAGGAGTTTTCCTCGATCCTCAGGTTTTAAAGCCTCAAAATATGTCTCCTTGTACAGTAATGGTTGAGTCATTGGAACTGGTCAGCCTCTTTGAAATCTTCTTAGATGCATTTGAGTCACTTTGGGCCACAGAGAAGAGAAAGTCGTTCTTATCCCCACTTTAAATGTGTGCACAGCTTGGGCTTTGCTCGCTGTATTCCCCTCATGGCTTTGACTCATTGTCTGTTGTGTTCTGCACTCTTTGAGGCTGTGAATGAGCCACTGTGAGCTGGATAACTCAAAAAAACCCTCAATACCTCAGGAAAACTCAAAATCTGTCAGGGGCCATTGTTTCCGTGAGTTCTGTGGTTTCCTGCAAATTGTTTCTCTTGTCCGTCTCCATCAGAAGCTCAGTCAAAAGAGTGGAAGGGAACCGTGTGGAGAGAAAGAGCATGCGTACCTGCTATTTTCCCTCCTTCTCAAGCAAATTCTGCAAATGACAGGCTTTCAGCATTGATGGATGGCAAGTCTACATTTGTGCCTTCCTCTCTCTCTCTGTTTCTTCTTCGTCTTTGGTAGTTTGGACTACTTTTCTCCTTTATACATTCTTTTTTTTAATGGAGCAGCAGATGTGGAACCGCCTTCACATCTGTTTACATGTTTGAGAAAGTGAACCAGCCCCATTAATAACACAGGCTTTGAGGTTAACATTGCCCCTTACAATGCAGCACTGAGCTGTCATTTCAGAGAGGAACAAAATATACCATATATTAAAAAAAAAAAAATAGCAAACGCCGCTCAACTAAATCATCTCATTTCTGCTCAGAATTAGCAATCATTTCCTGACAGTTGTGTTTGCAATGAATAATACAATTTCATGTTTGTTTCACACTACACCCTCAAGGAATTGAAGCTTGAAAACACATTCTAAACCAGTTATTTTTGTGTAGCGCAATGATTTTCCTGTCAGCTATCTTGGTTGGTCTGTTTGGTAATAAATGATGTTGTGCTTGCAGAGCTTGCATGTTTGTGCTTGCCAGGCGCTTGGACTGAAAACTTGCCAGGCATATACATTTGCTTTTCAGCTCGCCCATCGTACAATCTTTTATTTCTTTTTATTTCTTTTTAACAGGTTATTAAGTCTGCATCTGTGCTTCATCCAACCCACTGAATTCACATTATCATTCAACCTACTTTGCATTGCAAAAAAAAAAAAAAAGATGGACATCGTCACCTCAGTCTATTTAAGCATATAGTCAAAATTACTGAAAATTACTATCTTTGTCCAAGAAGAAGTATGATTTTTTTCTTGTTGTTGTTGTTATAATTGAAAATTCACAAACTTTTTTTAATTAGATTTACTGAATGCTTTGCCTGCCATGACTGATCGTGTCCCAGCTTTGAATATTGGGACTGATAGGATCTTTTCAGGTGTGCTCTGGAGCGAGACGACTGGAACCAAAAAAGAGGCCAAAAAAAGGAGAGCGATCAGAAACATGATGACGCTAATGAATAATGATAAATGAGTAGGAGGAGAGGGACTTTTTGTAAATAAATGGATAAGAGCAGAGTTAGCCTCAGATTGACTGTGGAAAAGTGTTGCAGTAAAGAAAGCTTTAGCCTGTGGACTACACCGCTTCAATCTATTCATAGATCCAGCAACAGCTCCCTCCCCATTCCCTTGGAATTATTATCATTTTGTCCTGCTACTTTAGAATTAATTTTTAGAGCTGGTAGATATTATGCCTCTGTAATGGATTGCTTTCGTTAATATCTGGCAGCCTCATGAGGGACAGTTTGGCTGAGAGGGAAAATGGGAACAAAGCTCGAGCTGGAAAGCCCGCACAGGCGAAAATAACAAAAATGCAAATCACCGTATCTGTCAGGGGCGTAATGAGAAGGTGTGATATCTTCCCTTGTTTTGATGCTTCCTCAAAACCTTCTCTGCTGTCCACGTGTTTGATTAACCATCTCCAGCTTCTATGAGATAACATTTTCAATCTAAATCTTGCCATCTCTGACCTGCTTCCTCTGCGCTTCCAGTTTCATCTTAATTTAACTGATCTGTCAAGTCAGGCTGTGCAAGCAGATCAATAGAAGCCATACTAATTGCATGCAGCCAATCTACATTAGTTCATGGCTAATATTACACTATAAGTTTGTCCTGGCTCCTGTTATCGCTTTCATCAATCCTGCTGTTTTTCAGGTTGCCATAAAAAATGTAAAAAAAATAACAGCTGGTGCAATCAAGTGAAATGTAGTCAATATGGCACGCTGTGTCTCTGCGGAGAAAATGCAGAGAATGAAAAGTAATGGGATGTAAAGGATGTAAACAGAAATCTTAATTGCACGCAGATGAGGTGATTTGGTGAACTTAAATGGGAGTCATAACAGAAGTGGAAAAAATCCATAAGCCACAAGTTTATACACAAGATGATGCAAAACGTCTGAGAAGTAAAATGTTTTTCTCAATTGACGTCTCCAAGTTTCATTGGATCTGCACTTTTATGCATAATTGAACTGTTTGAGGCTGTGTTTGCCAAGACCAGTATGTAAGGCCTTATCTGCCAGCAGCTTTGGAGTATATTGACTATTCCTATAGTATGTAGATGTTTTCTTCCTAATTTAAATAACACTGAGCCTACTTTAACTAATATCCATACACAGCAAAAAGTCCAGTGTTGAATTAACTCCCACAGAGTTGATTTTAACACTTTTTGAGGGTTTGCATAGCTCCACTCTCCAGAGTTAAATTAACACTAAGGGATTAGACAAGTAACACTACTCAGAGTTACATTTTTACTATTTGGGTAGTGTTCATTTAACTCCTTAAAGTGTTAAGATATCAACACTGAAAAAGTGTTAAAATTAATATGTATATAAAATAATTCCAATCGCCATGATCATTTTTGAACTAGCATTTATTTTTCCTTCCTTGCAGTCATTCTTATAGCTGAATTAAAACATCACAAATGAAGGTATAATGTACAAACTTTCATCCGAAACATTGCATGAGCTTTGAATATGAAATGGTTTATAAAATTTAAGCTCCGATATTTTTATGACACACCTTTCCTCACTTTGCAATACTCTGAACGCATGATGATGGCCATCGAAATTCTCTGTGAATAGCTTTGTTTGTCAGAAAAAAAATATGGTCATCAACCAAAAGTACATCACTTATTTGACAAAAGACTGGCATGTCTTCATCCATTGTACAGCATATAACAAGTCCAGCTTTATACTCTACACCATCAATTTTAACCCAACTAGTTGAGAAAACATCTTTTGACAAGATCATTTCAAGCGTTTCATTATTGACCACATTCTCATCTCTGAGGGAAAAAGATTTAATTGGTCCGTACTCGTTTTGTTTGAGGTTGAAGGTTTCCCAGTGATAAGCAATGGCCATTTGATGCTTTTTTTGCATTTTTGAAATTTTTGAAATTATCTTTAAACAACTTGTGTTTGGCTTCAAATCTCATAGACCACATATGAAATAAGGGACCAATTTTCCTTATAGAAGATGGATAGTGGATCATAAAATTATGCTTGGGTATCAAGTTTCTATGTGGATACAATTGCTTAAATAGTTTGTGGTGGTCAATAATCAAATGCTTTAAAAATATTATCATACCTAAAGTGAGAGAAGGTGAAAAAACAATGTTCATTAGTTGAAGTAACAACAGTAACAAATTCCAGTTTTTGTTTCCTGGAGGAATGATGTCACTAAACAACAGTGGAATGTTTTTTTACAAGGCACAAAGTCTGAATAGAATTCAAACCAATACCATTGCCAGTACTCTCTAAAATAATCTTTGTGGGAGTGTTTTTTCGTTCTGAAAATCCATAATCAAAACTATATATCCTGGAAAGCAAGTCCTGTTCTGAAATAAATTGTTGTGTGAGATATCCAAAAAGTAATTTGATCTCGTACTGAGCCACACCCTCAAGAAGATCATGCGTTATATCAATTTGAACTGGGGTCCAGGATAGTAACCATGTTCAATTCTTAAATGTGAAATCAACTGCTGACTGTTGGGATACAACTTCTGACACATGAAACAGGTCTGCATTGTTTTAGCCTCCTACTCAGACAGTGAGAGTGCTACTGGCTGGTTAAGTAGTCTGGCTCTCAAGTCTTTAACTGTGGGTGACTCCCTCATTTTCCCTGCATCAATGTTATACACTGTTGTCTGCAGAAATATGTAAAAATTGCGACATCATAAGACACATTGAACACAAAATGCGGTTTGCATTGCATGGCATGAGATGCTTATCCATGGTGATGTAGAAGCTGTCAATCTTGCTCTTCTGACGCCCAACAGCGAGGAGGTATGGCTGCCGACCTTGCTGGTTGCGGAGGTGCTCCTCCAAACTGCAGCATGACTAGGGTTGAGATAACAAAACTGAACATTAGACAAGAATAAAGTGCACCCAAAGAGAAAACAGCATTATACTGTAGAATTGACTATTCCAACATATTCTCACTGGCTAGTACAAGATGGCAGTGCCTATGAAGACTTCAATCTTCAATTTGCTCTACTTTTTAACAACCCTCATTTACATATTAAATTATTATAAACATCTTAATAAAATAATTACCTTATGAAAGACTACAAGTCTCTCAACTGCATCACACGCACTGATTTTTGGAGACTTCAACCCCCCTGGTGGTGGTGGAAGGAGATGTATCAGCAACAACAGGGAGGCCATTTCTTGGTCGAAGGCTAAGAACAAATAGTTACAATAATTAACTGAAGACTATTCAAATTGAATGCTGTAGGTCCGACTGACTACAAGGAGGCTTTAAGAGAGTTTTAAACAGTTAGCGATTCATTATCCATATTTATCCCAAAAATCAGATCAACTTTCCGAGATACACAGAATTAACAAATGAAATCTCACAAGTGCTCGTTTCCCAATTTTAATCATTTAATCATGAAGATAACGAATTAAGCAACTGTAACTGCAATTATAAGTGATGCTTTTTAACAGGCAAAACAAACACGACTCACTCATTGCCTCATCAGAATCACTTCCTGGGGGACTTTCTGCACCAAGCGTCTCAACTCTGGTGTTGAAGTTAGCCGCTTAGCCTCTTTTATGACGTTTGGCTTGAAGAACACATCCCATTTCTGAAGCAGGATATCTCATCATCAAATAGGAGCATGAAGTCTTGATCGACCTTTAAGAAAGAAGATTAAACTACAGGACTTACTACAAACGGAAATACTTTCAAATTTGAAATATCTCATTCAAAACTTACCAATCCCTTTGTATCCAAGAATCTTGGGATGGTGGAGAGGATATCAACACTTCTTCCTGGGTCATTAACAAGCTTCTGACAGTGCTGAAAGGTCTCCCTCATTTTCTGGAAAATCGGGGATTTGTCCGTGGTATGGTTGAGCAAAGAAATGGCTTCTTGGCAAGCATCACCATCAAGCTGCCCCTCAACATAAACGTTCCTTTGGAAATTTGGGCCTCCTGGAGAAGTCAATGGAGCTATTTGGTGGCGTGGCAGACCCTCGACGAATCTGCCTTTGGACGCCAAGAAATGTATCCTGTTGCTTGCAGCGTCAAAGAAGTGTTCCTGAAAAAAAATTAATGCAATGTCATACTCAGCTCATGACAAATCTCAGAATTCAAAAGTCAATGTCATGCATACAACTTTGCGTCACAACATGCACGTGAAAGAGCATCACTATACTATACTTAGAGCATACTCTTCTCTGATTGCTTTAGTGGGGAGGTGCCTGAGAGGGGATAATAAACTAGCAATCCAAATGTATGCAATGGCCATTCAGTTATTTGGCACAAATAAAAAGAATATGGAACACACATACCCATGGTTATCAATCATGTGAGCCACCAGGATGTTAACAATTTGCCTTCTTGCAGCATCTGTTAGGGTTTCTGGCCTCTAAGCACAGTTTCAATCTACTAATAAAAAAAAACAAAAACACAAGAATGTCAAACATGGTTATTAACAGCTTTTCTGGAGACTGAAAAATGCAAAAATGTCAAACTCATTAGTATCGAGTGTCACAACCTGTTTAGCAGAAGCTGCATTTGTATCCTCAAATCGTTGTCTCTTCCTGGGGACCTCATCCATGTTTATAGTTGATGCACTTGAGCTGAAGCTTGAGTCTGACTCAGAAGCAGAAGCTAAGGACCAATCAGAAAACTCTAAAGGAATTTAAAAAAAAAAAAAAAAAAAGTACATTATCTTTCTCGGTAGGGTATAGAGAGCTTGATTATACTCGCCTTTATATCACACCATCATTTGAGAAAACTGTCAGCACCACATTGCCTTGTCCAACCAGGACGCTGAATATTTCTGCATCAACTTCTGTCCCTGTTTGCATCCTTGTAAATAACTTGTGCATTGGGTGGCAGGCAAAATCTCTCAAGGACTGGAAAAGATAGTAAGATTAGACTATTAAATTAATGAACTATTTTGATAATTCATATCAGTTTGCACAATTTTTTGGAGAGAAAAAAAAAGTAAATTCTCTAATTTCAGCTCCTTTTTTCAAGATACGTGAGGTTACAACATTAAGGAACTTGCAGACAGAGGTTATAAAACAGCATGGTTGTATTTTTAAACTTATTTTTTCAAGTCAAGCTAAAGAAAAATAACTTACCATTTTTGTGGAATTGAAGAAAGTCAAACTGACCTTCTACCTCAGCCAACTTCACGTGCTTCTGCAGTCTGTTGTGATTTACCTGGACCAGCATTTTTACTTGGGCATGCAAAAAATATTCACAAAGTAAATTAACATTAACAGGAATAAGGGTAAGATAAGTCCCGGTCACACAGAAAAGACACAAAAGGAGAAACACATGTCTACATGTTGGGACAAGTTTTTGGCGGCAGCTTTCATGGTCGACCACAGCGAAGGCAAAAAACACTAAAAATAAAACAGAATCGTTCACTCCAGCCTCAAACAAGACTTTCTACAGTAAAAAGAATATAACAGCAGCTTGTTGTTAACTTGTCACTGATAGTTACAGACAGTTTTAGTAACTAGCGGTCAGCTAATTAAGCTAACGATACCGTATCTTGCTAGGTCACTAGACGTGGACAAATTTGCTCTTCAGTCCTGGCATCAAACAAGGCTTTGTAAAGTATATATTCAATGTATTATCTTACATACTGCAGTTAACGCCATCAATTCATAATTGTTTTAGTAAGGTTGAACTAAATTTCACTTACCGTGTTTGACATGCAGGAGAGGAAAATGGCGCTGACACTCTTCATGTCTCAAACTGAAGAAGTGACGTGCAGGGAGCGGAGGCGGAGCTTAATTACATCTCCGCAGAGTTCAACTAAAACTGATCTGATCAACTCTGTGAAATAACTCCGACTCCGGATACCATTTAACACCAAACGTGTTAAATTTATACTCTGAGAGTTAAAATCCACTCCCAGATGTGTAACACTCCCATTTTTGCTGTGTACATTAAGGACACACCATATGAAATTATGATTTAGCAAATTACCTGTATTTTTAAATGTTGGTTTTGTTCTTAATTTCTTCTCCTTTTATGTCGAGATAAAGAAATCCTCTTCATGGGGAAAAAGAAACTGAGCTGAATTCTACAATGTTAAACTCCAACCTCACTGGCCATCAGGAATAAATTGCAGATCAGAGCTTAGGAGACATAATGCACTTTTTTTTTTTTTTTTTTTTGTAGACTCTAATTGGTGGATGGCAGAATAAAAGCAGATATCCTTACCCATAACGCTGACTGCTCATTTCGGTCATGCTGTGTGTTGTTGTACATAAAACCAACATATGGACATGTCCACAAAGTCAACAACTCTTTAGAGCTGCAGCCAGGTGTTGGACAGCAGATAGAGCCCGTGAAAAATGAATGAGGTACAACAGATTATTATCAGCCACTGGGATCAATGAATGCCACTTTAACTGCCGATAACCAATGTCCCTATTGGCTGATACCGATATTGGGCAGATAAATCAATGCATCCCTACCATACATATATTTTCATATAATCATTTATATTCACAGCATTATACAACCAAAACATTAGCATATAAGCTGATAACAAGTGGCCAGTTTAAAGGGCAATATACTTTATCATTGTGATGTAAAGATATGTTGCACGGTGCAAATGCTGAAGAAAGTGACATCCTCGAAATTTTGACTGGTTGACTGGTTTAACTGTGCAATTCATGCAGTCACCAAGCTGGATTTGTAGTTTGAAAAAAATGAAAGTTTGATTGACAGCACCAGGGAAGAATTATCGTTTTCACTATACATGACTCATAGATGATCATCCTCAGATAACAGTGGAACAAGTGAAATACTATAACTGTGGAAAGTTTGCTTCAGACAGGAAAGGACCTTGCTGAAAGAAAAGACAAAAGGCAGAGAAAGGAAATGTTTGAAGCTGATATGATAAACCTTTTTATAACATAAACAGATGTATTACACAACTTCAGTGATGCATGCTCCAGAATAAAGACTGTTTGTGGTGTGGATGAATTTCAGGAGAGATGACCTGTGTAAAAAGAATACTAAAACACAATAATGGCTAAAAGTGACCTTGGAATGTAAACATGGATCTATTGGCCCTCTACTACTACTACTGCAATGCTCTCTAAAGCCAGACAGTCAGTCTAGGGAAAATTTCACTACAAACTAGCACGTCAAGTTAACAGATTATTATTTGACAGTTGTTGGCTCCTAAGTGGATCCTTGCTCCCATAATTCATCGGTCTGCCGGTAAGCAATGCTTTGCTGAAGCGACGGCTCATAACACAACATTAGAGATATTAAATGTTACCAGAAGTATTTTCAGTGCATTAAAACACTCTGGTATGACACCAGGTCATTATTAAGACACACTGAGTACAGACAGAGAGACATTGAAAGAACAATATAAGCTGTTTTATGGCATACATACAGTGTCTCTATTTAGAAACAACAGATGTACTCTTTCTTTTTGTTCACTGTCTGCATTTTGAGGTTTTTAGTGTTCAAGCACTCATACTTACAGGCCAATACCATGTAATTCACTCCAATTAACTGCCATGACTTTTGTACTTTAGAGTCATTTCTAAAGGATAGGCAGGAACAAGTGCTCCATCTTTAATTACCAATGGCAGACAAAACACTCTATTCACCTGCAAACGAATGGTGATGAAAACTTGCACTCAGTAATTGTGGATCATCCAGGCTCTAAGTATCACTTAATTAATATTGTTCACACAAACAGTGACTCTGCCTCACTGCTATCACACCCTCATTCACTCTGTCTCGCCTGCTTGTAACATGCTTACTCTCCTCCTCTGAGATAGAAGGGCACGTAAAGTCACTAATTGCGATGCAAAAGCTGTAACTTGTGCCGCTATTCCCCTTAAACCGATTCTCAAGGATAAAATGTACCCTCTTCGTCTCTACTTTGGCCTCAGCAAATACAGCAAGAAGCCATCATTTTGATTCTTTGAATTTGCAAAAGTGGGCTGTATTGTAGCACAGAAAGAAATGAGCTAATTTATTTGTGATACCTGAGTTTCTAGCCACCTACACACAGGTCTGTTCATGTGCTGTACACAGTGCAAAGATGATAAAGTTACTGTCAGTGTGAGGTCCCTGTAGAAAGGGAGAGCAAACCGTTACATTGTTTGAAAGAAACACAAATTTTGCACAGTGCACACAAGCATTGTCCTGACTGTGCTCGCTAAAACGCCTGCAGTGCAATTACAGTGATGTAGACTGAGGCTTATCTTTAATGGTAAAAATGAATCAGGGTTTTATCTCTCCGTAAATACAGGGCTAAATCTGCTGCTTGCTAATGTAAGTCTTAGAGTTCAGAAGCTGGAGGCTTTGCAAGTAAATGTGGCTAATGAGCAGCTAGCTGTCAACGGCTTAGTGAGGAAAACATGTTTTGTTGTGCAGCATCTAGTGTTGGCGGATCACACAAATGCCTAGAAACAAGGTTAACTGGCAGATCAGGGGGAATGTGCAATGTTCACCGATGGTGAAGGGAATACTTTGTACTGGGACTTGATTTCCTATGTGCTTTACCTGCTCTTCTTTAGTGGTGATGTTCAAAACCTGCAGAGCCTTTTATGTATTTTAATTCGATTTATTTGGGAAAAGAAACATTAAATCGCACACAGGTTATTTCTATTAAGGATTTTATTTTAATGTGCTATAGTTCATTATTAAAAACAGTTTCCAATGAAAATCACGTTTTTAACCTTGTTAACGTGTCCTTATGTTGTTGTTTTTTTTAATGCATTACCACACACATCATGATCGAAATAAGCAGTTAACATCATGGATGAGAATGTCTGCTTTCATCCTCTTAACAGGTTGTTTTCAGAAAACAAATTCTTACAGCTCGGCTCTTTTACAATTAAGGAACCAATCATGGCCAACTTTGGGGGTGGAGCTTAATGTTGCAAAAATTAAACTTACCATTCCAATGCATCAACTTGTAGGCGAGTGAGTGCATGAGTGAAACATCTGGCTTTGTACTGTCTAAATGCTCCATTATGTTTGCCTGCTTGTTGTTAATTGTCAGTCAGTCTGTTGTTTGGTGCTGGGCATGTAATGAACAGCTAACTTGTAGAGTAAATGGTATTGAGTAGAGTTCACTCGCTCTGAACAGAAACAATGAAGTTGCAGTATGTAAAAAGAAAAGACAATGAGTTCAAAGTGACTGCATTCAAGTATTGCACTGTTGATATTAAAGTGTGACTATAGTCAAATTAAAATTGCATAATGGCAACTTATTTTAATTTTTGCTATCATATACCCATGGAAATTATTAATATTAAACTTTGCAGGCTTTAGTTTGGTTGGTTTGATGAGACCTTCCTACTACCTACAAATGTTGAATATGAGATATTAAGGGTTTCATTGTCTCACATGATACACACCTGAGGTGTGAGGTGACCTCACTGAGTTCCAGTTGTAATACTTTATCTTTCAAGGTTGACCACCTGACCGGTTCTAAGCTCTGTTTACTCTTGTTCTCAGGGTAACTTGAGTGTTTTTCTCAGACCTTCAAACCATGAACAAAGTGACTAATTAAAGGTGATTAAAATGGGCAAACATTCTCAGATGATATTTATCTGTTAAATTGGCGTTGTGAGCCAAAAGAAATGTGGGTTTACAAAAGAAATCTGACCGCCTATGCTCGTCTTTCTTTGCTTGCTTATCTTTGCTTAATTCCAAATCCAAAAAGATGTCCGTTTCAGATTTTAAGGAATTTTGAGATTTGAGATTCAACCATCCGGCTGTTCCATTGCCTGTGTGGCTCCCTGGGCGATTGACATTCTAGGGCCCACCAGGGGGCCCCGTTGGTTGATAACTGCAGTAAACAAAGTATAAAAGGTGTTGGTGTACACAGGCACATGGGCAGTGTGTGTGTCAGTGTGATGTTCAATAGTCTGAATCTCCTGTGGCGTCTCTTCCCTTCCAGATGGGGTTGCAGCGCTGGTGGGAGCAGGAGATCCCTGTGGACGGGACGATCAACAAAGGGGAGCTCATGACGCACAACCTGACCGAGCTCATAAAGCCCGAGTCCTACGAGGTGCGCCTCACTCCCATCACGCGTTTTGGTGAGGGTGACTCCACCATCCGGAATGTCACTTACAGCGGTGAGTGCTGCCTATGTCCTGTTGGTTGGACAGCCTGCAGTAACGCAGGAAAATATGTTGGAAAATATAGATAAAAGTCAGCTAAGATGGTAGAAAGACATTAGCAAGTCAGATTAATGTTAATGGTAGCACGGTTGGAAGAGTCAAATGAACCCCAGTTAGACTCTGTGCTGCCGCATCATCACCCATGTTCATCAACATCAGTGGATATCAAAGTTCTTTCTGGTTTCACCCATCAGTCTGATCACCACCATGATGAAACATTATTCAAGATATGTATGAGGATGGGCCAGTTGAGTTTTGAACTCATTATTCTGAATTGCATCGAATTCAGAAGACAGCTTGAAATGAGCTTACTTTGCCTCGTTGCCAGTTTGAATAAATGCTGATCAGCTGACCGGTCATCCTCTCCTTGTTCACCGTAATTGCTGGACTCGGCCAGTGGAAAAGCTGACTTCTTTCTGTAAATGAAAGATCAACGTAACATTAAAGATATCAAAGCATTTAGATGACTCAAATATATGTAGTTTGGGTCACAAGACCAAAAAGATCTGTATATGGTTTCCCTTGTCTGTGTCATGTCTGTGTGATTACTTCTCATCTTTTTCCAGAAGATGTGGTTTATCAATTTTTATGTTGCATATTTTTAAAGGTTTACTGGCTAGCAAAGCATCTTGGGACATAAAAAAATAAATAAATAAAATGATTCAAGTATAAGTAAATTATATGAGAATTAGTCAGTGAGTGCGCAAGCAAGTTCGTTCACTAGGCTATACTGTGCACAAAAGGCAAGTCAAAATTGAAATAAATCACTTTTCACCAGTAAATGTTAATGAAGGGGTCTGGTAACATGAAGCAGATACCGACAGTGTAAATTAAAGTTATTGATTTTGATTCAATAACTGTAAAGATATAAAACAAATATTTGTGCAGTGTTTTGTGTGCGTTTTTCCCTTTCTTCACTTCTGGGGGCACTTTTTTTCTGAAGTTTTCCAATGTTTGCAAAAGACAAACAAATTTGTGTAGATTTGTACCCTGCTTTTGATAATCTGCCGGATGATCAGACATTACTGAGGAGTGTCTATGCTGTTGCTGCAGGGTATTTTTATTCACAACAACATTACAAAACACCAAACAATATGTCACTTACATAAAACTTCTGTTTAAGGTGTAGGAGTCTACAAAAGCCTCTGCTGCTGCTGCTGCTGCTGTCTCTCTATTTTTGTAAACATATTCAGGGGTACTCTCTCTTTAAAAACAAAAAACTCTTTTCATTTTATGACATAGTTCAATATTTTAGGGCATATTCTAGGGCATGCTATCCTGACTGACTGACTACAGCTTCGTATTTTATGGATAGACATGCAAGTGGTATCAGTCTTCTCATCTAAGAAAGAAAGCACTTTTCTTTTCCTCACCCATATTTTATCTCCCAATCCTCTACTTACTGTTAAAACCACGGCAAAGCTAATCCGTGTGAATGTGGAAGTCCGAGAGCCACTCGCATACATTTGTGAGACACACACTTATGCAAGAGCAGTACAGCACATAGGAGGTTTCTGTACATAGGTTGGCCGCATCCACTGGATTGCTATGTGTAAGGGAGCAACAATTTGATTAAAGGGCTCACTGGTGTGATGTTGTTTGTGGGTGTTTTTGTCAGGGGGACATCTGGAGAAGATTGCTGATTACATTTTCACACACTGTTGTTATTATATCTGATAGTCGGAGCTGTGAAGCCATGACGGGGTCTCTCTCTGAACGTCATGGCACCTACCCAGCCACAAAACATGATGGATGGGAATCTCAAAGAGCCCGGCTTATATGAGGAAAAGCATAAAAATAGAGAAGCTGGGCAGCCGTCGCCTGTGAGGACACTTGGCTGCAATCACGGAATTGTCTGCTGCCTTGTAATATAGCTGCAAACCAGTGGGCAGGGAATCCTGCCAACATGAAGTTCAATATTTGTATATGCAATGGCATCTTCGGGCCGCTGTCCTTCGGCGTTCAATGAGCTCACTTTGTGTTTCAATCAAACTTAGGCTTATCTGGATGTGAGGCACTCATGCATCGGGCAGCTGTGTGTTTTGTCCTCTATGTTAGAGAAATTAAAGCTGGGAGTCAGATATGCATCTAGTACATGGGCTAAAGACATGGTCTGTCTTGAGAACAGCTGCATTGAATAGGCCCTCCACATTACAGAATTTAACTGGGACTGCTTCACATAGAACTATCAAAATTATATTATCTTAAAAAAAAAATAGCTTTAGGGATCAATTGATTTGGCCGGCAAAGTGCAAGTTGTTTTTTTTTTTTTTTTTTAAGCCTTTTTAGCTTTTCTCGCGTATGCTATAACAAAATTCTCTTTGAGGAGAGTGTTTGAGGTTTGCTCATTTTTTTCAGGAGATACAAAAGTATGTAAGCACATGTTGGAGAGGAATTGCTTAAATGATACAGCAGATTGCAGTCTACACCTTATGGGTGTAGACTGCAACCCATAAGCTACCACTTATGGGACAGGGGACAGGAAGGATGGCGGAGCGGCTGAGGGAGAGTTGCAGGAAAAAGGAGTTTGAAAGAATACAGTTTTGTCAGGACACTCAGCATCCGTTTCACAGGCCCGAAGCTGTAAGTTGTCATTGAAAACTGTTTCTCTGCAACAGTCCACACGATTTCCTCCCTCTACGCAGAGTCTCTCAAAGGCAGCAGCTCCCTTCGGTGTAGCCCAGTCTGCTTTCAGCAGTAATCACACGATGCTGGGATGCAGGTATCTCCACAGTCACTAAAGGTTACTCAAGCTTCTCCACGCTGAGGGTGTACAGTGTGTTCTTTCCACACTCCTGCCCTCCCCTCATGATGAGGCTTCAGCTGCAGCATTGCAGCTCACTGAATGTTTTATACGATTTGATCAGAAATGCAGTGGTTTGTTGTCTCTCTCTCTCTCTCTCTCTCTCTCTCTCTCTCTCTCTCTCTCTCTCTCTCTCTCTCTCTCTCTCTCTGTTTCTATGTGTCTCAGTCCATGTTTTGCTTTTCTGCAAGCAAACCAGTGGATTTCCATGAACTGCACAGCCATAAACAGACAAGCAGCAGCTGATGTTCCGCTTCTAAAAGACTAATTTCACAAGCCCTGCAGTGCTTGCCCGCTCCTCAGTACATGTTTCCCCTTGTAGGAATGATTTGTTATTACTCACTTTAATTGGTTGGATTAAAATCAATTCCCCCCATGAACAGCACGGTTTCATAAATCACACTGCAACATAGTTTTGTGGTAAAGCTGATGTATCGCATCTATTCAGCCAGTCAGCAATCGGTCATGAAAATGCCCATGAATCTTCTTGACAGCTTAAATGGTATTTACTCTGCAGAAAGTGAAGTGCCGATTAACCGGCTTGTTGCGGCGCTGTGTGACACCCTTGACCTTTCTGTGTTTGCTGCCGCGCCAGCCTCTTAAATTATCAATGAGCGAACCATTGAACCAAAGTTAGGTGGTCGGAATTCAAACAGTGAATGTATTTCACTGGACTCGCATCATTAGTGTTTGAT
>KV751328.1:2800705-2810955 GCA_001698575.1 Mola mola | reverse complement strand
TAACTGACAAAAATAACATGAAACAGCACACATCAAATTCAATAAATCACTTAAGGTAAAACACAGAACCTACTTAACACCTGTATAACAACACAAACTTCAACAGGTCTCAACTAGTGACTTGCTTCATAACCAGGAAAATTAAATAAAGTTGTTTTGTTTTTCCTTTTCTTCCTTTTCTTTGTATACCTGTCTCCTCCTCCAAATAATATTTTCTCTAAAATGACCATTTTCATGACTAGTTTGCAGGCATTTTGTGCAATGCATTGAAGCACACCAATTCAGATCAAACTGTAAAATTATGAAGTTCTGATTAAATGTAAATCAAAATTATTTTAATACACAACCTGTACCATATTTATTGTAATAAATACACTATTATAGCATGAAACAGACATGTGGAGGCCACTCAGGTGCACCAACATGCACTGCTGTGTTGTATTGAATGGAAAGAAAAACACATTTGAACAATACACACATTTAAATGGACACCATTCTGTTACTTCTTATGTAATCCATGTATGAATGCATGAATTCCCCAAATGCAGAGGCAAATTTGCTAAATTATGCAGCAACATACAGTGAACGTGTTGTATTTTTGATACAATATATGCAAACATCCCACTAAAAGTTCCATGTCTTGTTCAATGTAGGACTAAAACTCTCGTGTTCCCAACTGTATACTTGAAAAAAGTATGATAATTTGTCTGCTGATAGATCTCATTTGCAGTACTTTCCTGTATACATTTATTTCCCTATGTTTTAGGTTTCTAGCAATAAGACGTCTTAATCATTTATTGAGATATTCTTTTATGTGATTCTTTCTTGCCTTTTACACCTAGTCCAGAGAAATCTGCATCATATTTAGTATTCAGTATGTCAAGGAATGAATAATTAATGAATTACCAAAATTCATCAGAGTAGAGTATCTGTGCTGGAATACTGTAAGTGTCCATTATGGCGCTGTGGCACCAGCAGCAGCAGCTGAAGCAGTAAATAATGCATCTCCTGTAATCACAAAATGGTTTCAAAACGTCCGGCTCTTCATTACCAGCCCCAATCCTTTTTGTGGACAATTATCCGATATGAGATGCAACTGAGGGAGATATTCCATTTGATTTTGGCCGGAGGGGCATGCTCGGCAGCTACCTTCTCTGTGCCCATAGCAGGGCAGAGATTGGCTTCACATTATGCGGCTTAGACACAATCAGAGTGTTTGTCTCACTGCCGTGTCTGCTGCTGTCCATGACCGAGGGAGCATAAGTATAACCACATTGTTATCATCTGGATTTGCCCCCGGGTGTCGCTATTAAAATGCCCTTCATAGAAAGCCCTGCTCCTTATCTCTGATATGGAAGGTTTCATTTCCATCATCCTATCACAGACTTGACAAAAAGGCAAGTAAACGTGACCAAAGAAGCCTCACTGTTTCCCACTCTTTACTTATTATTTGTTGATGTGTCAGTGGGCATAAAATGGTTGTGGGATGTCACTCTCATATTTATACGCTGTTTGTGAAGTTTCGCATATTATATCCACAGCATATTCAGACAATATGCTTGTACTGTGTGCACTGCGCTGCGTTACAGTAAGTTGGTTTTTTTTTATTTGTTAACTACCATCAAAAATAAGCCAATTATGGTTGATTGCTTGGCTGGCTGGCTGGCTGGCTGGCTGTATTTTAGCGTAGAGGAGAGATCTTAACTAAACTTGGTGGGAGGATGGGGAACGGGCCAAGGAAGAGCCCTTTGGGTGCATACCTGGAAGAAAGGGTGGGTCCAGAAATTTTGGATTTTAGGGGACTGTTGGGTTCTTGTGTAGAACAATTGAGTCATGAACACATCATTCTCTGTGTTGTGTTTTGGGTTTTTTTTTATTTGCTCACAGGCTGTTTATTTCAATATCTGTAAAGTCAATGATGCCCTTAGGAGTAATAGAAAAAACAGAATGTTGTCAGATTTATTACTTTATAACTTGTATCAGAAATACATTTTCATAGAAATCATTCAAACCCAACATGTTTTCCATGATGATACAGCATAATGAGCCAGTGAGCCTTTAAATAATGTGCCTCATATGCCAAGCCAACTCAAGAGGAGTTAAAGAATATTTAATTAATGTTTCCTAGTTTAATCCATATCATTTTATTCACAACTGAAATCCTGTTTTGTTTCGAGCCTGCAAGGTGCGTTTTATAACAAGTGTGACCCCTCCTAGTAACACAAAAACAATCATTCCATCATGGAATTACTAAACAAGATAACATTCATTTATTTAAAAAAAAAAAAAAAAAAACAAGAAGTGCAGTAATCTAAGGAAGGGTCGACAATCAGATGAAAAAACACCCATGGCACATACAGTTTTAATCCCATATTAAGTGCTTTTGATAATATGGCTAAATTCTGTACACCCAGCATGAGAATCTGTTGTTTACCCAATTTGGTGATTACCACGTTAACAAAACTGTTATACATGATGACCAGACTACAAAATAAAACTAAAGTTGTAATAAAGCATGTTGGTCTTTTAAATGTAGCCCGGAAAAAACGTAGGTTGCAACGTTACTTTGGAAAAGGAAGCAGCAGCTTCCACTTACTGAAAGGGAAAGTATAATCATTTACCCGCTTGTAGATCCTGTTTGCGGCGGTCCCATGTATATGTTTAAATATTTTGTGTGTTCTTATGCGTTCTTGTGTGTCTAAGGTTTCTACATGTACATTGAGACGTCAAGACCGAGAAAGGAGGGGGACCAAGCGCGGCTTGTGAGTCCATTTTTCAACATAGCCCCCAAAAACCCTCACGGTATCACCAACCCGCCTGCCTACTGCTTCGGCTTCTTCTACCACATGTATGGAAAACACATAGGTAGGATACCATCCATCCATCCATCCATTTTCTTCATATTGTCCTCAGTCTGTGTAACAAACCTCTGCGTTGCTCTTGAATGTACCCTGCCATATGTCCTCTGCTGCAGAGAATACCCTTATTTATATTCATTTCTCGATAATCCATGAAAATAAGAATATATTAATGAATATTTACCTATATTTTATTGTACATAACTACTCATAACTACAGAGAATCAATCAATGTTTCATATATTTAGTTCCCCAAGCATAAAAGCAAATCTCTTTGGCATTCACTGGTAAATGAAGGGAATGTATTCTTATATCTGTGTAAGAAAATAAAGTCAATGACAGAAAAAAAATTCATTTGATCAAAAATGTCTCTCATCAAGTTCCTGTCGGACAACATCCTGGCTTTGAAACATAAATTGAGAGATGATTTTCTTGAAATTCTTGTCCACCACGTACATATAAAGCACGCTAAGACCACAAAGCAGGAGAACAGCAGCACTTTTTTCCTGTAAGCAACTGAATTTCAGTCATTTACTGAGAGTAAGTCCCAATGAGGCATGTGATGAGGAGTTTGATGCTTTTGTGTTAAAATTTTAATTGCAGCCATTTCAAGCAATATTTTTTTGCACTTACAAACAGCTTCAAATCTGTCTGCACAACTCGCAGGCAATACCTCTTACATTCCTCTCTAAACGTAGGTAATAGCCTCATGCGACTGGCTTGATGACGGCAGAGGGACTGAAGAAGCAGTCTGTGGTTCTGACTCTCGCACTTCCATCACGGGAGACCCAATCAGCAGACCACAAGCACACCTCCTCTGAGTGCATGCTGTTTGTGCTGGACAAGATTGCATCCCTAGCACAAAAGCTGCTGGCTTATACATTGTTTAGGGACTCCAGTGGAAATCTGTCAGTCTCAGACTCACCTTATATCATTAGCTGCTATTCCGGTTTTAAAGGCAGGTGAGGAGCACCCCAGGGTGGGGGTGCAGGGTCGGCTCGGTATCATGGAACTTGGATGCTGCTCAGGCATTAGTGCAGTTTATTAGACAGAATAATGCGGTGCAGTCAAAGCCTTCACAATGATATAAAACAAATTATTCCGTATTTTATAGTTTTGTTTTTCATGGCATGTCACTTGACCACTCTAGTAGCTTCAAACAGATCATATAAGCGGTCAAACCTATTCAATCTGTTTCTTTCAAACAAACATGTCTTATGCAGCTTTGACAAGGCTGTCAGTATATTACCCACAGGTTCAGGAAATCTGCATATGCAGCCTCCCAAACCAAACACGCTCATTGGCCTATGTAGTTGTAATCATGCCGGATGGTTCCTGTGTTGGTGCATTTGGAACTGGTCGACCACCAGTGTGTGTTAGGTCACTGCACCATGTTGGAGTGGTTATTACTTGTTTAGGCCAAAGCCACCAAATGTCTCCTCATGATACTTCCCGTGGGCACTTTTTTTCACAAAAATAGGTGCATCGTGCTGTGAACCATCACCTTTGACATTTGTAAAACTGGAATGTGTTACCTTTCCCGCACTGACACAAACGTCCATTCCCTTTAACGTTTGCCATAGGAGTGCACACAATGATGATTATGTTGATATAGAGCTGCAATTAATTGATAAAGGTAATTAGTCTTCAACTACTTTGATCATTGAACTTTATTTGTTGGTTCCAACTTCTTAAATGTCACGGTTTGCTACTTTTCTTTGTCATTTCTGACAGTGAACAAAGAGTTTGGGGGTTTTTAACTACTGGTATGAAAAAAGAAGCAATTTGAAGACATTTTAGAAAATGCGTTGAGCATTTTTACTATTTTTTGATAATGTATAGAGTAAATGATGAATCGATTCATAGATAAGATAATCGTTACTTGCAGGACTTGTTAGATAGCTAAATTTGCTCACTGGTAACAATACTGTACGTTTTAGCAGCGAAGGGTTTTTCAGCACGGCAGCCTTGAAGCACAGTTTGTGTGACATTTGAGGCTATCACGCATAGAGTTGGGCATTCATTGCTGTCTGCTGGTGTGTCTTTTTAGATCTAACCATCAGGACTTGCCCAAAGTCCCTAATATTCAAATCCAAGTCAAAGGAGCTTTGTAGCCCTTGAAAACTTGAGTTCAAATATTAAGTTTCCCGCAAAAACATAAAATAATCATGAATCAGTGAGCAGCCATCAGACTTAAAAAGCTGTTTTTTTACTTGTCATTAAGAGTTTAACACTCAGAAGTTCAGCTAATCTGCTTCATCAGGAGTGTGTTGGTGTGGTTGGATCGGATTTGACTGACAGTGACCAAACAGCCTGCCAGCTCTCATCAGATCCACACTAAATTATTGCTAACTCCTGACTGCAAGTGCATGACATCGCCTCCTAAAAAGTGGCCTAACAACTTCAAATCTGAAAAAAAAAAATAAAAAATTTGAAAATAAAAACATAAGAGACTCTTCAAACTTTGGCAGATAGTGTTCATGTGGACTCGTCGCTCTTGATGATGATGATCGACAAAAAGGAAATCACAGTTCCACTAACACCTAAAAAGCCCACCAAGAAAACATCCACTTAACTCAAGAAAAGAATAAAAACACTAAATAACAAACAATGTTAAAATCTGAGGAATGATATTGAATAAATTAGAAGAGGGCGCGGATGGGTGCGGGGTTACAGTTTTGTGCTCATTCAACTTGGCATCCGATAAACTGTGAAATGACTACAGGCTGGCAACTGCGCTCGACTCTCCTCTGATTAGATGTTTACAGCGAGCATTTGGCAACATTTTACCTGATTATTCTAGCGAGACATCGGCGGTATCAGTGACACCCCCACCCTCCACCTGCTCGACGTTGAGCTTCTGCTGGAGCTGCTGCTCCTGTGCCAGCCCACGCAGCTTCCTCTCTGCTCTTCCTCTTTTTGTGCACCGGTTTTTAGTATTTATGTGAGCCATATTGTTACGGGTTAGCATGGCAGCAAATGCAGGCACGGAGAGTCATTGGATTAGTTTCAATCCTTTATCTGAAACCCATTCAAAATAAATGTACAGTTCACAATAGCACAATAATTTTGCCTTTGTCTTAAACAAAAGTTTCACATTCAAATCATCCCAAAACATGGTAACATTACCACAATAGCACGATGATGCATCTCACTGTTCTTTAGGCCTGGCCATCACGATTAGCCTACCACACACGCGCACATAGTGTCTCTGTCCCAAATGTTCGACTGTGTGAAAGTCATGGAAAACATCCATACGAGTAGGCATCCATTCCCGAGAAAGTCGAGCCGAGAGATCTGTGCCAAGAAAGGGATCCAAAAGTGAGAAGACATCCGGTCCAATGATGTCCACCGTGACAACGGAGTGCATCCAAAGCGTGCGTGTCATTCCACCAAAGTAATGTTCATCCAAAATGTTCTTCTCAAAGAATTTGCGCGCTCGAGGAGAGTATCACCGCGCCAAATCCAAATCCAAAACGCCAAAAAAAACAACGCCCGAGGAAGACTTGTTCTTTACTTCATCAAGCGCGGCTCCGCACAGTTCCACACCGCACACACCTGGGCCTGGACAGGTGGGGAGGAAACTCCTGTCTCTCACCTGGAGACCGACACACCCAGGAGCTATGGCCTTAATATAGAGTCCCACAGCCCCGCCCAGTAGTCAAGGTTCCAGAATATGACGACCCGAAGCTGACAGAATGAATGTCAAAATGAAACAAAATAATGTAAAAATAACATAAATGTAGGTTCATCACAATATTTACTGATCAGCCACATTAAAAATGACTAAGGGCCTTTCCCACTTCTACCCCTGTGCTATTCACTAAGGGCTGCAGGGGCGTAAGGTGTCCACATTCTCTAGTGTTTTTTTTCTATCACCTCCCTCGTGCGCAATAAATTCACCCCTCCGCAAGTGTTCATCAGACTTGACTTTGTTTAAGGGTAGTACCCAGAATTCCTTTAGTGTTGTGGCATTTTATATTGTATAATTTTGTTATTTCATAGTCTAAAAGTCTCTGTGCATAGTCTTTAAGTCTGAAACTACATTTTTACATTTTTACTTCTTTGAGCACCATAAAATTACCTGCACGTCTATTGAATTTCAACGGAGGCAGACAGCTCTAAAGGAAACCGGAAAAACAAGTCTGCATATAAAACCATTTCCAGTGTCCTCTTTTATAATTGGGTTGAACTGACCCTTTAAGTATTACAGTGAGCTTAGAGCAAGGCTCCACTGGGTCTGAAAATCACACAGGCTACTTTTCAGCAGTCCTCAGTGGAAAGACCAAGTGTCCAGTTTGGGGGGGGTGGAGAAAAACATCTGGATAGGTGGGGGCGAGCAAGGTGGAGAGAATATAAGGATAGAGGTGTCGGAGGGCGGAGGGCAGGGGGATGAGAGCTCCTCCGGCTCCTCCGGGTACCCAACTCTCCTCTCCCCTCCGAGGTTAGGAGGGGGGTTCAATGTCTCCTACACCGTGCCGAGGTTGAATAGGGCGTGACATTTCCAATTTGCTCAAATTGATCGTCAGCCAGGCCCTCCCTTCCCTGCCCTCCCTTCCCTGCCCTCCCCGTCTGTGGTGAAGCCCATGCCCAGACTGTGGCGTGTTATGATGAATGGGCTAAATGTCAAAGGACTTGAAATCCTGCTCAGATCCTCTATAGACATGCTCCATTTAGTATTCTGCCTCTCCAGCCATGAGAGAAATTTTGCCCCTGAGCTCAGGAATGTTGGTATTTTCCAGCTCAGAGAATTGAATGCTTATGACAAAATAGTCCAAACAATGTATGTTCACATAAACTGTATATTTTATTGCAGAGAACTTCGTTGTTCTCCGTAGCTCTAAATATCCAGAAATCCTGCGACTTTAATTCTCTTCAGGATTGTGCTGCCGAGGTGAGTCACAGTGGAGTTGTGGCACAGCGCTGCTGAAGTCCAGAGTCGGTCAATACGGAGTTTCGCCTACAAGCTGATGTGAAGGCTCAAAGAAACTCCTCCGTCGTTAGCTGTCGGGGGTATACCTGAGACCAGGTCACACTTAATTACTGAAGCACACATCAAAGTTTGCCTTTGGAGCCCGTGTCACATTTGTTCATAGGATTAAGTTTCCAGCAAAGCACACCAAGGAAGTCTGCTTTAAGCCTGACCCTCTGAGAAGCAACCCAATCATCCTTTTCCTTAGCAAGATTGGTAGTGCTGCACCGCTCTCTGACTCCTCTCTCTCATCCGCACTGCATACACCAACTGAAGATTCTCCAGGAGCCGTTTCTCAAGTTTCACCACACTCATATCCTCCTCCGATCTATGTAAATGTGGCTGAACAGCTATTACCCAATAAAGAAAAATAGTGAGAGAATATACAGCATATGCCTTTGCTCAGGATGTGATGATGCTGACATACCCACCTACATCACAGTGAGTTCAAAGACAATGCTCAGCAAGAATCCTCGTACATCCCAAGCACTTTAACAGTAGGTGAAAGCACAGGTCACGCTCACGTACAAGAGCTTATGTCTCACCAGAGACTGCGCTGTCACCGGGGAAAATGGAAACGGTGCTTACGAGCGCATACAGTACAGTGTGGCTGCGCTCACGGGCTCACACTGTACAGTAATGAGGCGCCTTGCTGCGACAAAAAGTGTGCAACAATGGTGCTTTCAGTACATGGGAAATTCACTTAACTTCTGAGGAGTGGTCCCGCTGGGCTTCACCACGGTGGCAATGCTAACCCGATTTGTGTCTTTAGAAGCCGCTCCAGCTGGCCCGCAGTAGAACAATACTGCTTTCTCTCGCTCTTCCTCTCTTCCTCTCTTCATGCCATCAGTGGGTTTGGAGAGGAGGATAAAGTGGTTGCACTTGGTGTCATCATTTGACAATTTTATATCAAAGCCCAGGGCCAGACAAGAGGCCCCACTGACGGGAGTCTTCAAGTCAGACCTGCGATATAGTCTGTTCAATTTGCGTGTCGTTTTAAGGCTCAAGTATGAACTCACTTGAAATGGGTCTGCCATGTTGAATTTCCAAACGCGAAGTGTTTTTCAAAGGTGACATCCAGTAGTTTCACCAGGGACGCAGGAATCCAGCCTGAGCTGAATATGTTTAAAACCATGTCTAAATAAGGAGGAAGTCCTCTCCACAGGAGCTGCCAAATATTCTCATCCCCCATTAGCGATGATTAATTTCCGATTACTATGAGCTAGAGAATAATTTATCATCACTTGCAGCACTCCAGCGTAATAAATGTATCAATTCACATGACCTGAGTTTAACCTTTGCTACTGCTCGACTCTGCTTTGAATGCAAGGGAATACATAAATGTGAAATTCAGGAGACAGAGATGAATATTAAGGTTAAAAGTATAAATCCAATTTCAATGCAGTTCCCCCGAATGGCTGACTAGAACCACAAATTTATGAATAAAATTATTCCAGAAATGAGTTTCTGGCTTTGCCAAGGACATTTGACTTGTCCCTTTTTTTAAGATTCAATACATGCGAAATTTTCCAACAAATGACATGCATCCATGTTTTAGCCTTCTGTGTGGTTTCTATGAACCCCCAAACCATGCAGTACTTGCTGCGGGGGAGAGTCTTCTGGTTCAACACACAACACATCTGAACTAAGGTATTTGCAATTCAAGAAGCTACTGAAATTCATACTTTTGAATTTGAATGCCTCATTATTCTATCATAAGTCATCCTTTAGTCCAGGGGTCGGCAACCGGAGATGGCTGGCTCCGGAGCCTCATGCGGCTCTTTCTTCCCTCTGCTGCGGCTCCCTGTGGCGAGCTATGTGGAGTAAGGACACTGATCAAAGTCCTTCATATTACATGCTCACTGCCTCAAAATAGCGGCAACGATTCACTTAACAGTGAATAAGCAAGAGCTACACAACAACTGAATAACATTGAATGCCACACACTCACACTCATGGTTCTAACATCAACCAAAAATCACTGAACTCCCACAGTGCATTTCAGCACATACTCCTTGCTATCGAGTATTTAATTAAAACGTATTTTATATTAGTTCGTTGTTTTTTTTTTTATATAATTCTAAATTCGAAGATTAAATAAATTAAATTAAATAAAACGTGTTTAACTTCTTGTCGCTCAAAATATGCGTCACAACTGCCGATGTGCGACACCCAATTTATTGAACTTTTCGACACCAGGTAAGCCAACCATGGATAAATCGAAGAAAAGAAAAGTTTTTGAAGAAAACTAAACGTGGGCACATTCATATGCGTTCACCCCTGACGAGACTCGTTTACCAGTACGCTTAATATGTGGTGAGAAATTGGCAAACAACAAAAAGTCAAATGTTGCAAGACATTTTCAGAATAAGCACACAGCCTTTGCTGAAAAATATCCGGATGGAGATGAGAGAAAAAAA
>KV751328.1:2756488-2787770 GCA_001698575.1 Mola mola | reverse complement strand
CTAATTGACTGATTTTCATGTTTACTGACATTGATCTCGACTTCTCCTAGAGAGCTCAACAAACTAGTGAGAAAGCATATATCCCAAAATAACCACTGCAAAGAACTATTTCTTCAAATGCTATTGGCTCCTTACAAGCACAGTTTTCTAATTGACTGATTTTCATGTTTACTGACATTGATCTCGACTTCTCCTAGAGAGCTCAACAAACTAGTGAGAAAGCATATATCCCAAAATAACCACTGCAAAGAACTATTTCTTCAAATGCTATTGGCTCCTTACAAGCACAGTTTTTAGTGTCTGAAGATACACTGATCTGCTACAACACAGACATTTTGAAGTGGATTATGTTTGTTATCTTGCTACCATACAAAAGTGGAGAAACTTGCGTCCTGGCATTCATGTTAATGTTATTTGAACCATAAAACCAAACGTAAACATGCAGCAGAACTTTGCACCCTAGTAAACCACAAAAACTACTTGGACACTGTGTGAAATGAGCAATGATAAAGAGCTCAAAGGGTTGAAAAGGTCTCCAGATTCTTCATATCCAAATACCGCAGCAAGACATATCTGTTGAAACCTACAGGACTCAAAGCATTTGCCGCCAACACCCCGGTGGTAGACACCACAGGTACAGCCCCCCTCAGAGTCAAGAGCCAAATCTGATCAACGATGGGGGGTCCATAGATTGGATTTTTCAGGCACGTCACATGGACGCTCAATCAGATTTGGATATGGAGAATCTGGATGCCAGGTTGACTGATGCTTTTGACTGTCATGTTGGAGCAGTTCCTGGAGCATATTTTGTGGTTTTATCAGGGTGCGCTGGTACCAACGGGGTTGTGTTTAGTCTGCGAAGTTGTTCCGGGTGATGGTTTGCTTTGCATCCATGTGTGCCATCCACATGAATGCCAGGATCAATGGTTTCCCAGCGGAACTTTGCCCTCTAACTTGTCACTAGCTTCAGTTATTTCTGTTTCTTTTACTTCCTGTGTAGATCTCAGCTCCAAGGATCCGTTCACATCCTCACATATATGGCTGCTATGCATCACTTTGGCTATGACCCTCCTGGAAGGTCAAAGGTGACCCTTCTCTCTGTCATCTCTAGAGGCGAAAGGTCAGACCCACGGTCGGTGAACTATATCCTCGGCATCCAATCACCAAAGATTCACGCATCCTAAAAGCATCCGGGGACCCCTGACAGACCATGGAGGGAGCGAAATTCATGACAGAGAAAAAAAAGAAAAAATAGTGATTAAAAAAGTTACGCAAAAAGTATTAAAGAAGATTTGCTATTTTTTTTTAGGACTCGAGAGAACTTTTACTAGCACAGAGACAGGTGGACAAGTTCACAAGCGTCGAGGGAGGACAGTTTGTAAAGCACAAAAACAATTTTATGAGGAGAAGCAACGGATTACAGACACTGCTGACTTTTTGAAGAGGAAATGACATTTCTCTGCTTACAAATACGTGGAATCAGACCCTTCTCTGTGTATCTTTATCTTCATCCTTTTGCACCAGATGCCAGTCACAACACTTGTTTTTTCACTGTAGCCCAGCTTCATGTCACACCTTGGCATTTCTTTATCTGCTTGGTGCTGTACTGTAGAAAAACAAGGACTCTGGCGAACATTTTGTTCTGTCTGCTTACTCTCCTGTAGCTGCCTATGTATCTTTTTAACACTGTGCTCACGAGTCCAAGTGGCCAGCCAACAGTATGGTGGCAGGAGGGACAAGCATGAAGGTGCAGACAGCCCGACTGGAGGGTAGAAAGAGGCACAAGGTTAGGAGGTGGAGTGAGAGGGAGCAGAGGGGAGGGAGAGGAGGACCAAGCTGGGAGGAGAGAGAGGTCTGGTTAGGAAAGCCAGGCTATAATATTCTGCCCGCCTGTGGAACAGAAGCCACTTTACTTTCTGCCATGAAACAAAGTGCCTTCAGATTACAAGCTGAATCGTGAGCCTGGGTGTTAATCAACATCGGACACATCTCTGTTCATTTTTCCTCTGATGGGCTATTTTCTACGTTTCTTTTGCCCCACAAGTGCTGATGGGAGGTCAGAGGGAGGACGAGGGGTTGTGCTACACCTGGATTTAAGTCCTGATGGGACAGTGGTTTGTGTGTCCGTGTGCGAGCGTGTTTGTTTGTGTGTGTGCATGCCCCTAAGTCTAAGCCTAAGCCTACACGTAGTTCAATGTGAGGGCGACCGATCGGCCAGCGCTGGCAGACGAGGTTTGGGAGCAATTTGTATACAAACAGGTAAAGTGAGGCTCTGGATCTTTTTGTTTATTTCTTTTTTGCAGAAAAGATCATACAGGAGGATAAAGACACTTCTCCGAATGAATACCCCACTCTCTTTCCATGATTCTCCTTCCCTGTGAGCGAGCATTTTTTTTTTTAGCGAAACAGAGGAACCAGTGCTGAGTAGAACATGGCGTTGTACAGGGATGGGCGTTGGAACTTTGGGACCGCAGGCTCCTCAGTGGAGTCGATGCGCCGTATCCCAGTCCTCAACCGTTTCTATGGAACAATATAAGAAAAGAAAATAATGACCATAACAATAGTCATGATATTTTATTACTCCAGTGAGAATGTTTCTCAGCTTTTACACAAACTGTGAAGACAGACTGTGGAAGATCTACCTGAGACCATAACCTTAACCAGCGGGGTTTTTAAAACAAAAAAAAAGATGTATTGTAAAAAAGAGAAAATAAGAAGATGAAAAATTCTGTTCATTGTTGGTTATGAGAAATGTTTTGAGAACTTGTGTCTTGTTTCTTGTTTTTTATTTCGCTTTTCCATTGAAGATGACTTAATTTCCTTTCTCTTCTTGTTGTCTCCCTTTGCATTGCTTAAGTATCAAAGCTGATGGAAGCATAAGAAGTAAACCAATTTGGTAACTGTATAACTTGTAAATGTTAAAGAAGCTCTATTCAAAGGTTTATGATAAATGTTTTATGTTGGAGTACAGGAAGCACAACATACAATTTAAGGTCTAAACACATGAAATCCATTTTTTAGTTCTCTGCACATACATAACCTTCTCCCACCGGCTTTCCAACACTCTGAGACAAGTCCACGTCGAACAACAAGGCGACCGTTTCTGCACTCGTGACATTCATATTCACAGTGCAACCGGCCCGCTGAGGGAGAGCCCGGCCTGGATTGTAGGGGTGCAGACTGGCTGCAGGCTCGCTTTGGTGTGGTGGTTGCTCAGCGTATGTAGCCTCCCCAGTTTAAGTCAGTGTGGGTCACATTACATGTGTGAACGTAAAGCTGTGTACAATAGGTGTGACCAGAAACAGATACATGTGAAGATGTATATGCTAAGCAAAACAGAGCGGAATGACGAGCATTTCGGGGCATCCTTATAATATCATTATGGTCTGTATAATGCTGTTACAGAGACGTGATCGCCGCTATTGTCTGCTACCTTGTTTTTTTTCTGTTCTTTCTTTGATTTTTGTGGTTTTTATTTCTATAAGGCCCAGATCACGATGAATGTAAATGGCGTTCTGGGGGGAGTTCTTTTCTTACAACCTTACTAGATGTAATGTTTTACTGAAACAAAAAAAATATATGGGTGGTTTGGGGTTTGTGTGTGTGTGCTTTTAATGATGAGAATTTTCATTCAGACTTTCGTAGGTTGGTTTGGAGGCATCAAAAATGCAAACGCTGTCACACTTTGACACAATTCCCAATGAGAGAAGGTGATTTTAAATATCCATTAGCTGGTTGCTATATCCTCTCGTGATATAGTGGGTGAAGAAAAGTGCCAAAGTGCCCAATGCAGATGTCACTGTTGCTATGTAACCGTATGAGTTCATTGAGATATTTTGGTAATTGTTCCTTTACACAATTAGCGCCTGGTTAATACATCTAACCACACCTCCGAGAACATGTATGATTACAGCTGGACTTAAATGAAAGAACACCTTTGGTATCACCTTGATGTTAATGATAAATTGTTTAAATCAACAGTTTCACAGTTTCTGTTTTTTCTCGCCAAAGGCCATTGTGCTTGGTTTAGCCACAAAAGCTGAAAATGGGGGCAAGCTAGTCTTTTTTCTGAAGGTAGCAAAATCCAAACCTCTTAAAATGGCAAATTAACACCTTATGGTTAGTTTGTTTAATTCATACAAACCCGCAGCATAAAAGCTACAAATTTAAGGGTGGTTGTCGCCATGAATTTGCCAGCTGGCCGGAAAGCAGCTTCCAGAGGACACAGCAAGAAATAGTCTGTTACATAACCCCTATGAAACTGCAGTAAGACATTTTTACTCTTCAGCAAATTATACAAATTGAACAAACAAGGTGTGACATGTTCATAAGGGATTTTTCTTTTTGTCAGGGATGCTGGTATACGGGAGATTTTGTTAGCTTCAGGCAGAGTCAGGCTTACTGTTTCCCCGTTTCCAGTCTTGATGTTAATTTAAGCTAACTGGCTGCAGGATTTTATTTACTCTACAAACCTAAGAGTCTATCAGTGTTCTCTCGGTAAAAATAACGAATCAAGTCAGCACACTGTCCCAAAACAGTCGCTTTGAAATAGTCACCATACTGTGAAATTGATTGTGTCGGAACTGAATCAGTATTAGCCTTTCAAAAACTACGGCAGACCTGCTTTTTGTTCTACCTTTGCTGTGCGTATTATTAAATTCTGGGTACGTTCATGTGCACGAAAAAAAAAAAATCTTTGTGAAAGAAATATTGTGGTAATTTTCTTAGAGCCACGCACAGCTGAAATTGGACAAAAAAAGGAATCGCTGTTTCACCTTGGCAGTTACAGCTCTCATCATATCCTTGATATCCGTTTCTGTGCAATTCGCACATCCTGTGTCTGCCTTCTGCCGTTTGTGTGTACCAGCAACGTGAGCCCGGAGAGCGGCTTACACGCTCAGCTCGGCTCTACTTATTGATAAAAGTCCTCTAAGCTACTTCAAAGTACATTGGAAGGGATTAACACTTTTTGAAATCGTAAACAGCGATGTGTGACAGCTTTCCTTATTAGAGTGTTTGCTGACTTTATTTTGATTAGATTAGAGGCCTCTGTGGTGATGGAAGCTGTGGAGGTGTTTATGAACCAACCGGGGTAAATGAGTTTGAGGTGTTTGTAGCTCCTGATGAGCTAAAAGTACAAGATGTTACTTTCTACTTTCTACTTGGTAGACTTTTTTTTTTTTTTTTTGAGTCCACAGAGGTTCAGCGCTCGGGAAAACTTTTGAAGATGCAGCATCGGAGTTTGTTTTTGTGTCTGCGAGATTTGTAGTGCAATCTAATGCGACTGTCGACTAATCAATAATACTCTCAAATAGATGAAAGGCAGGCAGAGCGCTGAAGCTGCCCTCACATCAGCTGTTTCTATCCAAGAGTCATTGCCAGCTGTGTGGCTGTCAGCTGACTAGTAACATCCTGTGACATGACAGTGTTGTTCATGGATTATCCCTCCCTCCACCTCTGAGTTCACTCGTGGGGATTGAACTTTCTGTTCATTTTTGAAGCTGATGTTGTACTTGGACTGCTTTTCCGTTTGTTGTTTCGGGGTTTGTTTGGGGTTTTTTTTGGTCCTTATGCAAAGTAAATGTAGAAGTATTTCAACTTTCACCTTTCAATATGATGCAAGCAAATAAAACCACTTGCCAAGAAAAGCCTGAAAATGCACCTCAGAATTAAGTCAACACACCCAAAAAAAGAAAAGCAAAAGAAAGAGAGCCTGTTGTTTTTGACCAATGCTGAACATTATGATTAAGGGTTTTCGGTCAGTGTTATTGCAGTACATTGTGCTGATTGCAGTTGCACAAGAAAATGCCTTTTCGCCTTTGTTAAGCCGGTGGAAAACAAACAATACTGGTCGATTTTTATTGTATAGAGAGAGCAGCGGGTGCTCTGTAGGTGAGAGGAGGGAAGCTGTCCTGTTTCCGCACTGATAAAATGACATATCTGACTTCTTACAACAAACAGTACATGTTAGTCTTAATTGAACAACCGTTTGCAAGAGAAACGAACATTCGTACTGAAGTGTGGCTTCATCCCAGGTCCTTAGAAAGAAAAATCTTTTCTGTTGTTAATGCGAGAATGTACCCAGCGCTCACATTAATAGCATTAGAAGAAAAGCACTGTAAGGACATGGTCTGTCAGAGTTTGTGCAGGCTGCGGATTGAACATAATTGCTGCAACATGCAGTATGTTGAAACAATTTCCCAGGTTCTTTGGCAAATTTGATTAATTCCGAGTGCTCTGAGGATCTATAAACAGAGCAAACCAACTTTCTGAGTGCAAATGTTCTCATTCTCCGTTAAACCTAAGAAGGGCTTTGTCACGTTGTGCAATTAGCACCCCGAGTTACCAGTTTCACTAGCATGACATATTCAAAGCGGTCACGACACATATCCTTCTGTGTTGGTATCGACTGAGGACAAGTCATCCTATGAAGCTCTCAAAGAGGAACAAAATGTCTTTCGTATTAAAGCTGTAACCCTTCTGTAACTTGCCATCGTTAATGCAGTAAGTTTCTTGGCTAGGCAGCATCGAGTGACTTCTTGACAGGAGGCTGCTGACTGCAGTCCAACTAAATAACTGAGAGAAGGAGACACTTCCCAGGAATCTCATCTTCCTCTGTCGGAGGAAGTAGCATGTGATTTGATGGCACAGCTGCCAATTGTGACAACTTCACCATTGGGAAACCTCTCGGTACCTGCGGCATCTCTGGTGTTGGGAGTGAATCCCTTCTCACTCGTCTTTCTTTTGTGTTTCCTTTCACCCTCACCCACACCGAAAAGGAATCTCACACCGCACAGGCTCACCCTGTGTGAGCGTGAGCTCATCCACTAGTTTTACCTTCAGTGCAGCTGACCGCGTGCAGGACGACAGGAAGATGACATTTGCCACTGTCCATAATCTGCCACCCCTCAGCTCATGAAAAGACCCCTGGGAAGAGAGATTCGATAATGTAATATCAAGGTTGTGGAGAAAACCGTATTTCAGTGATGTTATTTATCTTGTTCTGTGCTGACACCCTGTAATGATGACCTGTCACTCTTCTCTGTTATGTACTCTATATTTATATATGATCAGGCTTCTTTTTCACTGTATTGCTTTGGATTTATCACCCATTCTTTTGTGCCATACCTGCAACTAATGAAAAAATAAAGCAAGGGAATATTTTATGTGCTGTGTCATACGTTTTCCGTGGTGCACGATGAGACCAGAATATCGAAACGGGTCGACTAGAAGACGACGTATCATACGTCCAGTGCTTAAACACGTTACTCTGTCGTTCGCCTGTACAGGAACGTTTGTCCCCACAGTTGTTCAAGGGGGAAAACCAGGTTATTCCCATACTGACCACATGCCTCGCATTGAAAAGACTGGGTACAAAAGCGTTTGTGTTGTGCAAAAAGCAAGCCTTTTGTCTCTGAGTGGAGTGCATGTGATGGTGGCGAAAGGACATCTGAGGGAAAGAACGGAATAACAGTCGTGTGCAGGGTGACTTGAAAACTGAGGGAAGCTTGTATTGGGTTGTATTAATGGCTTTTCCCGCCAGTATTTTCAAGTCTCTTTCAATGCTAAATATAAAGAATCTTTAGTTTTGAGAAAAACAAACAATGCAACGAAACAGTGGATTGTATGCGGATCCCCATTTTCTCTGTTGTCCTGTAGACCCACATGAAGATGGAAACAAGCACATCCAAGCCAACACCATTCCACTGACCAGGAAATTGTAATGTACAACAAACAAAGGCAGCACAGAAGAATTAAAGATGCATGTCAGCATTTTTACAAAAAGTTTGCTTTACAAAATAATTTAAAAAAAAATGTCCAGCTTAGCCAATCAAATCAAATTTTATTTGTATAGCCCAAAATCACAATTTACACATTATCTCACTGGGCTTTGACAAACTGTACAGATGTGACATCCTCTGCCCTTAGACCCTTGAACCGGGTGAGGAAAAACTTAAAAAAAGACCCTGAACAGGGAAAATAAGAAACCTCAGGAAGAACCGCAGAGGAGGGATCCTTCTTCCTAGGACGGACAGACGTGACATAGATGTCACTTGTACAGAACACAAAAACATACCAGTTTACTTAGAATGTATAAAACATCCATGAGTCCCAGAGTCTGTGGATTCTATAAATCTGGATGTCTGGAAAGTCTAGTGATCCAGACGCAGGTGTACTCTGTTGGTCCAGGAGTCATTGTACTCCATGTAGCAAGATCTGAGTGTTGCTGATGTAGTCCCCGAGTCCAAGAGTATGTGGAATCTGTAAATCCAGGGTAATGAGAAGTGGAGTGATCCAGAAGCCATTGTGATTTGTGGATCCTGATTTGCACTTGGAAATCCAGCCTAGGATCCAAGTCACAGGATCTCCTTTCCTAATGTGGCCAGGAGGCATCAGGCAGGACCACAGCAGCCGCTTAGCCAACATGTTCCTGTGAAAGCACAGATTTATATGTAAAAAAAAAAAGAACCACAATCCCCCCAAAGATGTTAATCACTCTGCAGAAAAACGCTTCCAACCCAGAATGAATGTGATATTTAAATTCCCTGACGCTCAAAACATCTGGGTAGGATTTGGATTCCTATTTACATGATACATGCAGCCTTTCTGAAATTATTCACATGAAATGAAATTCCTTAATGGGTACATTCTTGGTTTGATCATTACCATAATTTCATATTCATCACCAAAAATACATTTACATGTGTAATTTGCTTGCAAGTCATTTCAAAACCATTTCTGCAGCATTGTGTCTCAAATAATCTTTTTTTTTTTTTTTTTAATTCCTGCATCCAGATCCAGATCACTTGAAAAATCAGTGGGATCAAAGACGGGACAACATTTTCATGTACAACCCTCCAATTAGCTCTTGCATAACGAAAATACATTTATTTTATACTTAACTATACACAGTAGGAGTAATAGTAGTAGATATAGCATTCATTTTACAAGGTTATGGAAAGATCAGTCTTTTGTTCTTACAATTTTTACTAAATGCATGTCAGAAGGGTCTGTTTACACTGTTTTGGCTTCCTCAACACAGTAATGCCTTGCTATATGAGCTAACTCCAATGTACAGACAGCTTTCCCCCAAGCCAAGCTGGGTCCATACCCCAGAAAATGTTTCCTTTGTTTTTCTTTTTTTTACCAGGAGTGGAGGAATCTGCCACATTTGTGTTGATTTTCAGCCCTCTAGCGTGCAGAGATCAGTGTTTGTCATCAGTCTCCATTTAGACCATCCAGCTTAGAGACTGCTGCTGTGTTGGTGAAAGTTGTGTAAGCGCACACAAACACATAAACACATGCTTGTACAGCACCCTGATAAAACAAAATATTTGTTTGTCTCAACAATATTTTCAGTGTCACTGAGTCAATGATTTTTTTTCTCAGGAGGATGGATTCTGTCATTTACACCTAAGTAAGAGTTCACTCTGTGGGTCAGAAGCTTACACATTCGCATTTATTCAAAAGGGTATCAAACAGGCAACACAAACATAATTTCTGCTTGCAAGAAGCTCAAAGTAAATTTATAATGCATTAAAGGCTGTCAAGAGTTTACCTTTGGCGATTATGATCTCTAATCCTGCGGGCCCTCTTTGGAACACACCGAACCTTCTTTTTTGTAATAAGTCATCCCGCATAAAAAATTGTGACGGTTTGTGCAGCAGATAACCCCCGGTAGCATTTGGCCTTTACAATTCCAAGCACTTACAATTACCCTGTCCAATTCTTCCACTCTCTTATCGTCTCGCTCCTCTGTTTCAGCCGGCCGGACGTTGGCCAGCAGATCTGCATTAGAATGCGCACCTGGCATCTCAACTGCCCAGGGGTGCCATTTTATATTCTATTCCCTTTTCTCCTTGCCATGCACCGCAGCAGCACTTTGTTTACAGGGCAACCTCTGCTTTCTTGACGGACGGGAAAATGTCAAGGAATGCTAATGCTCCTCTGACGGGGCTCCCCCGTGTCAGTCAATCAGAGGCTGTCTATTTATGCCAGCTTTGTCGAAGTCGCTCAGGCGCATATGGGACGACCACGTCCGCAGCGTTGACAGGGCATCAGTTAAGAAGCCCTCCTCTTGCACGATATGCTTGAAGCCATTTGTTTTCAGCTGAGATTATTCAGTTTGTTTGCTTTTAAGTTCTGCTCACTGCTGGGATTTCGTTTCCCTGCGTCCATCATTAGAGGTTAGTAAACTCAAGTTCTTCACGTCAACTGAAATAATCTGAACTCAATTATACCTGTCGACAAACAAACAGCATCTCACGTTGTTTGTGTATCTCACCTGCATTGCAAAGATGCCGCCATCTGCAATTAGCAGTTTCGGTCATTATGGGTGGTAATTTGCCTCTCCGTGTCCTCGCGCGCTGTTGCATGAATTAATCTCTCTCATGTGCTGCCATCTGAGCCCGTGTTGACGCGAAACCTCAGGCTGAATAATTTATCTGTCTGCCCTTCGGAAGCCGGCACGCTCACCGGGTGCCACCACGTGTAAAGAGGATTTCTCATCGCAGACGCGAGCCCGCTAGCGCCCACTCATCATGGGAGGAAGACATTGCATCTCGTTTAAGTCGCGGCCAGTAGATAGATGCACAAAGACGCACCCAACACTGCCTGAACAGTGCAGTGGTCACCTCTCCACGCGTGGTCTTCATCTCTATAAGGAATTAGCCCTGCTGCTACAGGAACGGGCTGTGCATCACAAAACGCAGGAGAGATGCTGAGCGCTTCTACCAAGGGTACCAGTTTCATCCTTCCAAGTGATTAAACAATAGATGAAAAGATTCTAAACTTCAGATGAGCTCATTTTCTGCCTAATTCAATTACAGTGAGCTCCACCTCCGTATGGCATACGATCCTGTTCTGTGATGCCGTCTCATCTATGAGATTACCTCCCGAGGTGCTGTCACGTGTGCTCTCATGCAAAACATCTGCTTCTACTGGACTGATTTTCAGGGTTGATGAGCACTTTTTTTTTTCTCTCTCTGCTCTATGGCATTCATGTATCAGTGGTTCATCTTTACGAGGCTGAGAATCGCTTTGAAGGCTCCTGTCAGGCAGGAAATCCACAGAGTTTTCTGACAGACACAGCTTTTTGACAGAGAGACTCATCCTCGAGGAGCCAAATACTAAACTATTATAAAACAGTCAGTTACAGATCTGCTAAAAAAAAAGAAAGGAATCAAGACTTCTGTGGGTATTTGGTACACTGATTTTCAAATCCTGTAGAAACACCTTGGTGGGAGTTTGGTCAACGAAATTGCTTGGTTTCATTTGGTTACCATGTGTGAAAATGACCTTTGTGTTAGAGCTACCTGTCAAGTCTCAGGCCTGTAATTGGTGCTTCCAGCTCCGCCTCCTGCATTGCAGCGTCCAGTCCAAGCCACCAATCAAGGGCTCCCCAATCAAGGGAGGGCACTGAAAGCTTGTTAAGAATACCTCTTTTTAGTCCTGACATGTTGTTGTGTCCATAGTTTGTATGAAGCATTTCTAATATAACTTAGTTTAGGCTTAAGGTTTAATTTAAAAACACCCATTTTATTTGGCGCTTTGCACCGTTGTGATTCTTTTTGTTCACACACACGAGATTAGGGTGTTGTTCAGTTTTGTCAGCGCTGACTGGTTTAGCTTTCTGTGATAATAAAATTTTGTGGAAGAGAGCCTTCAAGACCAACTTCCCCCATGCGCTGTTGATTCTAACTACTCCATTTAAACAAGATGTCTAATTCTGTTTCTCCAGGTAAGTATTCCCCTTTTGGCATTTGTTAGCAGGCCTAGTTTATAGCCCAGTTGCTACGTTATTTAGCAATGATCTGCTTAGAACTAAGAATAATGACAATTCCACATTTTAACTCTCCCTTGTCACGTCCATCACGTTCTGTATCATTTCTCAAAAAGCTACTTGACAAAAACAGATTTCATAAGCTTTGTTTACATGTAGGCCACGAGTATAATTCTTATGAGCTAGCTAGATAATGGTTACTGCTCCTGTGCATATCAAGCAGTTGATTCATTTGCACAAGATGAATTGTGTGTTTATCAAAGCAGCGTGTCGGGGTGCGAGGACACGAGCGTTTCATTATGCTGTTCAAGTTGCTGATACAGATCAAAAGAGCATAAATCTGCTCCGGTGTGTCCTCCGTCAACTCCACTGTGCAGAAGTCTGTCAGTGAGTTTACGCTATGATTATGGTTGCAAGGGAGGTTATTCATCACGCGAGCGAGGGATCCCCACCCAGGCCCTTATCAGCCAGCCAGCCAGATGAGCCGTTCGCTCCGTTGTTCTGTGATGGAGTGCGGGGGGGAGAATGGAGGATTCTTCATACGAGTTTGCGTTTGAGAAAGACTGACACTGTGGAGGAAGAGATGAGTCATTTCGCAGCAAAGTGAAGTCACACGCCCTTTAAAAAGAAAAAAAAAGTAGGTCAAACAACATGAACCAGAGGCTGGAAATAATTTTCAATTTACGCTCTTTGAGTCAGCACGAAAACAAGTAAAACTATGACAGCTGATGATTGGTCAAGTGGACATGGAAGCGAGTTTCTGAAAAGTCAAATTCTGAACATTGTAAAGCCCATTAAGTTCACTTTAAAATTTGCTAACAATACTAATACTCATCATTATACATTGCCTAAACCTGCAATGTGCTCTCGACTTGAAGACTGTGCAACGAGATGCACTATAAATAAAAACACTCATTTAAATCACGTCGCAAAATTTTTCAGCAAACATTGTCTGTTTACACAACACGGATGGATATCAGTGCAACTGTTTTTCTCCTTTAAGCTCTGTTTCAGTCTCCACCAGCTCCTTAGGGAAATGTCTCACTGTTTTTTGGTCCGTCAGTTTTCAGTTGGGCATTGTTGACAATGATGATCAGAACTAAACTGAGTAAATAAATATAGCAAAAAAAATATCCCATTAACATTCTTTTGTCATTTGAGCCATCACACGCAAAGATTATTGTTCAATTTTCAAAATCTCTCAGGCGTGCACAAATATTCCATAAATATCTATGTTATGGAATGTTTATGGCGTTTGTTACATTGGCTGCCAGGTGACACCAATGAACTCGGAACCACAGCCAACCAGTTACAAAATGTTATGCAAACTTTGCAATAAAAACAAAAAATAGTTTTAGGGCACATACACATTGGTGCACAAATATATTTACTGAATACATACAAATTACAATGGTTCTTTTCTGTGTACTATTGTCCAAGATGTACTTTTAAGTGTGACCCATAATACCATGCTGCTAACATTCCTCTATAGTACAAAAATAAGATTAGCGTAATCCAAGTATAAATCAAACCTTTCACACGTCGAATATTTAAAAAGGACTTTTATGCAGAAACTCATTTCTCTCCTGATTTTGAGCTCAGTTTTTTTTTTTTAATTAATCCTTGTTCATTAGCACCTTCTCTAAAATAATCCTCCTGAGAGGTGTGTCATTGTGGGAATTAAGTTTTGTATATAATCAGAAAACAATGAATCGTGATCAGAATATGTGAGGGCCTACAGGAAAACTCTTGTCTCCGGCAGTGTGGACGGGTCAGGAAAATACATTAGGGGCAGCTGAAGGGAAATTAAAACGTTTGATGGAGTCACCCTGTCGACAAGAGCCATTGACACTGTTGGCCTGAAGATGGATTTAGTAACGGTTGAGGGTCAGATAAACGATTCAGGATATCACATTAGCAGACATTCAGAGATTTGGGACTCAAGCGCTATGCTTACATGGTCACAAATATTCGGAATAAAGGGCTGATCGGAATAAAAATGCTTCATGTAAACACGTCAATTGGAAGATTGTGATCCGATTCGGCTCATTCGAAAAGATAATTATATTCCGATCAGAGGGGTGATTTATGCGGATCCTTATTCCGAACTGCGTCCATGTAAACTTATTCTGATTGCGACTTCCTGTTTGGGTAAAATTACCTTCACTGCGCATGTCCTCCCGCTCTCTCCTCCTGTAACACAGGAGCTTGATAAGCTTGATTACTGAGAACAGTGCAAACAAAAGCAGAGCTTTCAGAACCTGGTGCAGGTCCATTCTTTAAGAATGCGGAGTTTAAATTGCAAGGAAAAGAGCGAAAATGCAAAGTGTAGCCACATTGGTGTTTGTTTACAGCACAGGCGGAAGTACAACTTCTTCTGTGGTTATTTTATGGGAATTAGACAAAGCATGTCAAAATGCTGCTATCACGATAAAAGCCTGGTGCGTGTATACTCACGTCATCAAATTATTTCATTTAGCGACCATACAAACAGTGGATTCTGAATTTCCAATCCCTCAAATTTTAAATCTAATTAGGAAATTTTGTGCATGTAAACATAGCTATTGAGAAATGTTTGTATTGTCTTGTTACCTAAGATGAGGGCATATAAATGATGGCACAATGGAAGTCTTCATAGAACACCTGCAGAGAGAACGGTCTGTTTGGGCCTTCTCTCCATCTGCATCTATGAAATAGAGCTCATTCAGCACCCTGAGTCTACAAATCTTCGGAGAACGAACATCTCTCACCAATCAACAAGAATTTCCCTTACAGCATATCGAGATGATACTACGGAGTATCAAGGTCAAAGTGAGAAAAAAAATCTGGACACTTCTCGAATAAAGTCTTAAATATACAAAAAATAACTCAAAATATTATGAGAATAAAGCCGAAACATCATGAGACTAAAATTGTGATTCTAACAAATTAAAGCCATAATTTTACAAGGAAAAAAAGTCAAAATATTATGACAAAAACAAAAAATGTGTCAGATATCAGAGGAACAATCTCCTCCACCATAATGAGGCTGGTGGGGAACTTTGTGTTGTATTTCAGTAATGGTTTCACAAATAGGAAAATTCTTGATCTTTTAGTATATCAGCACCACATTATAAACAGAAAAAAGACTTTGAAAAGAATTTGCAAGAATCTGTGTTTATTCTGAAGAAAGAACTACATTGACTTGGAAGAAATGGCCTATTTTTGGAAGCAGACCAAGGACCTGCCTGTTTTGTTTATTTCCGCATTAAATTTCGTAAAGTTACGACTTTTATTCAAGTGACTTTAAGACTTTTTTTCAGGTCAGATTATAACTTTTAATCTCGTAGATTTATGACCTTTTCTCTCAAAGTCTGAGCCTGAGCCTTAGCCAAGCCTTTCGAAGTCTGAACAAAAAAAAAATACCAAACTCCATTGTAAGAGACCGATTAACGGTGTGGCACAGTGTGCTTTGGGCTGGTCACATTAAAATGCCCCTTCAAAATTACGCAGCATAAACACACACACACATTATGTTGCATACAATCGGCATGCTGGCTGCAGAACTGCACACCAGACTTGTTGTCTGTGAATTGAAGGTTTATTACAGAGAAGTTGGCGATATATGCTGTATATATTTAAATAGCCTCTAATACCACGTTTGAGCAGACCAGCCCAGAACTAACAAAAGGACATCTTCAACTGTGCGATTGTGTGAGAAACCCTAAACCAGAGATGATCATCCTCAGAGCCTCATATTACAAAAAAAGTCAAGAAAATGTCCCAATGATTATGTTTAGAATGTTTTGGATGGAATATCTACCTCAGCTTGTGCCAGTCTCCAGCACCTTCACACACTTAAGAGGGCCGGACCACCATTCCACAGGCCACCAATCAAATCAATCAAAATCATCAAATTCAACCGCTTTTCAGGATAAAACTACACAATTTAGCAGCCTTTTGTGACAGCTCTAAAGCGCACTGTGTAATAATCAAGTTGTTTAATCGACATTTTGATATGCCAAACCTGTCATGTCGATTATCCCAAACCTAAACTGCTCATTAACATGGACTTCAGCAAACTTGTGCTCAAAAAGATATTAAGAGAGAGGAAAATAAGTCTTTTGAGTGCAATGAAAAGACTTTCATGTCTGATTTGAACCAGTCAAGCTCACATGATGACAAATCAACTTCTCATTTTGGTAGCACTGATCAACTCAAATTAAATATTAAAATTGAAAGCCTGACCGGCATATTTCAGGCAACTCATTTTGCAGGCAAGGATAGAGTAAGACAACAGACAAATCAGGTGACCTAAAATTTATTCTAGTTTCAAGAGGAACATATAAGAATTTCCTGTCTGGGAAAAAAAAGAGCCTGTTGAGCTCTAAAATAAATAATCTTAGTACTAAAACTGGGCAAGTATCCAAAACTCCAGACCATAATTTCATTTCCTCTTATCATCTGCACTCACCACTTGTGGTTCCTGTGGCGCACAAGTTTCCTTTAAAGGACGGAACACATGGTCAGGGGATACTACTCAACATGAAGACTGCAGGATACACCAAGCAGTCATCTCCTCTTTATGGTTTCTGTCCATTTATCTTCTCTCTGGTTCAGCAAATTATTAAAAGAGAAAACCAGTTCAAATTCCATGTGTTATGTTTGGCTTGTGTCTGCCACGGCTGCAGTGGAACTGTGCTGAATTGCTAAGTTAGTAGCATGTGTTTAATGTGAAACGATATGCATCAAGGCGATCAAATGGATTTGAAAACTGCCTTCAGAGCTGCGGATTGTGTCACACTGTGTGACATGGCAGTCTTTTTCTTTCAAACTGAGAGACGTGACGATAGTTGGCTGCGGCGGTTTCATTTTGGCGTGTCTTGTGGAGATCAGAGCAACAACTCTGTGCCAGCTTTTGTTCCGGGGGGGACTAAACCTTCAGCTGGGTGAAGAAAAACAAGGGCATCTACTAGATGAATTCACATACAATTATATAGTGATATGGTACATATCATAATCCAAAAAACCAGTTTGTCCAGTGTGCATTGGAAAAGTCTACCTCACATACTGTGTCCCACAATGCTCAGCATTGCAACAATAGCTGCAACATAACCAAACCAGGATTGTAGCAAATACTTGAAATGTTTCGGTTTGCAACCCTGCACACCAGTATCAGTATAAAAGGTACGTAGAGTAAAAATGCCAGCAGTCAACAGGTTTTATGAAGGGGTGCCCAAAGGTGCAACAGCGAAGCAACAGAAATAACTAAGAACGAGCTCCACTCATGTTCCATTGGCAGCAAAATGACGTGACAAAGCAACGGCAAATCTGTTCCTTCCAACCGTCGGCCGTTAATCCACTCTCAGGCAAACGTGCCTCTTTGTAAAAATCATGAAAATCCACATCTATGTTTAGCTTCTTTTTTTAGAGCAGAAGGTCATCCTACACAGTGGTGATGTTTTGCCCTTAGGTGGGCTGTTGTTTACTTTCACTTTCCAAAAACCTGAAAGCAGCTCAGCCCCGCCTGGCACACTGCAAATAAATCGATTTACCATTTTCATACTGTTCACACTTCACACTACTTCACACTTGGTTGGTGGCTAATATGCAGTAGGCGGTTCCGAATTAGTACTGAAAAAATATCACCTCAGGATGCTACTCTTGTTTATTTATCAGTTCCCTTCACCAATCACCTTTAACTTTATGTTTACTGTAAAACTTTGCTGTTACTCATTTTGCTCATACTGACAGTCTGCGGAATGCAGTCAACTGTGAAATTTTAATTGTGTGTTAAGATCCTCCTCCAGGTCCCCAGGGTAAGAGGTGGAGATGTAGATCTGGATCAGCGAAGTTTTCACTGCCTGGAGCCCCTATTGATCAGAGGACTGTAAATAGTGGAGCATGTGGACGGACCTGGCCTCGCTCTGCCTTGGTGAAGTCTTTCTTTTTCATTCCTCTCACTTCCACTGACAGTGCTCGGAAACAGTTAGATTGTTTAAAATCACAGTGTGCTTAGAAGAAAACCAGAATTCAGTTCGAGCCAAGAATGAACAGAGGACAAGAGGTGAGGAGAGGAAAAAAAAAAAAAGGAGTGGGATGAAAGCAGTTTACCAAAACTGTCTCTCTCACTTAAAAGCAAACTATTATTCCTCCAAACCAATTAATCCTCGTATTGATTCACACCTGGGCTCATGTGACCTTAACGACTCAAATGATGCCTAGCCAGAGGATGGCCCCCCCCGAGGCTGTTGCACTCAAAACTGAATAAGCCTTTCGGATGAGAGGCGAGAGGTCTTCATAAAGGGTAAGAAGTCCAGTTGCTTCCTACTAAACACTCCGAGAACACTTTCAGGAACTGAGGGTGGATTTATATTCCATGCTGGGCAATCGGACAAAAGCACTGAAAAAGGCTGAGCCTAACAAAGGGCAACAGTGATACACTCGCTGCACTGCTCTCGCTCCTCCGAGCTTCGGTGTAAACACTGAGTGCTATTTTTGGTGCTCCTCGGGTGCAGGTGTCCAATTATATTTCACACTCTTGTGAAGGTGCAGTAAGAGGCAGCTGTGGGTTGGCTCACTTACCACGCACTGGCCCTCAGCAGAACCTGGGAAGAAAAATAAGGAAAGAAAAAAAGGTTAGAAAGAGAGAAAAAAAAAAAAGTCCTGTAACGGTCTCATCTTCTTATTTCAGTCTCATGTCCGAAGGAAAATGTCAATTTATTTCCTCTTCATCTGGCACAACCGCCACAGGACCAGCGGCTGATGTAAAGTGAGACTCTCCTCCGCACCAGCCGGGAACTTTAACCTCTGCGTCCAGCCGCGTCACACCTGAGCTTTTCTTGTCGCGGAAAAGGCTGCTGCCGAGAGCGTTTTCTGCCCTCCGGACAACAGGGAAAGTGTTTGCGAGCGCTGCAGTGTCAGGTTACGAGAGGTATGAGAGAGGGCAGGTCAGCTTTGCAGCGTGAAGTGAATTTCTTTAACGTTTGATGAGAGCTTGCAGACTCTTGGAGGTTTGTTCCTTGCGTATTTGTTTAGAGCTTTTACACCTTTCCCATTCGCAACGCTTTGGGATTTTCTTTTAAGTAGTGCTCGATGGTTTAGTTGTCTTTTCTTGTGTTGGTGATAGAGATGATGTCTGTTTGATGGTGAGAGGGTCTCACTGCTCATTGAGGTGCTCCACAATGTGGGGAGTTTTCTTGAAGTCTCTGCCAGTTCCTCCAGCTGAACTTTGGATCTTCACTGAGTATAAGGATGTACATGAAGAAACTGCTTCCACACATTCCACTGCTGAAACTGCAGTGAAATGCAGTGACTATATATTTTTTATTTTTCATCAACTTTGAAGCAGGAAGTAAATTTGAGTGGAGAGAGGGCTTGGAACAAACTGGCCTCCCGGCAAACAGGCTGCCATGCACAAGATCAGAGATCAGTCTACTCTTCCGGTAAATCTCTCTTTTCTGCATGCTTCTCTTCAAACGTTGGCTTATTACTTTGTGGCGTATGTCCTGAATGAGCAGTTTTTCATCACTGGTAGTCATTTCTCCACCTTTACCTTTGAAACGCTCCTGCCACTCTGGCTGAAATTCCCGAGGCAAGGGGGTTATTGTTGGCTGGTTGCTCACAAGAAATGACAGTCATTAGACGCTCTGATTGGTTTTCCTGTGGGGAGAGACTCATTAGGAGTGGCAGGCTGCACCAGGGGATCTGTCTCATGTGTTACTGTCAGGAAATAGTGATCATTTTATCTTTATAAAAGGTACCTGACGCAGCGTTAAGGGTCAGGCAGGATGTGTGACATCACAAATGGCAGTCACTTCTGGTCAAGTGGACACATGAAGCCTCCAGTGCACAGTTAGAATGGACTTAACTGTGTATCCAGCAGTTCATCCTGAGAAATAAAACCACTGGCGTCACTAAAGATGGACAAGATGTTACCACATCCTCCCACTGTACCAAAATGAAGCCAAAACGGAAACAGCTCCTTCAAACTACAGTTTGAAGTTATGAAAAGGTTTGTGAGGTAAGCAGCCAAACAGGGTTGGAACATTTTTTTTTTTGTTCTACTGTAGCGCATTAGTCTTCACTCCAGCAAGAAGAGAGCTGTTAACTTTATTTCTAAGTCCTGGAGGCCTACACGAGTCATCAGCTGGTAGGCATGCAGACCTTTCTGCCACGGAGGCCACGACAACATGTAGCCATCAAGTCAATGTGTAAGACTCATTTTACGGGATTTTAAATTTAAAATGAGCGAGCTGGTGAATGTTTAAAATTCACACAGACACCACGCTTTTAACTGAGCGTCGTAGGTACTTGCTTCATTAATTATCAGGCGAGTTACGGCTGATAAAATCTGCTTGAAAGAGCTGTCATTTCAGAAGGATGGAAGTGAAATACAAGCTTTGGTCCGCCTCTAGCCAAGGACCCAAATACTAATAAGAATTTCTTGTTTGAAAGATGTTACACTTACGCTTGTGAAGACTGTAACCATTTCCCTTTCCTTCTTCCCCTTCTGCTCTAGAGCAGGACTACTTGTATTAGGAATCATTCAGATTCAGTGCAACAAATCGTTGTTGATTATTTAACATATGTCAAAACAGCCCAGTTCTCAGAATCTGCAGTTTCAGCAGCATAATACCTTTATTGTGAGCGTCTGACATACCAGTAAATCAATCTGTCAACATGCACAACACATTTTGGAGACACGGGCTGGAGCAGGTCCTGGGGCCAAACTCGCACATTCATGATAAGGTGCAAATTAATCACCCCTTTTCGCTTTTCATTAGTCCAAAAAACAAATTAAAAAGCATGTGTGAAGCTTAATGTATTTGAAATTCGGCATCACGGAAGTTACAAGGCTTCATTTTTTTAAACAAGTTGCGATTTTTGTCCGCACGGAAGCTAAATTCCACCCAGATTTGATCGTATAGTGCTGATGTAACTGCAGATATGGTCCTTTTTTCTTAGTTGAAATAATGCTTGGCAGGGGGTTTTCTGTTGATTTCATCTTATTGTGAAGTAAATCATTGGTCAGCTTTTCTTTTTTTTCTTTTTTTTTTTTTTTTACAAAATTAGATGGGTGAAGAAATGGGTGAAGGAAGAATCTGTTATAGCCCTGCAACTGATGACTTGTCCAGGATGTAACCCCACCTTTGTCCAAGGACACTGAAATAGGCTCCAGCTCCTGTATAGGATAAGCAGTAGGAAATTAATGAATGAAGAACCTGTCAAATTTTAGTAAAAGGACGGATGCTTTAATTTAAGAAGACTAAGTGGCATTCTTGTTGCCTTTGCAATGCAGACTGGCGGAGGTACAATTGGTGCTGTTTATGTACAGTGAGTACATGTTCGACATTTGGTATCCTTCTTCAATAATCATTTTTTATTGCAAAAATATAGGTAAACCACTGTTGGAACAAGCAGACCCAAAATGTAATTTCTTCCTGCTTTAAATATACTGTGATAAAAAAATTACCCATTTATTCACGTACTTTGTTGAGTCATGCTCTATATTATTTTTTGGGATTTACATTCAGGGCAGCACAGTGGTGCAGCAGTTAGCACTGTCACCCCACAGCAAGAAGGTCCTGGGTTAGATTGCCGGGTCAGGCCATTTCTGTGTGGAGTTTGCATGTTCTCCCTGTGTCTGCGTGGGTTCACTCCGGGTTGGGCTCAGCCTTAGAGATAGGGTGAGGAGCTCGGACACGCGGGAGTGGCTCAGAGTAGAGCCGCTGCTGCTCCGCGTTGAGAGGAGCCAGTTGAGGTGGTTCGGGCATCTGGTCAGGATGCATCCTGGACGTCTACCTGGGGAGGTGTTTCGGGCATGCCCATCCGGGGGGAGACCCCGGGGCAGACCAAGGACACGCTGGAGATATTATATCTCTCGGCCGGCTTGGGAACGTCTCGTTGTCCCCCCGGAGGAGTTGGTGGAAGTGGCCGGGGAGAGGAGCGTCTGGATCTCCCTGCTCAGGCTGTTGCCCCCGCGACCCGGACCCGGATAAGCGGCAGAAAACGAGACGAAACGAGACACTGGTCTGTGTTTTCTGACTTTTGGTTTTGTTGCAAGGTTACTACACGCTGAAGTCTGGGTTTGGGATCTCTACGAAAACTCTAGCGTTGTTCCTTGGGCAAATATTTATTTATTTCTATACATTTTTATACCTTTGCACTGAATAAGGGTTGCACTCAATTTCGTGGCACAGTGGTGCAGTGGTTAGCACTTTGCATGCCGGGTACTCCGGCTTCCTCCCACTGTCCAAAAACATGCAAACTGGGGGTTAGTAGGTTAATTGGTCAATCTAAATTGCCCGTAGGTGTGAATGTGAGTGTGGATTTTTATATACGTATACCATACGATATATACTATACGATTTTTATTGTCATTCCAAAACATGAAATACATGAATTCAAGAAATATGAGTGCCGAGGTCCCAGTTAAAACCAGTAATAAATACTAGAATTAAAGGCAAAAAATAGTGCATCCACACCTACAACCCACCCACACACACACACACACATATTGTGACACATGTAACACATTCATACTCACATCTATGTACAATGTAAATTAAATGGTGCAATGTAGATATTAGGCAATATTAAGGAGCTAAATAACAAAAAACAGATGTATATAAATTGTATTGTAATTGCAGTGCAAACACACGTGATGAAAATCTGCATAGAATTTTTGTTATTATGACCAGATCACAACCAAAAGTTAATTAGTTCATCCTTAAGTCATTTCCAAGCCCCTCGCCAGTCATCCAAATCTGTCTACCATGTTTTGAGTTTAACATATGAGGCGAAAGCAAAAACTTCCACCAGTTCTGTTGGTGGACGTAATGAAAATGATCCCAACAGTGAACACGGAGTTTTAAATTGTTTACTTTTTATTTAATTTACTTACATAAAGGAAATGGCCAGTGCAGTAACGATAATCCACCTGTTTTCGCTGGAAACTGACTTTAATGCAATTATTGAAATCATTTTTCATTTTGGTAAATTCAGTGTAGCGGCCTGCCTATTATTTCTCTTATCCATTTATAGAAAATAAAATCGTCAACGATATTTTAAGCACATGTGATAATACTTTATACTTGGCCCTAATTTTTTAGCTACCCTGGGAGTATATACAGTACACACCTCAGCAAATGATCTGAATAGGCCCGAGCATATTTTAAATTCCCGCCTGGGCACCAGCCAAAATCAGAGAAAGACAAGACAAGAAACAATAAATCATCACTTAGTATTGTGGCCCCACTACAGGGTTTTGGCTGTGACAGTTGTGTCTCTACATAAAAACTGGTAACTTTAGGGAAGACTTTATTGGAAATTTCCAGCTAAGTTACAGTTAGTCAGTAAACCCAGACAGCTGGAAAAAGAGGAATTCTGTGTGATGGTGCTGCTTTCATCGACCTTCAAGCAGTTGGTAGGAATGGGAGGTTCTAAAATAGGACATTTGAAGTAATTCTTTATCCCAGTGACAGTGTATCTTGGCTCTTATTTCCTCTCTGCCAATCAGTGTCTCGGTGCTGAGCTCTAAAGCTGTCGAAGCAATTGGTTTGGCCCCCCTTAAACTTATTTGCCTTAGGGCCACCTTTTCCTGTCCTTTCACTCCATTTCCCTCTTTCATTAACCTAATCGCTCACAGTCTGATTTCACTCCGCCTTTCCCCTTCGCCAGTCCTCTGGTCCATCCCAGAGGGGGAGCATTGTGAAGGTGAGTCAGCCGATTAGCGCCCAGCTGATGTACTGTGCCTTTCAAGATACGACCTCCATTGTGTCCCACCGGAGCAGCTGGGCGGCCAGTCAAACTGAGGCTGGGTAGTGTTTTAGGAAGAGTTGGACGACAGATGACTGTGGAGTGAGTGATTTTTAAAGCCCTCAACGACAAGCTTGAACTGAACAAAGGTCAATGTTGACTTTTGGGATCATGCGGGGCACGAGGCCCAGCGCTTGTTTAACCTATCCATCATGCTAGGATCTTGCTGATACAGACTTTCTTGCTCTTTAAACTGCGTCCGCTGACACTGTAATTCTCTATTCCACATTAAATGACCCCTAAGTTAAGGTTTGTCATGTATAAGCTGCACCTCATTCCAGAACATGCTAATTTAGCAGTATTTTACATGCATTGCATGACATTGCATTGAAAAGGGCATTTCTGACTACTGCATTTGATCATTATATTAGGAGACAAAAGAAGCTGCTTTGTTATTATATCAGATGTAGAATATAGTTTTCTACACCTTGCTGCATGATAAAATCATTTGTACTTCTTTAAAACAGATGCTGCTCTGCTTGTAGACTCAAATCAAATGACTTCACAAGTTTATGCATGGAACATGGAACATGGTCCCTGCTCATCTGGTGGCATATAATTAAATGTGTTAACATTCATTAAGTGATGATGCCTTGAGCATAAAAAAGCACATTAACTAATAGTGACTGTGTTATTTATTAATTGTAAGCAACAGGCATTCATAATACATCCCGAATGAATGCATGCGTCGTTAAATCACCTTGAATCAAGCTTTACTTGTGTTATCTATGATAGTTTAAGCCTTTTATTTAATTGTGCTAAAAATCATTTTTTAAAAACTGTTAAACAAACTGACTCTACCATAACCAATAAATATTACATCAATGACAGTGTTGCCGTCCCTCCAGAGGACACTTAATTGGCCTCTACAGTGTTGCTCCGTTGGCTTCTTGGCACCAAAGTGAAACTTGTGTTTTGTGAACTATGGGCTCTGTTTCCTTTTTTTGGTAGCCGATAACTGATACTCCCCATGATTATCCCTTTTTGGTTTTCCCGTTGTGTTCATCACGAGCCATAAATCTACCTAAGCTTACTTGTTGAGCACCAGTGAATTACTCAACCTGTCCAAACATATTTAAGGTAACATGAAGTCAATTTGCTTCATTCTATTCAGGTCACTTTCTGTCCTGATTGTAGTGTAGATGGCAGAAAAGGTCAGAGTATAACTAGAAACCAGGCTCTTAATTCATGCCAGGGTTTAGGAATGTTATCTTAATCAGCCCATCATTAGGAGAGGTAGCATTCAAAAACGTTGAATGATAAAAACTGGATTTTAAAAAGTGCAATCTGTAAGCAGCGCCACCCCATACTCTCTTTCAACAATAGCGCCTGTGAGATATTCATCATTTAGCAGTGGCCAGCGGGTCAGAAATACACCCCACCCATGACTTCATAGTGCTGTATGCAGGCTCCCTGGGGCCTCTGTGGTGCCGACCTTTGTTGTTTTTAGCTCTGGTTGGCAGCACCGCAGTGGATTATTTATCTGCATCTTCATCTGAGTGTGCTCGCAGCACATGTCCACTGCAAAGGGATAAAATTCATTTATCTCTTTCCACTAGTCTGGTAGTAGCGGTCACCTCATCCCTGAGGCAAGTAGGCAGGTTAGAGGGCAAAAAACAAAGCTAGTTCCCCTGTTACTACCCACAATGCAGAGCCAAGCCTGGAGCCCGCTGCTGCTGCTGCTGCTTAGCAGCCTCGGCTGCAATCCATCACGGCAGAAATCAAACCGGCTCAGACTGAGCTCTTATTGAATTCAATCGGAGGTAAATGCGTGCAACCCCTCTTATTTATACAATCGTTCTGCAACATTACGTCAACTGACTGGCATTACATTCTCTTATGGACTTTTGGGACGTGTGACTGGAGCAAATTTAAAAGTTTGAGATGGCGTCAGCTATATCATTTTAAATTATTCATAACAGCGTTCATTAGGGAATGCTTTCCCTCCATTACATTATTGGTTTATGCAAAGCAGGGAACAACAGACTGCTGGGATGCGAGTGTGCTCGTGTGTGTGCGTGTGAGAGTGAATGTGCACACATGCTGGTAAGTGATGTAGCTTTGAGTCTGTTTGAGTGTGCGTGTTATTTGAAAATATCTCATTATAGTTTTGTGCTGGTGTCCATTGTGATTTTAATCAGTCGTGTTATAGAATTTGTGGTTGTTTTCTGGTTTTTGTTCAGCTAGTTTTAGCCCTTGAGTGAGGTTTAAAAAAAAAAAAGAGACTTTTTAATGTCATAATGTCATGAAGATAATCTTTCAAAGGAGGCTTCTCTTTAGAAGTTGTTTGAGTGCATACGTATGTTGCTTTGTTATGAATAAGTGTATATTTATTTAAAGCGGATGTGAACTAGCTATTTTATTTTGTTTTTCTTTGTTTGTGGTGGTGTGTAAGTACATTTAAGGGGGAGTAAACAGTACGGTTCTATTTGTCCATCATGCTCTACTTCTTGCAGGTTTCTCTATAGGAAACCATTGCAGCTGGTGTCCCTAATGATTAGATGTTGATGTCATGTTTTATGATTAACAATCAGTGAAACAATTTCAGTATTGATTGGCTGTCGATTGACATGACTGACAGAGAGAATTTGTCAATAGTTTGTTGCTGGCTGCAGTTCAATAACTTTCAGCTGACCAGTCAGACCATAATGAAACTGCTTCTCTCCTGTGTGTGACAGAAAAGAAAAGAAAAGAAAAGTGTCTGAATCTTATTGCAGTTTCAATACCACCTTGTTTCTTTGACAAAATGTGCAATTAGTTAATTCAACTATAATAATATTTATTTTTGCTTTCTATGTAAATCAGTATTGATTAGAATTAGTAGATATTGATGCATCAGCATCAGCATCAGACTGATGGTCAAAGTTCACCACAACAAAATAAGCAGCAGCACACGAAGCCTAAAATCTTCCAGCCATAATGTGCACATTGGAGAAATTAAAAAAAAAAATCGCTTTAACCCACCAGGAAGTACCGTGTCTGTTAGCTGTGAGCCACATTTTGGCCTGCATTTATTCATCTTTTGGAAGTTTGAATTTGACTAATCCAGCACTGCAAGAGCACGCAACGAGCATAAGATTACTTTTATTGCAAAGACAATGAAATGACTATGCAATCCTTTTTCTTTTATTTACGAGCAGATTTCGAATGTTAAAGATGCTGCCATCCAAAGAATGCGTATTTTGCACGTTCTAGGAGTGTGCGTGGGAATAAGGAGCATCATTTTAAGGTAAAAGAAAAAGAAGAAGAGGATTTATCTAATCCAGGGCGGTAAAAATTCATAAATTTACGAATGACAGGTGAAAATATAAAAGAAACATTAACATTCCAGGCTACAGCTCCCCTCTACCCCCAGGAAACATGTTGAACTCGAACTTAGCTCAGTAAATACTGCAGAATTCTGCACCTCAGTGGAATAAAAATCTAAGCACCGATTAAGTGGAAAAACCAAATTAATACCATCAGAGAAGGAGAGTGTTGAGACGGGCTCTGATTCATATGTATTATTGACTCGGTGAAATTCTAATCCCATTACTGTTGTACATGTAAACGTGACATGCGTGAGCGATGCCTGTTTAGGGGGCTTTGTGTTTTGACCTGCGGAGGGGTCTTCAAGGGCAAAGGGGTTGTAAACTCCAGTTACATTTCTATTTTTTTAAAAAAGATTATCAGTCAATAAGGAAGAGATCAGTTACTGACACATTCTATCAGGATCATCTTAATAAACATTACAAAGAGCATTGAAGTAAAAATAGACAACTTTTTTGTTTAAATCTTATCACACTGAGATAAGACAAGAGAAGCAAGATGCAGAAACAGCGCATAATAGAATATCAGAACCAGCCCCAAATGGAGCAGCAAGACTGTATATTTGCAGCAGTGTATAATTGTCATGGTCACAGGAAAATTACCTTCCGCATTTGAATTGGTTCCTTATGGTTCCTGATATTCTTTCTGTCGGGAAAAATTACACCTTTAATTTACAGTACAAAATAAGTTCTTGTCCTGGCGGCAGTATTTTTTTTCCCCGGCAGCTCAGCCCAGGGAGCAGTGGAAGCACGCCGAGGAAAGTAAAAGGTGAGGACGGAACAGAGCTGAGAGGGAGCTACCTCGGTGGTGAGAGCTGTGGTGTTGTGTCAGAGGCTGTTTTCCGTGTTTCCACTCACCGCCTGGATTTCAGAGGGTTCCCAAACATCACTGAGTTGGAATTTTATCTGCATAATTCGTAAGGGATAAAAACATGTGTACTTAAAGGTGAAATTTAGCCAGAATATGAAGGTGCCTACACACAGTCGGCAGCATTGCTGCACACCATCAGCTGTATTTATCTTGTTCTGGTTTAGCAACTGTTAACACAGGTACTGGTGGAGGTGGTCGGCCTGCAGCTCACTCGGCTCTGCTTAGATCATGACCTAATATCACAGGGGGAGCCACCACAGGGCGGCGGGGCCTTAGCTGAAAAACAAACACAGAGAACTGAGTGCACCTCTGACACTGGACGGCAGAGCAGGAGAGAGGTGACGAAATAAAGGTCATCCGTCAGCAGTGAGAGAAACAGGCAAACAGAGATGGAACGTTTTGTGAATTGTCAGTAAAGTGTAGGTTTGGTATACTTAAATAGTTGTCATCTACTTTTTTGTTTCGTCTTTATGAAGTATTATTATCCTTTCCCTCTCTCATATTATAGAATAATCATGTGAGTAATTACGTCTATTGTGGTTGCCTTGTTAACTTTACATCACTCGTGTCGGAGGTCACGGGTCTCTTTTCCAGGTTTGTGTCAAGTAATGTTATGAGGTTGATCCTACTTTAAAAAATTTTAAAGAAGTTGTCTCAACATGACTTCCCACAGCTGAGTAGACGTGTGCTGGATGAGGGGTTGGTGTCTAATTTGTTATCAATACGCATACAAGTGAGTCAATATCAACACCCCAACAAAGTCATACGCTATGACACTCTTACTTAGACTGAAGGAAACAGTCACACATTAAACCAAATAAGGAAGAAACGTTTCTACACTTTTAAACATTAAACATTTCAGGAAGGTAAAGTAAAATCAATGAGAAACAACAACACTGAACCTATGTGTTTGTAATTTGTAATTAGATGCAGAGGTAGTTGAAGTCAAAATGGCTATGGATTTGCAAGTAACATTTAGTGACAAGGGAACACAAAACAGGCAGTAAAAGTTACTTTAATACATTTAATAGAACAATTTTTCAGCGCAAGTACATTGCAAAGAACCATACAGATATTCTTTTGTCTTATTTTAATTTTTTCAGAATGTGACTAAAAGAAATAGTCAAAACTTTTTAACTATTTTTTAATCACGATCCGGTCATGAATCCTTAATTAACTTATGTAAACATCATTTATATTCTTATAACAGTGTTGTCTTAATATGTTGCTCATTAATGGATTTTTATAAACAAAACGTACTCAGATTATACATTTTAAAAATGGGCACAAATGTAAAGTAAAACTTAAAACTATATGAACAAAAACTGCCAGCAAAGGGCAAAGCACTGGCTAACTAGCATGAACTAATGTTAGCTCAAAGTCAACAGCGTTACGATCGCTTAATTAGCAGCTGTAACCTTGTTTGATACTGTGGGGGAAAAAAACAAAAAGACTCCTTGCACTGTGTATTAAAACAGTCATTAAGTGTTATAAATGAACCCGGTTAGATTAAATCGGCATGAAATGATGTAACCTTCCCTTTCCTTCCTTTCCAGAGGCAGGCGTGGCCTCTGGGTGCACGTCTGGTCTTACTCGGCTTTCAAAGGATGCTTAACCGACTAACGAGTTGCACCCACGTAATTATATACTCCTGTGGAGTGGACTCAAAACTGATAATTATCTGAGTTTAGACAGATTGCTGTATTTCCACTTTGAAAAACCTCTTGAAATGGTGCACGTGAAACAAACTTCTATTTTCATGTGTAAAAGGCTCTTGAGATCAAGTTTTACAAACTGTCCCCATGAAGGATTTCTGTGTGGAAATGCTTTTTGTTTGTTTTTTTAACAACAACATCTGCACCACAGTACATATTAGCCTCTTTGACATAACACCAACACTGATGTTTCTTCACATAGTACGTAATTAGATCATTTTTTAACACATTAGTGAGCGGGTAAAATGTTGTCTTTCCAATTTAATAGCTACAGAGCGAAAATGTCTCTTGAAAACTGCAACTTTAAATACATATATGTATATATACACATGTATAGTATGGGCTGATAACATAGTTGTATGCTTTCAGAGCAATAAAGCACACATCTGCTCTTAACACTGCACACCAGTACAAGAAGTCTTTTCTTTCTCCTCATCGTCAAAACTTTGCTGTTATTGTTTTAGCATTAAGAGACACAAATTGAATTCATGCAAAACAAGTGAGTACAATCTGGACTCCGTTTAAACACACACGTTATGCAGCAGCGCGTGAGTCTGGCTGCCCTTACTGAAGGCCAACTAGCAACCACAAAACATGTGGAATGTCAATGGCGAGAAGAGACAAGGCAACACTGGTACTAATCAAACAAGGGGTTTGTCTCTTTAAGCGTCTCTTACACCCGCGGGAGAAAAAAAAAATCCCTGTGTATAACAAATAGGCTGATCTAAGAACAGCATCAGGGGGATTGGGTGAATATGGAGAGAGGGGAAGGAGGGAGCTGACGTTAACCCACATCGTTACCCCTCAAGAAACGCACGCCTTCCCCTTCATCGCGCCGTGTTATCGCTGTGATGATCGGGAGGAGGCAAGAGGCAAGAGGGGGCGCAGGGGGGGAGGCAGGTGGGAGGAAGAAGGGGGAATAGATGAAGGCTCTTAGAAGTCAGATAAGAGAGGGCCCAGACAATCCCACTTGTTTTTAATACCAAGAGGGAATATATCACAAGCGGTGTTGTCTTGGCTGCAGCAGAGATGGTCTTTGAGTTAGCGAAATCCATTAGGAGGCATCTGTGTTCATTTGGGAGCTGGAAGAGATGAGAAAAGAAGCAGGGGTGATTGCTGGTTTAGGCCTGACACTCTGCTTTCCCAACATTGATCATTGCATGTTTTCTGTGGACGTGCGAGGTTCATGTACAGTATACACACGCCTGTGTTGCATCAGAGCAGTGAGGGAGAAGTAGAAAGAGAATTATACGGCTGTTATGAAACAAAACCAAGAGCGCGTGCTTTGATATTCATGTCTCTGTGGGTCTGGTGGTGATATAACGCGGTCTAAATTTTTCATAACAGATGAAACGCAGTATGTAGGCTACACATCACAGTATTGAACCAGCGCCACTACAACAGTAATGCAAGTTTTGAAAAAAAAGGGCTCCAGCCTGTTTTCAAGGCAGAAACTACACAAATTTGCTTTATTTTGAAGGGGGGGGGGTCCTGTCCTTTCCCAACACAAAAAAAAAATCTATTCTCTCAGTTTGAATTTCGTGTTTGAGTTTTCTCCGTAGTGTCTTTTACAGTGAGAGACGTTTTGAGACAGTCGAAGTCAATGAGTTCCGTTGTATCTGGCGGGAAACAATGCTTGCCAGTCCCCAGCAGTGTGTGTCAAGGCTGCACTAGAAAGAGAGCTGGGCTGATTCATGGAAGAGCTGCATTTTGATATTTGTTGCCTTTTTATGCTCTCAGAGTATACCTGACGGGGGCGTGTTGTGATTATGGGGTTTTTTGTTATGGTTTTCCAATTGATTTTCAA
>KV751328.1:2717091-2756455 GCA_001698575.1 Mola mola | reverse complement strand
AAGGTATTTAGTTTTTTAGTTAGTCCTGTTTCATTCTTTAGTTATTCAATATTGTGAATTTCAAGTGTTAGTGCCCAAGTGTCGATTCTTGTTACCTGTCCTCTTTTCCAGGGATTTTTCCTGTTTTACTTTGAAGGTTCTGCTCTTCCACACGTCCTTCTTTTTTCCCTCCAATTGTGATTACCTCATGTGTTTCATACGTGTCCTGTTATCTGCTTCACCCTGATGTGTCCAATAATCTCCACCCTCCGTGTGCATTTATGTCCATGTGATGCCTTTGTTCTCTCTTGGATTGCCGCATGTATTTTTGTGCCTTTGGTTTGTGCTGCGATTTCCTGACTTTGAGCCGTCTTCGACGCGACTCCTTAGTTTTTGCATTTTTGTCAATAAACTGAACTGCCAAATATCCTGCTCTGCTTCTGTGGTTTGCATTTGGGCCCAAACGCTGTTCCCAGTGTTTCTCGGCACTGAACGTAACCGTGTGTCCCACTAGCATGGGGTTAGACTGAAACCTTTTCATATATTTTGCGCGTCGACCTCTTTGGAGAAAGTTAATTGTTGAGTCCCAGGTAGATTTTGATCTATCTCAGCAGCAACGCACAAATCCTGCATTCTATGTTGTTGTTTATTTTTAAATGTTGATATAAAGTTGCAGTTACCAAATTCCTAAGGCTGTTTTTCGTTGTTTGGATGTTGCCACTTAGTTTCAAGGGAAATCTCATCAATATGCACAAAATGAGGCCCATATTATTAAGTTTGATGCTGAAAAAATGTGTCTCCTCTCCTCTTCATTCAAACCAGATAAGAACAGAATAAAACTCACCGAAATGGTCCCTGTTTATTTCTTCACTTTTCCATTACCTTTTTTTGTATGGTTTTTTTTTTAAACCATATTCACTTATGGGTTTGTTTCCCTTTTTCATAACAATATGACTTTCACTTTCAGCCATGCCTTTAGTTGCTGTACACATACATTATTGCACTAGCAATTTTATATCTTTCCATGATCATATTAGAAACCACAAAGAAGCATTCAGAGCGCAAACCTCCAACAACCAGCCAAATTCCCTATAACATGTGCTCCCCAGCAATAATTGTTTACTTTTCAAAGTTTTATGTTTTTTTTTTCTGTGAGCTCATATATCAGCTTTCTATGATGTCAGTGTTTGTGTGAGGCATTCCTCAGTGTGATTTTTAGGTCACGATCATTTGGTGCCAACTTACAGATGAGACATGATCACACGCAGAGCCACCTGGTTCTGGCTGGTTGATGGAACCTGGGATTAGTTACAAAATGACACCAGCTTGACCTTTCTATGTCAATTCAATCAGGAAAAATGGCAAAAAAAAGTGTGGTTTTGGACCTGTCAGTGATCTTGACCTTTGACTTTGAAAGCCCAAAAATTATTGAGAACAATTATAATTATTTGTAGCCAGTGCTGTCAACTACAAAATGAAACCAGTTGGACCTCTCTATTTCAATTTTTATAGGAGTTATGGCTACAAGTGACCTTAACCTTTAACCCCCAAAGTTTGTTCAGTTGTAGGTTTTAGTAAATGCTTGCATATCTGCTTTTTTAGGGTTTCCAGATACTTTTCTAAATATATTCTGTATATATGAAAGTAATAAATACCAACAAAATCTTTTTTTTTTCTTTTTTTTCAGCTGTTATCAGGTCAGGCAGCCAGAACACATAATGTTCCAGCATGTGCCTCGCAAGACACCCATCCGCACATCACATATCACCTCAAGCTCTCGGTCATGACACCATCTACACAGCACAAACCAGAAATTCAGTTTACCTCTTTGGAAATGTGGAACAGATCAGGTGCAGGTTGGTGTCGAAAGCCTTGGGTTCGTTTCAGCAGTTAATATTCTACAACAGGCCTGTATGTAGACTGAGGAAAAAATATTAAACATTGATTCAAATATCATCCGGTGCCTTCATTTGCACTCATTATATTAAGTGTACTGCAATACAAAATCTTAATATTGGTCTGTTGCCTTTGGCAATGTTTTTTACCCCCAGCTTACCTTTTTCAGGTTATCCATGACTTTAGTGTCCTGCTGTTTTCCTTTGTGTTGCTACTGTCCATGTTTTTATCTATTGCCAAATCCCTTTTCATTATTGCTTCTGCTATAATTTTACTTTGCTGTTTTATGTTTCGCTGCCCGTCTGCACTTGTTTTGATATGTATGTTGTTGTTTATCACTCTATAGTATGTTCCCTGAGTGGAGAGACTGAATGTCACTTTTTTCTTTTTTTTTTTTTTTTGCCCTCCCCTTCCCACAGAGGAAAATTCTCTCCTCCGAAGTTATGCCTGTAAATAAGAATTTTTTCTTCACTGACCTGCATGCATAAATAAAAGAGTTTTGGGATTCTCTACGCGGCCGAATTTATCTTCCAACTGTCCTTGGGATCCAAAGCGGGCAAAGAAAAGAGCCATTTTATCCTCAGAATAAATTACAACAGTGCAAAACTGAAAATTCTGCAAATAAAAAAAATCATCTCCCGTGTTATATCTGCGAGTAATTCCACCCTAAGCTCATACAAAGGTGCTAAACATTCGAACCACGGGGCCATTTGTGAGACTGTATCACTTAGAGCCCAAGAGATGTGTCCCATTAGAAGTGGGCCATATGTTGCTTTCTGATGGCAGTTTGTTTTCCTCTGAGTTCACAGATGAAGATATGTGTCCCTGGAGACGGAGAGCTTGTTCGCTTGTGTTTATGTGTGGGACAGAGCGTCAGAGAGCAAGAGGGGCTGAACGAGAGCGTGGCTCATCACAGCTGCAGCGTTTAGCCAGGTCGGCACAGGGGAGGGCCAGCCACAGCAGAACGGAGCATGTGCCGATATGACACAGCTGTGGCCATCTGCACGCCAAACTGGGCTTCTCCCCGGGTGCGAGTCACCTTTCCCCACGGGCCCATACGGAATGTGGCGCATCTATGTCAGATACGCATGACCACATCTTGTGGGTATGTCTAAAGTCACGATGATTATAACACCTCGTCTCTTAAATTCTGCCTCTTAAATCAAATTCCATACTTCTCTTATCAAAAAAATACCTTTTACAGACCAAAACCAATATATGAACCACTTTCTCAAGAACAGCAACTACTCAAAGCCCATTAATTTCTACTTTCAAATCATGCCACATCTTTCTCTTTTATAAGGCTGTAGACACCTACTGCAGGTGCAGGGCCAAATTCAAGGCCAAATTGATAAAGAGCTACCTTACCAAATAAATTACAAAAAATGACCTAAAAACACACTTTTGGCTTAGTGTAATTACTATCCATTATGAATGGGGGTTTTTTTGTAGTGAATTGCAAATGCACACTTTCACTAGTCCAAGAGTGTTTTTGTAACATCACTTTACTTAACACCACTCTGTGCCATTGCATCCAAAATCAAGCACAACCAACCAGTCACTGACATTATGCATTTTAATTTGATGGATTCATGAGCATATTTTGAAAGACACTGTTCTGTTGTACCGCTGCCTCTGTGGAATAGATGTGGCAGACCATTCTCTTCCCAGCTTTCACTTTTGTCATGGCCCATCATGGCACCTGCAGACCCAGTGGGTACCCTGGTGCTGACAGTCAATGGGCTGGGGGTCAGACCCAAACACGTCCCGAGGTTTAGGCAAGGAAAAAACATGGTTCAGTTTGGGAAGTGACTGATGATGCCTCGATTCACATGGAACATGACCTCCGGTCGCCTACATGAAAGTCTTAGTCCAACCCTTTCTGCATTTTTGTGCTTTGGAATTACTGTCATCTGCTCAAGTCATCTGAAACTGACGTGGAAGGCTTTACATCACTTTGTGCAACACTCCCTGATGCCAAAGGATGGACCTTCTGTGTTTAATGTAACTAGTTTCGCTCAGACTGTCCATGGCCAACTAGCTGAGAAGAGCTCTTAAACAATTCTGTTAGGATAAAAAAAATATATAGAACACCAGCCGTGTCAACATAGATTGGCAGCAAAATTTGATCTTGAGTGTTTCTATTATTAAAAAAAAAACAGGTTAAACATAGAAAATATTAAAGTGAGACTTTAGTCCTATCTGAATGGTTCACCCCTTCAGATTTAGAGTAACGAGCTCAGTCTCAAACCATGAAAATAGAGCCTTAAGTTGCATGTGCTGCACTCTATTTGACAGCCACTTTCTCCCCATAGGGATGTGTGCTAATCACCTGGTAATGAGGGTAAATCTGACATTCCCAAGCTTTAATCTAGAGTGAGAACTGATGACTTGGGGACTCAAGTGAGAGAGGAAGGAAAGTTTGTTGTCTTCGGAGAATGTGCGTCCAGCTAAATTTCATGTGCAAACAGGAGAGAAAGCGCTGGAAAGAAAAATGGTCATGAAACAAAAGCCGGCAGAGAGCGAGAACGAGTAAATTTGCTCTGACGTTTTGGAGTTAACACAAGTGTGTGTCAGAACGATTCTGCGTGGTTGCCACTTTATAGGAGATGACCTCCATCACTATTCATGTGTTAATTCTACTGTACACAAGTACAGTTTGCAGATTCTGCGACAGCTGCAGCACTGCCGCACTTTACAGTGTGACTTAATATTTCATTTTTTTCATGACATTGAAAGGAGGGTTGACTTTGCCTGTGGTTGTGCTTGTGACATTATTAGGGGTCGGCGAAAATCTCACCCTCTCAGCCTCGACATGCACTGTTAACACATTCTGCTTCAGTCTAAATCTACAGTTTTAGCCTGCCGACATACTCAATTGGAGTTTGGTAAACATTATATTGGAAGAGGCTGCGTGTTTTATATGAACGACCTGAGCTTGTCATCCTTGGAAGGCCAGCAGTCTCTTTATCCCGTCTGCTGGCTGTCATGTGCACAGAGACTCCTCACCTCCCCCGGCCTAACTAGCTCCCTAAAGTCATTATCTGGATGATCAAGAGCTAGATTGAATAAAGACTACGTGCCTTTAACCCCCGAGAGTGTAAAGCTGGAGAGGGGCCAACTTGTGGTGGACGCCATGGGGGGAATGACAAGGTTAGGTTGAGGCCTAGTCGATGTGTTAGCACAGCTGAAGTGACAGCTGGAATGAACCTTCATGCAGTGTTATCTGGCCTTTACACTCAGGTATGGTTGTTATATCCTCTGACTCATTTTCCACTAATATGTGTAATTTTCTTCTGTATACCTGTCTGCATTGGACTCTGCAGACCACATTAGCATTAGCGTGCGTGATAATTTGCTTTAAATGTTCATTTGTTTCAATTCAGCGTGACGGTGCACTTATGTCAGTGGATCTCTCGTTTGTTTGCTTATGCGCTTCCACTCTGAAACAACTGATGTGTAGTGTGACCAGATCCCAGCAAATCGAATATGGGCTCAATATATCTAACATATGTTTCTGCCTTCACTAGCATGCTGATTTGTGAATTTCATTCATCCATGGAAATATTTATGAGCCGCTCCTGTCTTGTGAGAATAGACTCAGGGACGGTGTCAATTATTGTTGTGTGTTCCCCATGTGAAAACTCTTGGGAATTGCTCTCCTTCAGCCTCACCGAGTCATAGATTGTTTCCTAGCCTTTGCTGGAATGCTAAAATCTTCAAACCCGTTGCTTGTGAATTTGTGGTGGGTCACAATTAAAATGCAGCCAGCAATAACATTAATTGGTTATCGTGCACTGATCCGGGCATTTAGAAGTTTGATGTGTGCTCTTCCCTGTCTCCACAGTCTTGGAGTCAGATGTCAGATTTTATGAAAGCGTCTGTCCTGCAGTTGTGATGTGTTTCACATTATGTCTGTATAAGAAATTATGGAATAGGATAAAAATTCTATGCATTTCAACATGAAGTGGAACACCTGGTCACAGCTGAATCGACCCTACCAATGTCATTTCACTCAATGAGCTGTAGCAGCAGTTTTTAGGAGCATTTTGTCAAGTGTTTTAAATTCACCAAAGAAAAGTATCGGGAAATTTTAATTTTTATATTGTTACAACAGCCTGTCGAATGCATTAATCTCCTCTTGTTGCAAAAGTGGTCGCCCCTTGCTAAACAAAACTAAATTAAACTAAGCTAAACTAAACAATGATTGGTAAACTGTTTCTCTAAATGGTGGCAAATGCATTAATGGGCACAATTTGAAAGACTCAACAGATCAACCCTACAGAGCAATTCCGACCTTATCAAGTAAGATGAGTTAGGATCTAATCACCTGCACAAACAGTCATCACAGGATTCTTTAAAGCTGCAGGAGGTGAATTCCATTTAAACTCTTATCATAATTGCTAAAATCATGAATCTGATGCTTCCCACAAAACAACCAATCATAGTTTTGAAGGAGTGTCAATCATTTCTCGCAGTCGAGCAGTCCCAAACATGATGGTGGAAAACTGACTACCATCACTGAAAAACTTCCATTCCCGGGCATACACCACGAAGACATCATAAAAATAGCCTGACAGTTGAAGAATTCGTGTGATATGATTTGATCCCGATCACATGCACGGCAACCTTCTCTGCAGGGAAGGGCTTGGAGTCCACTCTCTTGTAATTCTTACTTTCTGCAGTTTTGACCATGATGACAACCCTATTCAAACCTTATCCAAGCAGATTAAGATTTAGCGCAAACTCAACCAATCATTAGCCCGTAAAAGTAAATACTTACTACAGTCAGTAATATCAAAAACAATTCATGTCTAAGTGTACTGGAAAATATGGAAATCAGTGGCAACTTGGAAGGTAGGAAATAAGTAATCCATGGTACGCTTTACAGAATGGTCAGCAGTATTGTAAAGTATTGCCAAATATACAGTCACTGATTGGCTTAATGTGCAGTTCTTTTAAAGCTGAGCAGGTCAGCTCCAATAGTTATATTTCCGATCGCCGATCTTTGACTGCATGTGGGAACACACACCCATACACTGCATGCTATGCACACACATATTGTCTATGTCATCCAAGCTAATTCACTTCTCACCCCTGCGATTGCTCACCCCCACAATCAGCTACGCTTTGTTTGTGCTAAATGCATTTTCTGACATGTTCAATTTGTAAAAATTGCAGCATAAAAATAACTAATTAGGAGTGGAAGATGAACAGCACCTAAATCTATCACAGCACCCTCATTGGTGTAATTTAGTCTGGTTTGTATCACGTAGCTTCTGGGTGATACAGGTAACAAAATAGATGAATTATTCGATAACCCCATCTGGTTCCATTCACCTGAGATGGCAGCGATTCTCTTCTTGTTATATGTTTCTCCCGCAGGAATGAACGTATACGGTGACTCCAGGCTCCAAATGATCATTTTATCTGTTCTTTTAATGCGTTTTGTAGAGTCCGTCTGTCCTTCCCATGCTGAAACTGTTCTAATTTATTACACATCCATGCCTCTCAGCCATCTGTGCACTCTGATAGTGCAACCATTCCACTCGCTTCATAGATGGATGACATAAATATTCACATGAGACATGTGTACACTTGAATATTCAGGACTCACTTCATTATACAACCCTCCTCCTCTTTGGGTGGGGAGGCAAAGTTCCCCCACAACCTTAATAAATGATTGGCACAACATATTGTTGGAGCCTCACCTCTTCCTGCTTGTTACCACAGGTCATCCTCTGAAGCCCGGAGTTCAGGACTGGCCAATTTAGATCCAAAAGGCAGAGACATTTCCTGCCCACGTTTTCACCCAGTGCAGATGCACCGTGTGCCAGAGGAGGAGTGCGTGGGAGGGAGCGTGTGTGCGTGCGTTTCTCAAACATGTTGAGCAAGGGAGGAAATAATGGCACGTAGGTACAGAATGAGGCCATCAAATTGCCAGGAGTACAGTACAGTAACAGTGGCAGCAAAAATTCCAATATGCCAGCGTGAAAAGTGTGCTTATGTTTGTGCGCATGCAAATTGGAGAGAAAGGAGAGGCTGATTGCGTAAGTGCAAAGAATGGAAAGATCTAAATTCATGCTGTGTGAGATGGTCGGATTACTAATGGATTTTTGTCATTGAGAGACAGTCCCTAATGAGTAGGCGGGCAGAGAGAGGGCAAGTGGCGGGTCGGTGGAGTAGGTCAGAGTGAGGAATGATTGCTAGGCAGGTTGCAATCTAATGAGCTATGCTCCGTACATAACTTTGCTAAAATCCATGACAGCGATGCATGCAGGCTAATAGTCAGTTTAGCAGCTACCACTTCTGTGGTATAAAGACCAAGATAGAGCAGGAAATTGAAAGGAGGATAACATTTATATGCTATTGGATGCAAGGGGTTTAACAGTGGTTAGCCATTACGTCTACAGCACAATGGTAAAACTCAAACTGTTGATGCATGCTTTTGCTACCTTACAGAATAAATGCTATTGGCGTGACCAGGCAGGAACAAAACATCAATGAATATGTTCAGGTCCCATTAAACACAGTGTCAGTAACATCAGTCATGCAGCTAGCAGTCCTAAAACTTGGAAAAACTGAGTGCTGTACCACAAAGCTGTAGCACTGGATGTAACTTTTGGATGAACTCCTACTACCAAACGTGAATACGTTTTCCCCAAAGTATGTTGCAATTTACACATCCATATAATGCTCTGAGCCGGTTATGTTTGTGGTTATTACCTCAGCTACATTTCCATTAACAGGCAGTCTCACAGTCATGTTGCTTTAGGGAGGAGAAACCTATACGCTGGTCAGTTTTTGAGACGTCTTATTTGCTGTCATAGCACAGTTCAATTCCACATCAGGTAATCAGAGTTTGTTGATCCTGACTTTCCTCGATAACCCCAAATTAAATCTGAGTAGATGAAAGGCCCTTTGTAGTCGGGGAAGACGGGAATAGTACATTAAGAAAGGAACCAGGTAAATCCAGACCACATACTTTCAGCGTCATGTTGAAATAGTTTTTAAGTTTTACCAGTATGCCAGTATGGCAGGGGATTAGGGCCAAGGTGAGGAAAAAAAATTGGAGACTTTGATGTTAAAAAAGTCGGAAATGTCCGAAAATAGTCTCAAAATATCATGATCATTGGAAAAATAGTCAAAACTTTAAAACAATAAAGTCATCATTTTACCTGAAAAAAGTACAAATATTTTTTAAAAATTGTAATTTTAAACGTCAGAGGAGCGATCCACTGCACAATAATGAGGGTCATGGAGAATAAAGTTGTACTTCAGTATAAGATTTACAAATAGGAAAATTCTTAATCTTTTGGCACAGCGGCAACCGTGCACACTTACATTGTAGGAAGGCAATTTAAAGCAGAACTAATGAACCTAACCATGTCTTTGGACTGTGGGAGGCAGCTGGAGCACCCGGAGACCACACACCTGAACATCCAAACTCCACACAGAAAAGGACTCGTACTCGGGACCATCTTGCTTCTTACTTCAAGAAGCAATGAGTCGATTGAGAGTGGTTCTACTAATGAGGATTTTTCTGGCACCAACTACATCCACTGCTCATGAAAATGTCTAATTTTACAGCCTTTAACAGCTCTTTCCTCCCGGGGCTTTTCTCCTTTTAATGTGCTCCATCTCAGTTCTACCTCCTCTATTTCTCTTTGTCTTTCTCTCTCCTGTGCTGGCCAGTTTTCCACTACACTGCCTGTTGTCCATGCACGATGACTGAACACAGTGTTGATGTTTACGTGTCTGCTAATGGTGGCCATATGATTAGATGATCAGGTTTTAAACAAGCAGTTTAGCCGCGTCATTTAAATCACTTGAGTAGTCAGTAAAGTCCAAAAATTAGCACAACCGAAATATTAATTCACAGCAAACTATGCCAAGTAGTGTACCGTGATGAAAGATTAAACAGTTGCCGTCTTTGTTTTCTTCTTCCAACTGATTCCAGCTGACCCGAACCTGTCTGACTGTGTTTATTTTATGCCCTGTGAGAGTATAATAATGACTTTATAGTGATGTTGCTGCATTCCCACATCTCAGCAATTAACGCTGCGATTATGCTATGACAACTAACAGAAATGATGACTGCTGCAACTTCCTTAAATTTAGGTCCCATATGTGTTTGGCCAGTTGTCTCGGCTCACCATTGCGAGAAAGCACCGGAGCTGAGATTGAGCAGTAGGAGCAGGTCTCAAACAGCAGGCAGAGGACAGCATGTTGCCTGGAAACCTTCTTAACCTCACCCCTCTGATCGATGAAGAATGACAATGCCGGCGGCAATGCAAAGTCCCACGAGTGCTGCAGTCAGCCAACGCGTGCCAGAAGCGCTACCCACCCAAAACGGATACTGTGGGAAAGACCTACAAAAACATCCAACGCTGTTCAGACCATCATGTTGAATCCCTAAGATGTTGTGTATTATGTCAAACGGATGTTTGCTGGGCCTTTGTGTGCGGGTCTGTATGCATCTGAAAGAAGACATCAATGAGGTAGTACTCTAGAAAAACACTGCATTACCACCCAGCTTGGATGCTTTATTCATATCATTCAGAGACAAGTTAACATACAGATTTTCAGCATCACTGGAAGTAAGCGGGTGTAGCCCTCCCTCTCAGCCTACAGAGGAAAACTATTTTCTATGCTAGCTTGCCCTCTAGCTGCAGTGTTAGGAAACAGGTAAGGGCATTAGTACTATCTTGTGTTTTGCCAAAGCATGAATAGAATGGAAAAAAAATTACTTTAAAAGTGCCTTTTTCTGTTTGGTAGGACGTAGACCAGAGATCAAGAGGTGACAAGCCTCGAGATGCAAGCCTGGATTTATTTTTATACTCTTCTCTTTATGAGTTCTTTAAAGCTGCTTGGTCATGCTAACAGATCCAGTACTAGAAACAGAATCTGGAGAATGTTTGATCTCACGGGCACCTTCACTAAATAAAGGGAAATGTTGTGCTTATTATATGTCCCCAATAGTCTGCATCACTGAGCTAATTCATGTTGAGGTTATGGATGCTGCAAGAAAGATGAGAGTTTTGTGGATTAACATCAGTTCAAGGCCATGATTTTGTATGCCCAGGCACCAATCTCTTTGTACAGGACCTCAAAGGGGTGTTTAATCAATTAATTGTTTATGGGTTCAGTATTATGGAAGCAAAAGGCATGTGATCATTAATGTGAAGTCATCACACTCACACTTTGACCGTTTACATTTTACACCCATCAAACGTGTCCTGTGAAATGAGAAAATTGAGATGTTGCACGCCAACGAACCTTGTTAATTTTGCAACTAGATGAGACTTTAAGTGATTCCAACAAGGTAAGGACATTTTGGTTATTGCAGCATCAGGCCTATGTCATTATGACAAGCTCAACAGCAACAGTTAAGAGACACAGGTTAATTAGAAAGATTCCTTTTCGCTGTCACATTGCACCAGCGACTAATTTAATGGCTTTATTACTGTGTCTTTCCGATTAATTCAACTGGTCTAATCTTATTTGTAAAATATTGTGAGGGGGTAAGTTCAAGGTGCTTTGTGTTAACTTCTGGTTTGTCACAACTACAGTAACACTCAGGCCATACACACAAGCTCGTCTGCACAAATGCAATTAATCTGTTAGATGGGAACCGAACACTACGTGACATCCAACCATAATTCCTTGAATGGGAAAAGCCAGGAAATCACCACAAAAGCCCTCACAGTTAGATCACAGGAAGCGAATGCTCGTCAAATAGTGGACTAAAATGTTTTTGAGACCACAACCAAGTGGTTCGGCTGACAAACACTCAGCTAGACGGAGCAAAATTAAAAGCAACCGGTGACAGTGTTTATCCCTCCGGCAACAAGCAAGGCTCCTCAGTCGCTGTGAGACAGTTTGTTGACTCCTCCCGCAAGTGGCGACAGAAGCCCCCGTCAGACAGACAATCACTCACTGTAATGGTGTCACCAGCTGAACAGTGCTGCTGCTCGCAGGAAGCATAGCTGCATGACATGCCCAGGAGAATCTGAACGAGCACAGGAAACATGCGTCACAGACGCAGGCTGTCACTCTGAAGCTTTTACTCAACACGGCCAATTAGCATAGCTGCATTAGAATGTTTGTCACCATTTGAATTTAACTGGGAAGGTTGGGTTAGCATTAATAGCAACATTTACAGTTAATGTAATGCTGTTTATATGCTGCCTTCATTAAGGTTATATGTTGCTATTGCTATTGTTTTGCGAGTAAAACTGTGAAAGACTTTACTTTGTGAGATTTTTAAACTGCTTTCAATGAATTGTGTTTGCTATGCTGGTGTAAAAGGGGCAATGGCCACCCTGTTACAATCCCTTGGCCTACCTCTCAAGTTTAAATTGCATAGCACTATTTGAAAATGTCGACTGTACCAGTAGTAGTCAATGAAAATCTGATAACTCAGTGTGTTCTCTGTGGTTTTTACAGATGTTCCTTAAACACATCGCTAGAAGCCTATGTATAGGATTTTTTCTGGGCTGCTGCACACAAAGCAAAGCCTCAACCGTCCTTCCCCTCACCTTGCAGCAAACATGCAGATTACGAAGGTGCATGGACAGAAGCTTCTTTAGGTTTGAGACAGCGAAATTAAACATTTCTGACCAAAAACAAATGGCTCCAAAACAAGCTACAGATCATCCAGGAATACATGCTCAACAGAAAGATTACTGGTACCATGAATAAACAAAGGAGCCATTCACCACAACAAGCACTTTTACTTTTCCTCGGAGTGTTTAGTAGGAAGCAACTGGACTTCTTATCTTGTTTGAAGACGTTTCAGAACTGAAGAAGCCTTTCGGATGAGAGGCGAAACGTCTTCAAACAAGATAAGAAGTCCAGTTGCTTCTTACTAAACCTCCGAGATTAAGATGACCTGGATGACTGAGAACCTTCACGTACATGTTTACTTTTCATACTAGTACAGTTTGCTTCAGTGATCTGAAGCTCCAGGACAACACCTTTTACAGAAAAAGCTCTCTGAACAAGACAGAGTCTTTTGCGAAATCAAACTTTGCAATTTTTACATATAGCTGGTCTGGTAGATCTGCAATAGCTCTGTAATGTGTCGATGTATATGCATATGGTCTGAAAAAATCGATAAGGTTTGCAAAGGTTCAACTTAAATGTTGCTCTACCGATTTATTAAATTAGTTGGCCTGTGATCAGGAAGTTAAACCTGGACAGATGTGAGAATATAAGTGACTTTAGAAAGAACATGCCATAGTCAAATGTCAAGCGTTGTAGTATAGTTTTTTTTCCCCCAAATATCTATCTGATGATTTTTAGAGTTCACTTGAAGTTTCAAAATTATTTCTGATCTCTATTTCTATATTCTGTTGCGATAATAACAGCAATAATAATAAAAGTAACAATATCTTTATTTCTATAGCACATTTAAAAACAAAGTTTACAAAGTGGTTCGAAAGACAAAGCAAAAAAAAAGTAGTTTTCAGGTAGATCACAATTAAAATAAATGCATAACGTAATAACAGTCAAGCCAAACGTGTAAGGTAGCTGACAATACAAAAAAAGCAAAAATAAGCGCTTCAAAAATGCAAAATGTGACAAAAAAGAACACGTATGATTAAAAAGAAAGAGGAAAATCATACACATAGTAAAATAAAAATCAACCGATAAGAACAATAAGAGGCGATAAGAGGACAGCATCACATAAAGGGTACTGAAGACAGATAAAACAGTAGAAGGCAAATAAGTCAAAACAAATGAATAAATATCTCAAAATTAACTTGATATAATTATAGTAAAAGCAAGTCTATAATAGTGGGTTTTAAGAGGTGATTAGTAGTTGTGATAGAGTAGTTATTGATTCAGCATATCCTCAGGCAGGTTTCAAAGTCACCTTTAGATTTAAGTCACGACCTTGGAATGAACTGATAGGCACCATCCTAGGATCTATGGCTGTGAGTTGGCTTGTATGGGGTCAGCACATCAAAGATGTAGCTTGGGGTAAGACCTTTACACACTTTAAAAGTGATCGGTAAAATCTTGGAGGAAGCCAGGATTAGGGGTTATGTGATTCTGTCTGTTAAAACCAGTACAAAGTCTAGCTGCTGCATTCTGAATGAGTTGGAGGCGGGAGAGAGATTTTTGGGTAATGTCAGATGGAGGTACATCACAGTAATCTCGTCAGGAGAAAATTAGTGCGTGGATGACTTTTCATGATCTGAGTGTGAAAGTATTGTTTTTAATAGAATCAACTCAGAATCAAAACAGCAGCTAGGCTTCCTGAGTCACCCGGTCTCGGCAGAAAGTATATCTGTGTGTCATCTGCATAAAAATGATAAGCTACATTATGATATTGTATAATTTGGGCAAGTGGCAACTTATAAATGGAAAATGAAATTGAACGTAGAGTCGAACCTTGTGGTATGCCACAGGTGAAATGAGACCGGATGAATTACATTTACCTATGTTGACCTATTAAGTGTTTTGTAAAAGACACAACACAACTAAAAAATGGACACCCCGGACGCCTGTGTCTTACTAAAAAGCTTTTTTTTCACTTTTTTTAAAACCCTGATTGTATTAATTGATCGTTATGGAAGATACTTATCTGTTGTTAGCCTTTACATTTTGTTAATTGGCCTGCAAATTCAATATACATGAAATATAATATTAAAATAAAGAAAAACACAAATACTTTACTTTATTTTCCAACACCACTAAGGAGCAGCTGACTTCAATAACAGAGAAGCACAAATGGTCACAAAGCAACCATGTCCATCACTTTTAATGTCCCCTACAAAAATGAATATCTATTACAGAACTGCTTGTGCTTTTGCTGCATTTTTGCATTTACATTGTATTTTTCTGTTTGCGTTTTGAGGGTGTGCAGCACTCACCTTGTGTACATGGATGAAGATGTTCTCTTATTTTTTCCAGTGCTCACATCTGGATAAAGGGGCAGATCCAGGAATTTTAATTTAAGGGGACCTTCAGGCTTGGCAGAGGTACACACTCTACTAATTGCCATATTGCATTAGTTCATTGTAATTCATAACCAAAGATGTTAAACTAGTTAACTAAAAAGTAGAATAATAACCTATGATGTAATGGAGTACGAAGTAGCATTAAGAAAGAGAAGTTCTCAAACCTCAAACTTCAAATACATTACTTGAATAAAATGTTTGTTACTTTCCAATGCTGAACTTGGCACCAGAGATGGCGTCAGTTCGACAATGACAAAATAGCAAGCGATGAAGAACATTTATTGTTGTTATTGAAGTAATTTATTGTTGGGATTTACTGACGCCTCGCCATGTCCTTCTGGGGACATTGGCATTCATGCTGATAGGATTGGCAACAAAGTGCGACAGGTTTTATTGCTGACATACACAGTGAGAAACACAAGACAGCCGAGACCGCCTCTAGTCACCTGGATCCTATTAACATTCAGGCTCACAGCTTTCCATGTGAACAACGTGCAAAGCTGCTCGAGCACAAAGCAACACAAGACAAAAAACCTTGGCTGTGGTCACTTGCAAGCCCTGCTACTTCCACCTGTGGCACTGATAACAGCGCAAGATAACATTGCACTCTTACGCTTTTGATTGTAAGTAAGATATTGTTTTCTACCTGCAAAGCCCAGAGCTGACATGGCCCCCTGTGTATCTAAAAACTTAGTTATAAAGTTAGTTAGAAAGGCACTAGGCAAAAAAAAAAAATCTGCTTGGAAAAATGATGAGTTGAATTCATTCAAAAATCCATCTTTTCTCATTTGACCACACTGCAGCGTTTTGCTACAGTCTTGCTTGAGGTGACCACAAGAAAAATTCCAAACTCCATAACATGTTTTTTTTTCAGGAGCATGAAAAAAAGGTTTTTGGGTTTTTTTCTCATAAAGTAGCTCACAAAATAAACGCCAAACACCTTAATTATGTGGAAACAATGATATGCTATTAGCATGTAAAGTGATGGGGCTTTTTTTCTTTTATGCACTTCCTGATTGTTGATTTGTTTCAGCTTTGTCTTATTAGTCACTCCCAAGTCTGATAAATACCTGTGTGTTGTCCCTCCCAACTCGTCAGATCATTTTTGTCCTTTGTGACCAGCGTTTCAGGCCAGTTTTCCTTTCCTTTCCGTTTTCCTAGTTGTTTTTCAATGTACACAATTTTTGAATCTTTGTTAGCCTTTTTGAATCGGCCATTTGCCAAGCCCCTTTCAGATTTGTTTGGCGTTGACTGGACCAACTCTTTTTTCTGCATTTAAACCTGATTTTTCCTCACGCTTGAGTCCTGAGTTGTGTGAGTGAGTCCTGATATTTTTGAGTCTTTGGTCTGAGATCCTGACACATTAGAAGCATTTTGGACCTGAAAAGGAAATATATGTTTAGCCAGTCATCAGTGATCCATTTAAAATTTTGAATGGATCTACATGCATTGTTACAAAGGATATTGGACATACATGTTTTTTAATAAAGCACTCCAGTGAAGTACGAGGCTTGTGGACATGCTGTATACCGTAAAAAGACAAACTCCCTATTAGACAGGGACAATAAGACCAGAGTAACTACCAACAGCTTCTGCTACTTGTGTTCCTTATATTGAGCTATAACTCCCTTTGTAGTTATAGGGAACGTTAGTTCAGTTAGCAGAGGAGCTAGCAGGGTAAATTTGGACCACGGAAGGAGTCACCACGGGCGTGGTGGAGCACAGCTCAACTTGAGACAATTTAAAAATCAAAAAGACAGTTGAGTAAAAAAACTATTTCCTGTGTTCAAGTGTAGTCAACAGCGAGGCACCAGATCAATGCTCGACTACCTTTTAATTCGGGGAAAAAAAAAAACTCAAGGAATTTCTTAAGCTTGGGGAGATTACCCATAGATCATTCATTACTGAAGTGTATTTCATGCAAGCCAGCCAATAAAAACTAAGTTTAATTCTACATTTAGTATAGTTGCAGACTTGGTATAGTTGGTCTTTTATCAGACCACTTGAATAACCATATCCTTAAAGGTTATTTTAGGATATTTTTTAGGAATATTTGCATAAATATCGCAATCCCACCACTCATACATTATCTGACTGAAAGTAGGTATCAAAACAATTGCCTATAGAGCTACAAATTGGAATTGCAAGACGTTAGGGCCGAGGCCAGGTTGTTAGCATGCTAACGTGGGTTATCTCTGCAACACAACACACAGAAAGTCAGTTCTGTTTCATAAAGTTACATATTTGGATTTTCTATTTTAATGAAAAAAAATTCCTTCGTGGCCTTAATGTTGCTTCGATGTGATTTTAACACCATTGCCTTTATCTCGGTTATAGGGATCTATGAATGTGCTACTGTAGTCCCGCCCTATCTCCACTCACCACTCCGCCCCTCACCTGTAGCTGGAATTGAACCAGCGTTTACCTGCTCTGTCATCTTCCAACTTTTTAACTAGTCTACTATACACTGCACAGTGGCAAATTCTAACATTGGGATAATTCAGTCATACATAGTTGAAGTAGACACAGTTTTCTAGCAAGAAGAGCAGGAGCGACTTGTACAAAGTCGCCTACAAGTTGTTGCATCAGAATGATAAAATTAGTTTTTACAACATAATGAATAAACATTTACACATGTCATCCTGATTGGTTCCTTAGGTTTTTAACATAAAATAAAATCTAGATCGGTGGATTGGAGAACAAAAGCAGAAATCCTCAACCATGATGTTGAAAGCTTATTTTGGTCATGATGTGTGTGTCATAATCCATTAAAACCCCATATTGACAAGGTCCATACAGTGTTAACAATGTCAGTGGTTAACAAGATCAAAATGGGGTTTTAATTGAAGGTGATCTTTCACAGAACACCAACACTGTTGTTTCTTCTGTTGTTCATTGCTCATTGTGTGAACGTTTTAAACTAAAAGCAGAAACAACAAATCCAGTTTTTGCATTTATTATAGCAGCATGTTACACATTTCACCTAGTGTACGATAACTTTGTGTACTGTGACTAACAAGACACTAAATGGAGCCCCAGCCAGTCATCTCATCTATCAATACACCGGCGCCACTCTTGCATCGTTAGCCTATCATCTTGTTGCGGTCCTTTTAAATGTGACTCTCTCCTCTCTCCCCTCCGCCTCCCCATCTGCACACAGTCCTGGCAGTTCCACCAGCTCCATCACATCCAGCCTCAGCAGAGTCATCAGTCACCATCACCAGTGTCTGCACTCTACGGGGGTCTGTAGGGGTGTCGCTTAGGAAGACAGCCGTCATTCACAACAATCTCTCTGTAGAGTCCAAGCGCCAAAGACTACTCAAATTCTTAATCATTCATTGTGTTCAATACATTTATCTCTTCTTCATACTTGTCTCTCCTTAAACTACTTGTGATCAGCACTAAATTGGAGACAAACTGTGCCCATTAAGAATTATTACTGTGAGAACAACAATATCTGAGATTTAAGAGTTTAGTTCAGTCAAAACAAAGATCTTTTTGTCACTGGTCTTTCATATTCAGTTCATTGCGCTTTCATCCATACCTTATTTGCGCCTACAATAACCAGTTCTCCCTTCTAGGGATCAATAACTTTAATCTTACCTTAATACTCACCTTCTACTCCCTGACGCCACAGGAGACCCACTACCCAGCCACCTACACTCACGTACGCACTATTTATTGATGCCTGCATCAATGCTATAGAGACAGGAGGACATGAGCACACATATACAAGAACACAAACACAGAGCACAGCCAAGCATATGTTTCATCCTGCTAAACTAACATGCTTTCTCACACAACTCCAGTCGTCTAAAGAGAGAAAAGAAGCCTCTCAAGTTCCAGCGCATTGCGATGAGACCAGTGGGCAATCATCGCCCATCTCCGACAGTGAAACGAGCCCAAAATTGTGAGGAAAAGAAGGCTGTTTTGACAGCCGGGGTACAAATACGAGGCGATAGAATCTCAATGAGGCCTGAAGAGAAAATGCATAAATAGATTAGATGGAAGGGACTGGCGCCACAACGAAAGCAAATCTAATTATGAGGCGGCTGTGTCCCCTGATTTTCAAAATAGGGAAAGCTCGTCTCTACCCGGCGGAACCTACTGGATCCATTCGTACAACAGAAGTCTTCATTGGAGGAAAACACAGGGGAACGGGGTAAGGGATGCACATATTTAATCTTATTTAATCTTCTAAAAGGGAACATTTCAAAGAGGGCAGTACAGTCTCAGGTGCAAGTGCAATTTTTAAACAGAAATGGGCAGCCAGCTGTAATAAATATGCCAGATGTTCAGGCGTCTGTGATGCTCATAATGTTCCTGAATGGAAAAACAACATGGCTGATTTGTTTACAACCTCATTTCCAAAAAAGTTGAGACACTGTGTAAAATGTAAATAAATGAGTGACATGTGATGCACAAAAACAATACCAAAAGTGAGAAATGTTATTGTTTCAGAAATGATATCCTCATTTACAACTTGATGCCAGTAGCTTATTTGAATTAACTTTGGACACTCATCACCTCTTTGTTTAACAACACACCGTTTAGGAATTGAGGAGATCAATTGCTGCAAGATTTCAGCTGCTCAACAGCTTTTTAACGTACTTTGCAATCATAATACACCAAACATTTTCAGCGCGTGTCAACTCTCGATTGCACACAGACCCATTTAGCACCAGGACTATTTTACTACAAAGCCATGCTGTTTTAATGTATTCAGAATGTGATTTTGCATCGTCTTGTTGCTGTTCTTGCAAGACCTTCCCTAAAAAAGAGATCTACTTGGCAACAAATGTTGTACCAAATCCTACAAATATATCATTTAGCAATAATGGTGCCTTCACAAATTTCCAGGTTACCCATGATACCATCACTGATGCTGGCTTTTGAACTGTGCTGAAAATGTGCTGGATGGTGCCTCTCCTCTTGTGGATTTGTGGATGTAGCGATGAACTGTGAACAGCCATCCGACACTGGATTTCCTCAGTTTCTCTGAGTATTTCAAATTGATTTTATGTGCAATCTAATTAAAAATCGAAATATAACTTTACAAAAATAATCAAATGTTGTCTTTGTACTCATCTAAACTAAATATAGGATTTGAATGTTTTTTCAAATCACATTCTCTTTCCTTTTACACAATGTGCCAGCTTTTTTGGAAACGATTGTAAAACTGCTGTCAGATTTTGATGAAACAAAGGTTTCATGCATTTTTTGTGAACTCTCATCCACTCCTTTTAGAAAGACGTAACCTCACAGTGAAGAGATTTCCACGGGGCTATATTCTGCTGCAAAGTGGGCTAATAGAGGCCTTACAATCTCCACGCTTTTTCCTTAAACAAAGTTATCCTGATGGACTTCATTTGCTTAATTTAGCCAAATGTAGTGTGATTGTAGTGTCTGAAATCCAAATGAAAAGTCCCCTCACTGCAGGGAGCAGAAAATATACAGCAATTTATTCTAGGGTTGGATATAACAATTAAAATTCATTTTACAGTAATTATATGGAATCAAATTAAATACAGAGCTGTTCCTCTAAGGAAAGTATAATGCATGTATGTAATTGAAATATTCCAGCTTTGTAATGGCTCACACAATTAAATGTGCATTAGTGGAGCAGTGTCCCTATCGGTGAAGAATGGTGTATTTCACAGTCGACAGCCACAGACAGTGAGCATGAGATTTAGGACAAAGCTTGTTGAGGGTGAAATGAAAAAGCCCACCGCTTTCAGTTTGTCACACTGCATTTCCCAATATATGATATACTCACATGGCAGTGTAAGTGCAGGGAGGTAACTGTGGTCGTTACTGTTATCTTTGTTAATTTTGATTCATTCTGAATCCGCTCACATTGCACCAGTGAGCCCGAATGCAAAAGGAGGCTTTTCTCTACCTCTCTCAGAGACATTCACTCTCAGACAGACGACAAGGCAGAATTAACAACTCAAAGGTCAAATTGATTTGAATGTAGGTTAACTCAGTTTTGTTTGGAGGAACACTGTTCAAAGTGCTCATAAACTGGAACATATCCTGCAACAAAATTCCCTTCAGCAATTTCAATAATAAAAGAGAAAGAAACACACACAACAAAAGAAGAAATCACTGCACAACCAGTGCACTTATATTCCGCTTGGTACTTCAAGGATGTTATATGTAATTCACCCAGAAGTAAAAGAGGGAGAAAATGAAAAATTGATTTGCAGAACGTACTCATGAAGAGGTTTATTCTCTCTGCTGCCCAACACATATTTGCCTTTGTGTTTGAGTGATGGCTGGCTGGAAGAAGGAGCACATAGATGGGATTTTAATTAGAAAGCATGCAGCCACAACTGCAGGCTGCTCTGATTCACCATTAGTAATTACATATACATAAACATATGTGTTGTTCAGCTGCAAACATCCATCAAAATATTTTTAATTACTGCACAAGCAGTTATCATGTGTCATGTGCACTCTCAAAAAATGTTGTATCACAATTACTGCTGCAGAGGACTAACTCGCATCCAGTCACGTGAACGTTTACCTCTCGTCCTCCTCCACTCAATGTATTCTGCCCACGCTGCTGTCCGCGGTGATTGAGTGGCTGGCTGGGACGTGCAGTCCAGTTACCATGGGTGCAAGCCGTTCGCTGGTGTGTGAGTGATGGAGAGCACAGAGTCCTGCCGGCCTGCAGGTGGAGTCAGTGACTCTGCCATTCAGTCAGCGCTGCAGCTCTGACCTTCAAACCAGAACAATCGTTCAACTTTGTTTCACTGTCCCAGTTGTGATGAGTGATTCAAGGGCAGTTAGATGGCCAAATACGGTCAAGAGTTTAATTTCATGGCAGCCACACACAGCACCTTGACATGACATGACATGACATAGCATGAGCTGCATCACATTCACATCAAGTCTTCTCGCTTTATTGGATCAAATAAGCTCTACTATAACATCATCTACCCCACTGATAGTATCAAGTATTTCAAACCTTTTGTTTCTCAGGCCAAACATTTTTTTTCATTTCCTGCCACCTTTCATTGCTCTGTGCCCTGATTTGTTTCACTGTGTCTCATCTTTCTACCCTTTCCCTCTGTTCCTTTTGCTAGTGAGTCCGCCTGCTCCCCCCTGTGTTTCTCAGATAGATATTTTACTTGACTTCCTCCACAAGTAATTTAATGCTTGTTCTTGGATTTTTACTTTTGCCCCTTCCACTTGTTTGCCTTTGGACACTTTTTACCACTAAGGTCTTGTCCACAATACAAATATTTTTCCCCATTTTATGAAAAATAAAAAAGATAATAATCAAATCCACACACAATTTCTTTTATAAAATATTTCCATATACAAAGGCAACCGCAGTACCGGTCAGTAGTTTGGCGATGCAATCTTCACCATTGTCAACTACCAAAGAAGAGCACATACAGTATGTTGTGAACTGGTTCCCCTTTCGTGGAAGTGGTTAAAAAGAAATATAAACAGCAGCAGCCAAATATTCATTTATTATAGCAATTTCCTTTGCCATCAAAGTTGGAGATTATGTTTTTGGTGGTGTTTGTTTGCGTGTTTGTTTGTTTGTCTTTCATCAAAAGATCATCATTAAAAGACATGACTAGAAAGAGGTCCAACTGGTGTCATTTTGTAGCTGATACCAGTTTGTAGCTGATATCAGTGGCTACAGATGGTTAACTTTTAGGCATTCAGGTTCAAAGGTCTGACAGGACAAAAAAACATTTTTTTTGGCCATTTTTTTTCTTAATAAATTGACAGAGGTCAAACTGGTGTCATTTAGCACTAGCTACAGATAATTAAGTTTTGCTTTTCAAGAGCGATGGTCTGAAAGGTCAAGGTCTGAATTTCGACATATCTTCAAAAGGAATTGACATAGAGAGGTCTAACCTGTGTCATTCTGTAACTAATCCCAGGGTCCATCACATAGCCAGAACAAGCTGGCTGTGGTCATCTGTGAAGTGGCTCCCAAGCCATGTTTCCACCAAGCAGTACGGTTCAGTTCAGTTGGGTACTGTGTGCAATTTTTTTCTGCTTCCATTGTCAAAAAGTGTGCATGGTACCCTTAAAAAGCAAACTGTACCAAACCAGTTTTATCCCCCTTTGCTTGGGGAACCGACCACAGCTGCTCTGTATCATTTGGAGGAGGGCTAGACCCACTGTAGACTGCTGACTGGTTGACAGAATTGTCGCTTCCCTGCCACAGTCCCTGTCTTTCTCCTCGTGGCATGAAGCCTTTTATCAAACAGAGCCGTCTTCTTTGTGTGATTTGTGTGGATGTCCTCCATTGTTTCCTTTTTTTGTTGTTACGGTTTCTTTTTTGGGATAAACTGTATTGCGTTTCCGTGATGTCACGCTACTCACATAGTTGGCGCGGTCAGGCTACTGCATCCAACAGGTAAAGCTACGGTCGCCAGTGGAAACGCACGCCTGTAATGAGCTTACCGTTCCCATGTGTGTCGGAACTGAACTGAATCGTAGTCATGAACAGAAAAAAAAGGTTAAAATGTTAATTGTTTCCTTTATAGTTTACTGTGCAATGGAAGCAGGTGAATACGTCAGCAGATGTCAAGGAGGAGAAAAAGGAAGGAGACGAGAGCTCAAGGTTTAATTTGGGCTTTTTATGGAACAATGGTTGCTATGTCTCTATCTGATTTAGAACCACATAAAGCACTTTAACCTGTTTATGTTTAGGTTTAAAACTCTTTTTATCCAATCACGTAGTGTTACATGTGCTGCATCTGCATGAATCTAAAGCCAGGCTTTTCAAGAGGAGGACACGTATGGTCAGCAAACCATCCCTGGGCAAACACAAGGAAAAAAAAACAAAAAATGGAGAAAGGCTGTTATCCTGGATCAAGGATAACCCCCCTCCTCCACAGCCTGATGCTTAAATCCAACACCAGCTCACCAAATAAGCCTTGAGCCCATGTGCTATTTCCCAGAGCCGTAGACCTTGACCCTGTGCGCCGCCGGGCCCAAACACATTCTCTCTGCCCGCGTATCACGATTAGCGCCGTGGAGGCTCGGGCAGATAAGTCATGATGAATGCAGATTGTTTGCGGTGTGACAGACTCATTCGTTTACAGTGGGATGGTGTCTTGGTGAGGGGCAGCGCCATGCAGCCCTTCCTCTGAGAGGAAAAAGAGGGAGGATGGGAGCAAAGGAAAGTAAACGGAGAAAAAATGAAGGCGTGAAAGTAAGAATTGAGTGTTAATTAATTCATGGGAATGAGAGGAGCGATTAAAAGGCAAACGTGTGAGAGACACTATAAGGCTGATATGACGAGAGGAGTCCATTTTTGCCTCTAAACAGGTTGTAAGAAGAGGGAAAGTGGGAGGAGAGGAGCGGGAAAGGACACCGAAGTGAACGGGAGGACCAAAGAGAGATAGAGATAGAAAAGATGCATTCAGCTCATTCCCATGTTTCTAATCTTGCAGCTTTCATCGCAGGTGTGTGGGATTTATGCTTCCTTCAGACACACAGACAAAGCCCTGTCTGATACTCTCCATGGCAACTGAAAATGGTGACTAATTTAAGGGTTGCGGTGGAGATTCAGTTATTAAACACCCGTCCGGCAGCTTCCTCACTGTGTTGTCTCCGAACAGGAGAGGGGCTGTTCAACCTACTTAGTCTGGAGTTTGTGTGACACAGTTGCATTGCCAAACCTTACAATTTGCCCAGATTATTGATTTGTTTATTTGGGATTCACATAAACCCTGGTGAGAGTTGAATTCAGCTCATTCACCAAAGTGAACGTAACTAAATCATAGAGAAATTACAGTATGTATTTCAAGTGCTAAAGTCGTCATTACGCAGAAAGGCCCATTTCAGAAATATATCTTTTGTAAGGATTGTTGGATTAATGTACATATTACCTTAATGTTGCCACTGGTAAAGAGGGGGCAATTAGTTTATATACTGCACTGTGTATAGAAATGACTGATGTATTATTTGATTACGTAATAATAAAATGAATCTGAAACAAGTGTCTGACTTTTGAAATAAGTATGACTGAGTCAAAAGTAGATGTTTCCCGAGTTAGCCAGCAGGTGGCAAACTTTCCAGTCAGATCAGGTATATTTTGCTGCAGAGGAAAAAGGCGCGACCTGATGACACGACACAACACAACTAACAAGAGCAGAGTTCTGCTTGAACACAGCTCTTGTTTAAATGTGTGTACCACCATTCCACATGTACATCTATTTAATTTAATTAAAGTTGAACGACGCAGTACTTCCTATATTAACAACCTCTCATACACCAGAGTTTGAATGTTTTGAATGGAAAGAAGTTCTAAACACAGAAACCTCAAAGTAGAAGTGACATTAGTGGCGTGTTTAGACGCTCGAGAGCTGGTGGCAACCAAAACAAAGGTGAATATTGGATTTCGAAGCCTAAATGAACGCTAACGTTGCTCTGTGTCTGCAGGATGTGCAAGCACGGCAGATGCGACAGATTAAGCTGGCGTAGACGCAGATCAAGTGATATGATCTCACACTCCAAAACAGCTACGGAGCGGACCACGTGGTGAGACTGTGTTTGTGAACGATGTCTATATATGAATTGTCCTATCTATTTCGATGAAATGTATTGAATTACTAACAGTATAATCTCTATAATCTCGATGGCCGCCTGATAATTTCAATTCACACACACACACACACAGAAATGTGCAGTCTCTTTACTCACTACTCACGTCCAAATATGCATAGGCATAATGTGGCACAGAGTTATGTTATCTAGTCAAGGGAATGAGCTTGATCTTTCGCTGTGGAGATATAATTTCTATCCCAGTAGCAAGTTAGCACTGAGTGTTTGTGTGTGTGTGTGTGTGTGTGTGTGTGTGTGTGTGTGTGTGTGTGTGTGTGTGTATGTGTGTGTGTGTGTGTGTGCCTACTACTATGTAATCAAGCAATGGTCTAGAGAAGTGTGGGAATAATTGTAGGTTTTAACTCTATTATCCCAAAGAAATGAAAGTGAGTTCTCATTGTCAGAAGGGTTTTCCTCCTTCATGTGGCAAAAGCAGGAGATCATAAGACAGAGGTGTGGCGTGTAAGATAAGCTGGCTGCCACTTTGGGGAAACTCTGTCAACTTAATGCTCACCTTTTTCTCTCTGCCATGTGAGGAAGCTACTTTGTGTCAAACCTGAAACATTTGGGGTAATCAGCACGCTTATTAGGTGAATTAAAGCGACTCACAGTGTCATCCAGCCCTTATTTGCATCATAAATCACAGCTTTTCTTTGCAGATGTATCATCACATAGGAAATACGGCTGCTAGCCTGCTGTATAATTATTTTACGAAACGGTGCCATTTGCATCCGCGTCGAAAATTATTTTCCCTGTCAGAGTTTCTTCAAGGCCTTAGGAATAATGAGGTAAATCTATGGAGATAGGATGAAACTATGCTGCACTATGTTTAATTTAGAAACATCCATCCATCCATCCATTTTCTACCGCTTATCCCGTTAGGGGTCGCGGGGGCGCTGGAGCCTATCTCAGCATCTTCAGGTGAAGGCGGGGTACACCCTGGACAAGTCGCCAGTTCTTAGACTAAACCAAAATCACTGTCCACTATGAGAAATGATTGACTACTTAATTGATTCTCTCTTCTGCCCACATGTGGGTTGTTATCTTAGCAGCCAGCAATTATTGATAAAACACCATGTCATTTATATTTAATCTCTCACTGGATAACCCCCCCCCAAAAAAAGAGAGATTATAATGGTCTCTAATTTGTGAAATATTCAGACCCAGAGACGAGATCTCTTAGACCAGCTTAGTCTGTGATGAGGAAGTAAATGTTCCAGAGGAGCTCAGTCTTTTTCTCTCATTACCAAGAGGGCATTCGTCCCCACTGGCTCCAGATCGACAGGGGAGTCAGGCAATGTGAAGGACAATTGGCAACTTGTGAAAATTTAATCAGGGCCATGAATTAATCAATAAAAAGGGGGATGATAAAATGAAGCAGGCACCAGCCTGCAAATCATTTCCTGTGAAGGCCTGGCGTGTCCTGTGGAGCAAACGCTCCCAGTTTTGAAATCTTTTTCCCTCCTGAATCTCTCCTGTGTGCACCTCAAGGCCGTGACAGAGAGCGAGGAGCTGAGTCCGTATATTCAACCTACCGAAACAGACTCATTCGGAATATTTATCACACACACAACAAAAATTAATTCCTTAAGCCAATTTGGGGAAAGCTTTGTCTGTCAATGTCATGCAATTAAGCCTTACAACCCCGTGTATCTGCTTGCTATGTACTGTAGCATGTTGGGATTTAATTGCAAGGGTCTGAAGTCACAGGGGAGCCACCTTAATATTTTCCTCTGTCCATGGGCAATTCACTTCATACTCCGCGTGTCTTGACTATAATTACAGCTAATACCTATGTTTAATACGTTGGCATGAACCCACAGAAGGCTGATGGGCTTTAACAGTTGGCTGCTGATATAATTAGCAGTTTGAGGGACTTTCAGCAAAAAAAAAGGTTTTTTTGCAGTGTTGAGCTCAGCCAAGAAAATACAGCTACCTTAAAGGTTGTGCAGACGGAGTAGGCAGCAAACCTAAAAAATAAAACACCAAAAAAACCAAAAAACAAAAACATGAGAAATGATTCCTGAGTTGGAGGTTGAACGCTCCCCTGATGGGCCGCATGCTAAGACTCCTCACGAAAAAACTTGCAAAAAAAAGAAAGAATCATCCCGCCATTCATCTGCAATAGGCATTCACACATATTTGACTTTACTTTTCTAGCCAAGTGAATGTGAAATCGAAAATGTGGAAGCACCTGGCGTGGCAATTGGTAACTCCAGCCCTGGCAAGGATAAATCCGCAGGAACTAAGTCTACATCGAATTGAAAATGCACGCTTGTGGAGAGAGTGCTGAAATAAAAGACAGAGAGCACTACATTACTATTTTCGGTGTACAAGCACCTAGACAATGGATAGATTGTATGGATAATTGTGGGATAATGTTGATAGTAAAATGGTGACAGAAGACAAAGAGAGGAGGGAGAGAGAAAATAACAGGAGAAACTATAAGAGAACAGAATAAGCAGTTACCACAGGGGGACTGTCAAGTGTGAAAGACACGAAACAAGACAGCAGGAAGAAAAAACAAGGAAGCCTTAAACTGGCAAAGCCAACCTTAGAGTGCTTGGGGCTGGGCATGAATCTGGGTAACCAGCTATAGCAGCATGGAGTCCCCTGGGTACCGTTCTCTGCTATCTCATCCTCAGCTCTCAGTCGTTCCTCTCCACACCCTGCCACAGATCTGCACCCGCAAATACATCCCCAAATCAAACGAGTCTGGGACTGGGGGAGAGTTGGAGAGGGAGGAGACAAGTTTGTCAGATGTGCACGCACGTTTATCATGCCAGCTCTGGATCTGAGTGTTCTGGGCGAGAAAGTGGAGAAGCGAAGCACAGTGAGTTTAGAATTCATTTGAAGCCTGTTGGTTTAGAAAGGGCAGTCATGCAAGGAAATTGCTTGAGCACTTTTGGAGCAATTCTGCACAGCGGATGTCCCCCGAGGCCAAAAGCAACACTTTGTGACTGTCCATGCAAATGTGTTGTGGCGTGTTGCGATCGGAAGGCGCACAAAAGGAAAACTCTACGTTGACACGCTTTGATGACGGATGAGAAGGAGCAGTTTGAAACTGAAAAATTGGACCCATAATGGCCGACTAACTCCGGCAGTAAACGCTGAATGCAACAACAACTGCAGTAGCAATACAGGGAAATATCCAATACCAAATTTTTTCAGGAGAACTCTACAAAAAAGTCAGCTGGGCTTCTCCACCACTTTGTATGAGCCCATTCTTGGCTAGTTCCTACCCACTAAGCCTTCACATTGTCGTCATGGGCCGACACAAAATGTCCCTCGCTGCATATAGCTTGATGACATACAGGGTTACTAGGTTTAGGAAAAGATTGGTCATCGCTGGTTTAAACGCAAAACCAGTGTGATCAGGTTTAAGAAATGGCTGAAAAAACGTGATCTCAAATGGAATGCAAACTCCTGTTTTTTAGACATGTATGTGTGACTCTCAAGCACCCCTCTTCACTTTTGTTCTTTGGAAATTGTCATAAACTGACGCTTTACATTGCTTCTACCTGAAATCCTTGTGTATTTCTACAGTCCGCCAGAGATTCTACTCTGCATCAGTGTCATGACTAAAAGGCTGTGACAAAACTTAACTGTCAAGGTCGTCGTGGAGGCTAATATCATTGTCGGACTCCTGGGAAAACAAGGATCAAATCAAAGTAGCATATTCTGCCAAAATCTGACTCAATGTGCAACTCAGCCACAGACAGTTTTATCAAATATGCAGGCGTGTGCTAGTAGTTTCATTGAGGAGCTAAACCGAAGCCTTTTTTCAGCAAATGGTTTGGTTTCACTGCCAACACCTCTGCTATTTTCTGACCACTTTCATCACTGCAAATTTCAGCTGCAGCAGGCAGTTGTAGTTGTAGCTTAGCTAAACTGAACTGTGCCTGCCCAGCAAAAAGTCAGCAACACACAAAGTGAGCAAACATTTAGTAGCTGGGTGCTGGTGAAGGCTAAAAGAGGAAGGCCTTCATTCATCTGGCAGCCTGAAACAAGACTCGGAATTAAAAACAGAATTACAGACAGAGAATGAGGATTTTAAAAAACAAATCTGTTGGATGGAATACATTTTTTTTGAAATGTTCTGTTAAATTTGTTTTTGATTTTGAGTACTGATATGGTAGCACATGATTATTTGGGTTATGTCATGGCTGTAGGCCCATGTGGCCTGGAAACGAGACGTGCAGGACCTCATTCAAAAAACAAACCAATTTAGCACCATTTGGTTCCCTGAAATATCAACTAGGCTTTGAAAGGTGTTTATGCTTTCAGTCATGTAAAGCTGCACGAATGGGATGGATGTCTTTGTCTTGAACATCCCTTGCTGAGTTGGCTTGATTGTAGCTCCAGATTTGGGTGCAACAGGTTAGTAACTAAACAGCATCATTCAATAATCAGGTTTTAAACGAGTCATAATAAATGATTTGTTAATAGTTTTGCGTCCTCCATCAGCTGCTTCAGAGTTAATCATGTGAGTAGGGCGGTCAGTTCAATCAATTCACAGATATGTGAATTCACTGGTGAATCACTGGATTCATCACAAATTAAGCCCTTATAAACAATTCATCAGTAGTTCCCATTTGTTCTTATTTTGTTCCTTAATTAGCTAACCATTTACTGCTCAATAACTAATCATTAACTACTCTGTTTAATTTCATTAGGAGTTAATCATTAAATAATGGTGGCAGATAGGTCTTCATTTATTAAACTGTACCCTGGAATATACTCAGTATTTCGTGTGCCTTAGTGTGAAATGATATCTGAGAAATAATTGGCACTTCCCCATTTCTCCTTTCTTTCAATTTGCAATGTTTTATTCACATCACACCTGAAACTGCAGCTTAGAGGAGCCTTAATGTGGTTTGCAGAATGATGTGAAGTATTCCTCTGAACTGAATGAGGCCTTCGAAAAGCCCAGAAAGTGCTTTTGTATGGTAAAGGCCACTGAAAGAAATTTCGGAAATGGCATTTTGTAATTTCTGAGGCAATTTTCTTAAATTACCCTGATGCATGTTTTCTTTTTAGCTCTTGTGAAATGAATCCCTGACTTAAGAAAACTATTCAGCACATAGGATGTACTTTATACTGAAAGTGAGCATGTACATGTCCAAAAATACCACTGAATAACACTTATTCGTGTTATTTTATCTGTGTGTGTGTATGTTGGCCCCTCAGCTTTTTCACTTTGCCACTTTTCCTGTCAAAGGAAACCCGAAAAAAAGGGAGCTTCAGTGTGACTCACTGCAACTGCTTTTCATCCTGCTGATAGTTGAGAGCATCATAATGTCGGTGTGCTGAAAGATGCCACAAACAGCGCTTTGAAGCTCTTCCAGTCAAATGGTACGATGTGTTGTTACCAAGTTACATGTTTCTGCCGCCTTTCTCATAGCCAAACGTATATGATTACATCTAGTGTGTTGTATCTGAATCTGCCCCTTACGTTTGTATTGTATTTCTTTTTTACGTACCCCGTGTGTGCGAACTTCAGGAAATCTCTTGATGTGATTCCGTTCTGATTCTTGAGGGCACGATTCCATTCAGATGTGAGTCCTCAAATTATTAATGTTGCTGAAATAAGCCACCCTCACTTTGTAAAGGTTGCATGTTCCATTAGACTAATCAAGCTCCTTCTTCGCCTCAAGATTGTTCAAGCATTTCCAAATTAAGGACCTTATTCACTTTCATGCACTCCATTGCCTGCAGTCTCTCCTTTGCACAGGCATCAATTTTTTTCTTGCCCATGCAGAGGAGTGGAAACCTGCGTCTTGTGCGTCGTGCCTCCATCATGTGGTCATTACCAGCTACATATGGCTGCATCTCCCTCTATGACTATGATTGGTTTGTGCATCTCATATTTTTATGTCACCTTCCTGCTGCAGTATCTTCTTTACTTTCAGGCGGAGTTGCTTCCCGTCCTGTCACACCCCGTCACTCTCATCCTCTCAAAAAATAAAGTGAACATTTCAGCATTTTAATGCGTTTTTCTCACGCGTGAATTTATGCATTTTTTTTCTCAGCTTGTTTCCTCCTCCCCCGATGTGACGCCATGGCTAATTTTGGCTTCTCTTCCACCTCTTCATTTGTTGTTAAATGCTATGTCAACTTCCCGTCATTGACTCAAACGTTTAAACTATCCAAAAAGTGTTTTAACTCTGCAAACCAATCAAATCATAGTTCAATTTGACCGAATTCTGGTCTGTGGTCCATGACACCTTTCACTCATGGCACTTAGCGACAGTTCTGTCGGGAAGGCGAAAAGGAAACCTTGAGCATTAGGGTTGGGTATCATTTGAATCTTAGCAATTCCAATACTTTGAGGGTCAGGGTCACGTGCTTGTTTCACATTCAAAAATATATACTGTATAAATGAGAACCCTTTTCCCAAAAGGACTTATATTTAGTCATACAAACATTCACACCTGCTTCTACAACAGTTTAAGGAACATATAAAAGTCACAGATGGAGCTTGACTTCGTTGCTGTTGTTACATTTTGCTCTGTTTGTTCATTGATACAACTTTAACAACAGGCTGATAGTACGACGCGTGAGGTGAAACAGAGTGAAGAAACAGCAGCAATTACAGCCAGTTAGCAGTCCAGCAGTGTTTTAAATTCTGTGTTATGCCACCTTCAATCAAATGTCCCTTTTCTCGAAGTCATCAAGCTCCATTCCTCACCACTGCCAGTGTGTGGGCTCTATGGAGGGACGCCTCTTTCTGACTGGAAGCTCGTAATCATTGGACCGCCTACCTTGCTGATCTCCTTCCTGCTGGCGTCTAAGTTGTTGTTCACACCTAGTAGTTGGCTCCCTCGATGCGGTTAGATACACTGTTTCATTTTTCAGCTGGTTCAGTTCGTGATCACAAAGACAAATGTCAAAAGGACCATAAAATTGTGAACAAAAGTCGTGTGCACAGAATTCCCAGTAAGCTTTATTCTTTCATTCAAACCAGCCCAAACGAACCGGCCGCAGGGGTGTAAACACTCCAGGGTTCAGTTTCAACTCGACTAAGGGAGGCCGGCGTGAGCCCGACCCGAGAGCCAAATCTGTTTCGCTGTTCCCAGCAAACTCATTTCCTCATTATTCTTCGTATTCCCATCTGTTAGGACTGGTGTTCTGGTTCGGACCAAACTGGATCAAACAAAGAGGGCATGAAAGCAACCTTAGCTCACACATATACGTTGTAAATAGATCGCGTTTAGGCTTACGCTCACGGTGAAAATGATGGCATGTTTTCAAATGTGAGAAACATTGTTTCTTTACGTGTATGTGTTGGCAGTGTCATTTTCTACAATGCTCATTTCATGTGAAACCAAATGGATAGCAGTGCACACAATGTGTTTCAGGTCATTCGGGGGCAAACTGAATTTTCTTCTCAAGCACGCACATTGTTGTTTCCCAACTCAGAAGTTGGTAATACTTTTGCTTCTTTTTTTTTTTAAAACATTATGAGCAAATGGGTTCCAGGTTTTGATAGACTGATGGATGTTGGAAAAGAAGCTGAACGAGGCTGTGAAGTGTAAATACTTCAGCTTGAATGACTCAAAGTGGATATGAGGGAGACAACAGCGTGGCCCGATGCATTCAATATGCGACACAGAAAACAGAGAGCTCTGCTTTGTCTCCCTCCAGAGAGTGGAAAAGAGGGCAGAAGGTGCGTCATGCGGAATGAGGGAGGCAGAATGAGCGGAGATAGGGTTCATTAGAGGAGGTGAGCATAAACAAAGCGTAATCTCCATTTTAACCTTACCTTTAGAGGAAGGCCGCAGTTGCTGCTGCGATAAAGGGCCGGCGCACTCCTGAGTTACGCACAGAATACTGATTAATCCTTTACCATTGTTATCGGGAGACGTCAGCTACTGCTTCGATGCTGAATCGCGCTCAGCTGTCGTGGCTGAGGACATTTTTCCTCTCTATCCATCCCCTCTCTCTTTCCTCTCTCTCTCTCGCTGTCCTTCATAAGGGCAGAATAGGCGCCTGGGGGTCTTTAATGGCAACAGTGGGCGTTAGTGTTGTGATAACTATTGATATCAATCTTATAAATCTGAATTTAATGACTCGATGTGCTTGGACTGTGGACATTTGTCTTGGAGTCCTCATATGAGGAAGCAAATCGGCTCCCTGAATCCATGTCGAGCCCTTCTGACAGAAGATAGCTAGCTGTTAAATTCTAAATTATGACCATCACCGTGCGTGTTTGTTGACTTGCCCTGCCAAATGTGCAGCACAGCAGTGCACAAGAAGGCTTTTTTTAGTGCGAAGAGTGAGGAAGGAAAAGCATAATGCTGAAGGGTAAAGATAGAGACGAAGGAAGAGTTCAGGCCATCCTTCCCCGTTTCCCTCCTCCTCCCTTCCCTCTTTCAGGCTGACTCTTTTGATGGATTGACCCATCAGTTCGAAATGATTAGGATGAGCTGTACTCTTGTCTTGCTGAATGCAGCATCACCAGGGAGCCGGGTTGAGCCTTAAAAGCAGAACTTCACCCCATCTTCGCTTTGTATTCCTTCAGGCACGGGAAGGTTTGCACTTAAAGTTGGATCAGTCCACTTTATTCATCCTATAGCCCTGTACAAGATCATGTAAAGACAAGTCGCTGGAGTCAGACAGCTCGTGATTTCTCCTGCTCACAACACGTTGTAATCTGTTATTTTCACCTGCGTGAAACGCGCTGGTTTGATCAAACATAACATCAAGACAGCTGGTGCAGACCGTGTGCGATAATATCGCGGTCTGAGCCGCAGGCGCACATTTTTCATTTTTCTCTGACCATATTTTCACTTCATTAATCTGTAGAAAATTTGCAAAAATGGCTTTTCTAATATGTAGAAAATTTCATTAATGCTTCAGCTGATGTTTTTGTCCACTGGGGGCCAATACTCGATTCTGCCAAGTGCTGATTATGCCTTTTTTAGTACTAGTTAAACCCCTCAAGTGAGTTATGTGTATTAAATTCCAGCATACTGCTATGATAAATAGTCAAGCACAATGCATTGTGGGACAAGTGTGAGTCATAATGTGTTCCAGGGTTCAGTCAGCATTAAAGATATGCATCTGACTGCTGTAACCTAAAATGGGGGATATTGTAAATATATTTGTATTGCTGTTTTAGTGTCCATGTAGGTTTAAATGCAAATCAGCTATCCAGTGAAACATGCAAAAAGTATTTTTCTTTGTTTCTAATTTTTTCTCTTCACCTGTTTTGTTGAATGACATAGTATGAGGGCCACACAGTGAGAAAAAGAAACTATCTCAAGAATATCAGATTTTTTTTTTTCTTTTGTTGGTCAATTTTGTTGAAAATTTTATTTTAGTCCAATTGCAACGTTTTTGTCTTGTCGCTTACACAGCTTGTCCTTCCTCGAGTGTCCGTAACATGCTTTGAATCTGCACTCACTGCCTCACCAAATGTGAACAAAATCGCACAGAGAGTCAGACAGATGCTGGGGCGTTATTAAAGCCTGACCTTTATTCCTCCTTCCCTCTAAAAGTGGCACTTTCATGAATTTTGTCTGACAAATTGGTTGGTTGGTTCAAAAATTCAAGGTGGTGGATGTGCCACAAGCAATCTCCCACTGGCAATTCACAGAGCGACAGAAGGATGGAGTGCACGCATTGCCGGGTTTCTTTTTTTTGGGGGGATGGGGGGTCGAGCCTCTTTGACCAAAACAGAGGTGAGAGGTTGTGAGAGACTGGAACAGGGAAACAACAAGGGAAAAAGTGTGTGATTCCCGAGCCTTTTGAGTTCAATGCATGGTGTCAGGCCTCACATTCTGATCATATTCGGAGTCGGAGTGAATCAGCTGGCTGTAGAGGACAGGACGGGAAGGCTGCCCATTAAAAAAAAAAAAATGACTGGTCACCTCTTTTGTGGCTCTTGTGCTCTCATGTCCTGTGGTTTTGCAACAGGTGTGTTCTCTCAGCATGCAGAGGCTTTAACACATAGCACATCATCCCTAAAATACCTCCAGTCGATGAGAGTTTTTTTCTGCGAATTGCATTTAAGCCCATGCATGTAAAAGTGACTTTCCAGAGCCCAGGCTGCCAATGGAGAGCAAAGTTATTTGAAAACAACATAATTGGTTCATGAATTTGCAGCATGTTTGCCCATCTTCCCTGCCACGCTTCACCCCCACAAGGATATTTTTCCATTTCACAAGGTGTTTCATAAATACCAAGTATAAGATATGTTGTTAACAATAAGTCTTCTCCCAGCAGCTGCGATGTATTTCACATGGCAGCCGCAGCTTCGTCCTGGTGATGGAACTGAGGGGAGGAAGATCGAAATCCATCTGCTGAGCTCCAAGCCATTTTCAATTACACCAAAACAACCTGCGCACGGTGTGTAAGCCCATGCGTGTTTGTGATCTTGTTAAAAGAAAGGGATCACTCTAAAACACAACACAATCTTTTGAGAAATAGAGGGGGAAAATATCTTTACTTACTGTATAAACCCAAGTTTGAAAACACATTATGCTTTAGTGTAGAGCAAAATTTGTTCTGCCTCACTTGACGTGCTGATAAGGCAAGCTATCTGTATCTTATAATACAGAAAAATGTTTTTTCTCTTGACTGTTATCTGAAGGTTTGAATGGATTTATGAGTGCAACAATAGGTTAGTGCCAGGCCGTGCTGAGAATCCGGGCATGGATTCAATTGAGGCTGATACAGGCAGTGAGCCACTTTTGTGCGCACACCGCATGAAACAAGAAACTGGCTATTGCCAACAGCCTGTAGTGAGTCTGTATCACTGATAAAGATTCAGGCACAAAACTCTACAAGAGGAACAAAAAGTCAGGAAAAGTGGCAAATTTTTAACACAAATCAATTAGAAATTGAAATCAAGTGCTCTGACTCAAAGTAATAGATATGCACAGTTGCTCCCGATTCTCAGTTTCCTGAAATTAAAAATGCTTTCCATCATGATGTGAGCATTCGAACCAAATTAGGCTGAGAGAAATAAAAGTTCAAAATTCCAACATATCAGTCTTGGCATGCACTATGCATTTCATCGTTTCTTAAGCTATGACACGAAACCTTTCAACAATTAGCGCTCCCACAGCCATCGTAATCCATCTCTGTCCTGAGGCTTCTAGTCGGTCAATCAAGCGTGTACCTCATCCCAAAACTGGTCTACACAAACCTAAACCAAAGAAAGTTCCTTATTTGTGGTACGAGCCAGGAATCTGGATGATGTATGTACCTGGGTGAGATACAGCTTATTTACTGCATGTGGGAACTATATTACAGTTGACACAAAAGGGTTTGATGGGTATGCCTTCAAAACCCAGTCTCCCACACATTTTGTTTATTTACTTGTTTTTCCTCACCAATTATATTTTGTTGGGAAACATAGGCACAGATGAGACCTTTGTTACAGCACAATAGTACGAGTAAAGAGAGCATGAGAACCTTTTTTTGCAGCATTTTTCACACATTTTGACTCGTGCGAACAGAAAAGACACAGATTTAGGTGAGTCAGGTCACAATGACACACTGGAACATTTCATAATATGTGGTGTTAATGTTATTGGTTACAAATGTGCTTTTCTTGTCCCCAAAGTTCTATAAATAATGTTCTATATGATATGAGGGGTTTTTTTAGTGCTGTCCAAATGTATAGTGTTAAATGTGAAGCCCCACATAGAACACAAAAGAAATTCCCACAATGCATCCTGAATAGTAGAGTACAGCCAATGGTCACTAACCCTCACTAAACAGATTTCAAGGACGGCCTTCTTTCACCTCCGTAACATTGCTAAAATCTGGCACTTCCTGTCTCAACAAGATGCAGAAAAACTAGTTCATGCATTTGTTACTTCCAGGCTGGACTACTGTAATTCTTTATTTTCAGGTTGCCTTAATAAGATTTTAAAAACTCTTCAGTTAATCCAAAATGCAGCAGCGCGTGTACTGACTAGAACTAACATCAGAGACCATATTTCCCCCATACGGGCTTCTCTGCACTGGTTCCCAGTTAAATTTTGAATAGAATTTAAAATCCTTGTCCTCACATACAAACCTATTCATGGTCAGTCACCATCTTATCTTAAAGAGCTCATAGTACCCTATCGCCCATCCAGAACCTTACGCTCCCAGGATGCAGGGTTATTGGTGATCCCAAGAATCTCCAAAAGTAGAATGGGAAGCAGAGCCTTCAGCTATCAAGCTCCTCTCCTGTGGAACTATCTACCAATCTTGGTACGGGAGGCAGACACACTCTCTGATTTTAAGAGTAGGCTTAAAACCTTCCTTCCTGATAAAGCTTATAGTTAGGGCTGGCCTGTCTAGCCCTTAGTTATGCTGCTATAGGCTTAGGTTGCTGGGGGAACGCTCCATGATGCACTGAGCTCTCTTCTCTCCCCCTCTGACTCAGACTCCTTCTCTGCTCCTCTAAATGTCCATATCCTTACACTAACTTTACTTCTTCCCTGGAGTCATTGTGCTTTATCATCCTGCAGGTCTTTCTAGGTCTCGGTGGGAGGTGCTGCTGTGGTCCTGCCTGATGCCTCCTGGCCACATTAGGAAAGGAGATCCTGTGACTTGGATCCTAAACTGGATTACCCAGCCTAGCCCATGGATTACAATGACTTCTGGACCAACATACTATCCCAACACTATATCTGGATTTATAGACTCATATGAACTCAAACATTCTTAGTAAACTGTTATTATCATGTTTTTGTGTTCTGTACAAGTGACATTTATTGCACGTCTGTCCGTCCTAGGAAGAAGGATCCCTCCTTTGTGGTTCTTCCCGAGGTTTCTTATTTTCCCTGTTTAAGGGTTTTTTAAGTTTTTCCTCACCCAGTTCGAGGGTCTAAGGGCAGAGGATGTCACATCTGTACAGTTTGTCAAAGCCCAGTGAGATAATGTGTAAATTGTGATTTTGGGCTATACAAATAACATTTGATTTGATTTGATTTAATCCAGCAGTAAGAGCCATAATGCATTACATAAAATGAAAAAATTGAAAATTTCTACTTCTGTATTTATTAAATTAAAAATACAATTCATCTTCATAAAATTACACAGTTGATTTATTTTTTATTTAAAAAATCAGAATACACCCCTTGCCTAGTCTAGAATGTGGGGTTCTATGAATGTGCTTCTTTATACATTCACCAAGAGAACGTTTCATTCTAACTTAAATTACGACCACATCAGAATCCAATATCACACAGTGGGTGTCTTTATAATGCCATTGCTTTGTTCAGTGTAAATTAACAAAGGCATTGTGGCAATTTCATGCAATCTCTGTGTAAAAAAAAGGGCTTTTGTTTAAAGTGTCAGTAAGATGGAAGTTGCTAACGACCAAGTATGTAAAGTAGGAGCACAAAATCTGGATGAAAGTGATGAAACAGCCAACAGGCCACTGCATTACAACTGACATTTCCATCCCTAAAGCAATGCCAGAAGCACAATTAAAAATATTATTAAGGCAACATAATTCCCTTTTTCCATTGATCCATTGCTGGAGATATCTGAACAAAGCAATGAAGAAGAACGTCAGTTATTTTTTGGGGTATAAGAACAAATCAGAGATGTGGAAAAGATTTAATGCAGCATTCAGAACGTGTCATTTCAATGCAGCATACGGTGGGAGGGTAATGTGAGGAGACGAGGGACCGGTTCCAGTTGAAACTTCAATATCCATCTTTTCTCTTTGTTTTTTTTAATTAGCACTTAACAGGCGAGGCATCACGGAGACGGAAGTGTTGAGAGCATGTGGCGACGTAAAGCAAAGTCTCGGCTGACTGATTTTCGACCCCCGTGAGCCACCTACTCCTGGTGGATTTTAAAAATTTCCAGGTGAGCGAGCTCCCCTGTCCGACCCAGGTTTGAGCTGATCTCAAACCTGGGTCGGAGGCTCTTAATAACTCTTAATAAGCCCTATTTCACGGCACGCAGCCAAGAGATTA
>KV751328.1:2704591-2712091 GCA_001698575.1 Mola mola | reverse complement strand
AACTAACCTCATTTTATACATTCTGTCAGTGACAATAAAACCATACTTTCCATGTACAATTTAAGACCTCATTAAAAACTATCTAAGCATTTGTCTGTATTAGCTTCCTTAATCTGTAGCACTAAATCATTCACAAACATTGCAATAAGGAACAGAGAGAATACACAGAAAGAGAATACATCCTCTTTTCGGGTGTATCGAACCAGTGAGGAAACATTTCAATTATGTCAGCACAAGCAAGTGAGCAACTATATAAAATCTCCTGTGAACCCCAATTTATATGGCAGATCTACATCTATCCAGTCAAGGAGGATGTGCATCAATATGATTTTCAAGAATATCATGGGAGGTTATTGTATAATCCACAGACTATTCTCTTAGGTTTGTAAAATTGTCATTAATGTGATTTATGATTTTTTTTTCAAGTCTATAAGATATTATGACCATACATTATATATTGTCTTTATCCAAGTTGTGATTGTTTAAATGTCCACAGATATACATGAACAACTCAATTTGGCATCTTAAACAATCAGATCTGACAACCACACAAATTATTTAAACTGAAATCAGGTTTGAGGAATGGAAAACAGCCTCTTGGACATATCAATGAGTGATGAGTGGGGTTGTGGACTAGTAAACAAGTGAAAAAAATATGAAAATAAAGTCAAAAGTTTTATTTGATATCAAACATAGAAAGAACTGTTATATATTTTCATGCTGTTATTGTTGACGGCAGTTAACTGTAGTATCAAACCTTTCCACTAGGTGGCAGAACACAGATAACAGAGCTGTAACTGTATTCGATGGTGATTATTTTACATCAAAGTCACATAAACATAGAATCGGACAGATAGTGAGGATTATGGGACGTATAGCACACGTTTGGAGCAAAACATAAAGACCTCGCAGTTTGATATGTACGTCACGAGGGTGAAAGTTGATCAGTTCGCCTGTCCAAGATGGCGGCAGAACCAGAACGTGAGTGGAGCGATGAGCAGCTCAAAAGTGACGATTTGGCCAAAAAAGACATCATAAAGTTCATTCAGGACAATGCAGCTCACTCGGTATGTTTGGCCACGTAGATTATGTGCGGCTTTAGTTCACGTTCCCGTAGGTGTAACAGCCAATGCTCACTTTGAGCTGCAGCCCGATGAGGATGCTTTAGCATCTGGCTCGGGTTAATGTAGAACAAGACAGAGCTGCAATGGTACAAAACAGTGCCGTACAGCTCAGATAGAAGCCACGGCTCATTATTTCATGCGACAAGAAACAGAAACATCTGCGTTTATTGTTTAGACGTAGCTGTGACCAGATCTAGTAAGTGATTGGTGCAGCAGTGTTATGGCACACATGTTTTTCAGTTCACTCCCCTCCTAACTGCACTGCTCTCTTTCAGTTTCTCAACGAGCACAAGCTGCTGGGAAACATCAAAAACGTCTCCAAAACGGCGAAGAAAGAACAGCTGATTGTTGCGTACAACCAGCTCTTTGAGAGCAAAGTGGGTGATTATGATTAGTCTTGATTTGACCTCGTCATTGGTTGACAAAACTCACTGAGCCATGAATGTGCCTGTTTTGTTATGTCCTTGTCATCTGCAGAGGTTTAAAGGCACAGAACCGGTCGAAGAAGTGACCGAGCAGGTCAAAGCGGTCAAAATCGAAGAGAAGCCCAAAGAAGTGAAGACAGAAGTTGTGGATGAGGTGCTGGTCCGATGTGATCTGCACAGGTTTCTGCTTTGCATGTATTTGCAACTGTTCTAAAGCGCTGTCTTGCCTTTCACAGGGTCCGCCCAAGTACACCAAGTCGGTGCTGAAAAAAGGTGACAAGGCCAACTTTCCGAAGAAAGGCGACACGGTGAGCTGCTGGTACACCGGCTCTCTGGAGGATGGGACGGTTTTTGACACCAACATTCCCTCAGGTATGATCATTAGCCACTTTTAACACTTGATAACTGCTAATAGTATCCATCCTGCACATTAAGACAGTAACTTTTAATGTTTTTAGATTGAAACCACCGTTTTCCCTCTTTTCGCAGCGGCCAGAAAGAAAAAGCAGGCTAAACCACTGAGCTTCAAAGTTGGCATGGGCAAAGTCATCAGAGGAGTAAGTGATTCGTTGTTAGTGCTCTCTGTGCATCCACACTTTAGTCAGCTCTTCAGTAACTCTCGGTTCAAAACATCATCGTAACCTTTAATTTTCACAGTGGGACGAGGCCCTTCTGACAATGAGCAAGGGTGAAACGGCTCGATTGGAGATCGAACCGGAGTGGGCGTATGGAAAGAAGGGTCTCCCTGATTCGAAGTATCCTTTGGCTGCTTTTTGTGTGGGTCATGTACATTGTGTTCATGAATGATTAATCACAGTTAATACTTCTGGCGTTTCCTTAACTTTGGCTCTACCAGAATTCCACCAAATGCAAAGCTCATTTTCGAGGTCGAGTTGGTGTCTGTGGATTGAAAATATGGAAAAGGAAGCACTACTTTTCAAAGGATAGGAGGAAAACATTTGGTGGCCTTGGTAGGGATAGGATTCAAGTTAAACCTGCATTTGGACGACACTGCTGCTGCTTTTATTTGGTCTCATGTATCACATATACAAAAGCCAGTTACTTTTAGCCTACTTTTGGTAGCTTGTCTATATTGTACATATGAGACCCTGAAACCTTGTGCTGCCTTCCTTTTGCATGTAAAATTGAAGTCAATAAAATTGTTTGAAATGTAATGACTCACTGGTTTCAATGTTATCATGTAAAAGTACATATGGTTGGACGTCAGCCTCACTCACGTGGCGTTATTACCTATTCTGGTTCTAAAGCTGTCTGCACAAATGGTCAAGATTAAGACTTTTTGCCCTCTGTTTAGTGACTGAATCAAACAAAAGCATTAACTATGAGCCATTTCAAAGGTTGGTTTCACTGAATCATTTCAAAACGCATCACACAAGTAGTTCTTTTGTCCAAGCAAATCTTTATTCTGTACAGCAGGATAACATTTAACTTGGTAAAAACTGGTGACAGCGTTTCTCCTGTAGAGCGTTAAAGCACTTAGGAGTTGGCATTGGGTCCCTTCTTCTTTCCGAAGGTGGGCACAACATTCACGAAGCGCCTGTTGTACTGGATGCGACGCTTAGCACGGCCAGTCTTCTTTTTCTTCTTCTCTTGCTTGTCAACCTGGATAATGTGACCACAAGACACATCTCATTAAAGGCTAACACCCAAACCCCAATGTATAAAAGAAAAACAGTCAAGCATACATTTACAAACATGCTGTGTGTTCTTAAAGTCAGTATCAAAGCATAAACGTGGGGGGGGGTAAAGTGTAAAATCTCCATACCTTGGGTGTCTGACCTCTCACTTTTCCAGCACGGGCCAGAGATCCGTGAACCTTGCCTGAGAAGGACAAAAAGGAGAAAGAATCATTAGTTGATTTTTTTGCTCTTTTAGATTAAAGATTCTGTTATTGTTCCGACCCAGGGTTCATTCAACAATTTAGCTATTAGTTTACTCTTCAATGAAATGGCTCGTGCACACTGGTGATAATTTGAGCATCAGGGTAATCAATAAGAATCGGATCTAAGACTGACACATTTTTAGTCAAAATTCTGTTTGTAACCAAGAGGAAATACTAGCTTCTGACTTTAAGTCATCAAAGCGCCCAGCTTTTCCACCCCTCTCTTTGGTTGACGAGTCACCAAATCAATAAAAAACTAAGAGCTTTGTTAAGTTGAAAAAGTTTTTGATTGTAAAATGATTTTTTAAACAAAAGGAATAGTGCTATGCACTTTTGTACTGACCTCCGAGAAGCCTGCCAGCTACCTCCAGGGTGCAGTGCTCAGAGACGCCGCAGGACACCAGGGAGGTATCATCCTCCAGCGGGCACCCAGCAAGCAACAGCACCTGATCCTCAACTGGGAGACCCTCCAGGGCCTGGACATGAGCCTGAGACATAACGATTACTAAATTATTACAGCATCTTACACTTCACCCTTAATGTAGTACATGTAGGTAACTGGAGGCAAGAAGTACAAATTCAAAATAAGCATTCGCAACTTTAGACACCTTTTACCTTGATCTGTCCAACAGTCTCCTGTCCGGTCACCTCAAGGGTGTGAGTGTTCTGGGCACGCAAGAAGAGCTGCATCTTGATGCTGTAAGAACACACGAGTAAGAGACTTTTACGAATCAATGTAACTAATGCGGAAATAAACTAGAGACGCTTGATTTACTGACACAACCAACGGCTACCAATCCTGGCACGCTAGGCCTGTATCAAATAGCGAACATAAATTTAAGTATTGACATATAACGTACATGCTGTCATAGAAAACAGACCCGGGAAATTGAGCAGACTTCTCTCTCTCGGTATTTTGCTACTGCTACGCTAACTTGAATAGGCGCATGGGACACGCGTGTCACGAAATCCTTTAAAAGACCGAAATGAAACAAAATTTGTCTAAATAAATTGTTACAGGTGATAAATAACGATATAAGTAGTCTGTGGGCATATAAAAATCTACCGAGGCTTAACAAATGCAAGCTTATTTTACTTAAAATGCACAGGCCTTACCTCGTTCGATGCTAGTCGTTCAACGTTTAGCATAAAAAGGGCTGCTTGAGGGCCGACACTGCGCATGTGCAGATTTACGTAGCTTAGTCACGTTAGACACGCCCACGGTGCGTTAGAGCGTCGGTTTTTATTTTTTTCAGGCCTAAAGGGCTCCGTTTTTATAAAACACAAACCTGTGTTTACATCGTTTGTGTGGATGCTGAATCTGCATTATTGTTATCCATTGCTTTAGCCTTATTCTTATTAGTGGTAGTGTTAATAAATCCATTCAAATATCAAAATGTTAACGTGTCGCTCGTTTCCTTAGCTTTCATACCTTTGGGAATATTCAGCTTTTTCTATTGTTGGTTTTATATTCTGTAACCGGTGAATTTTTTTGACGGGTTGTCTTTTATGTAACATAAATGCAAAACATATTGGACAATGGATTTCACTTTTTAGCTCCTGAAGTTTATAACTGTTCAGTAAGCTTAATTTCAGCTATCAGCAGCCACATGCATTTTTGATTATTTTTCTTTGTAGTTAATACACAAAAGACAAATAATTTGCTCCTAAAAGGTTACATCCCATTTAATCTGGCCAAGTAGGTCATCATTTTATTTAGGTATTTAAAACTAAACTGAGTTCATTTCTTTGACTCAGTAGGGATTATGCTGAGTCAAATACATACATTATTCAATTTTAAGTAACTTCTTTACAAGAAACACTACAGTTTAGCATTATATCAACTATGAAGTGATCATTTTTGCTTATGGCAGTAAACGCATTACTTAAGGGATATACATGACATTGTGGATTGTGTTTAATGCTTAAGTAGTTCTTCAGCGAGTCACCTGAGCCAAAGAAGAAAAAAAACAAAAAAAAAACAAGGGGCATTTCAGGATATCAATCTCTTTATTATGAAATTAGGTAAAATTAAAAAAAAAAGAACTCTTCATTTGCTATATGGAAACAATTGTAACATTAGAAATTTTTTGAGTTTTGGAAGAAAAACAACTCAGAGGTACATCAATGAAATCCGTCTTTATAAGAATCTTTATGAAATGAAAAAGACCAAACTAGGTCATCCATTCTAAAAATTAAGCTTTCATCACAGAGGGAAAAAAATACACCTGCCTTCACAAATAACATGCATCAAAGAACTTCAAAGCAACCAGTGTCGGAGATGATGGAATTAGCAATTAACCTTTTAAACATGACTGATCAACATGGCTGCCATGGAGGGCCAACTGTATATTTCAAATGATTACTACCAAATGTAATAGAACTGCACACTAAATCAGAAGGAACACATCAGCTTCTATGGTTGAATTAAAGCCTCCATGACACCCTGTTGTAAAGCCCTGTTCAGAGGCAGAAGCATATGAGAAAAGATGCTCTCCGAGCCTTCATTTTCATGTCAGGATTCTTTCCATCATGTGGGAGGAGGAGGGTAGTACTGGTTATACTGGCCATATTGGTTGTATTGCCCCCAGGAGTTCTGTCCCCAGCCGCCATATTGCTGCTATAAAAAGGGAGAGAATTAAAAATGGCCATACATGCTTGGTGTTACAGTAAACATTTCTGTGACATCAACTGCTCAGAGAATCCCACCTGGTACCAGTTGTAGTTGTATGCAGAGTTGTTAACTTGCGCATCTGCCATTGCGTTTGTAGCAACTGCCGAGGTGTCATCCACACGTTGCCTCTTGGCATCAGGTTCACCGCTGGGGATAATTACATTTACGTTAAAATTACTTGTTCAGGAAATAAAGCTTATATTACAGTGTGAATACACACTGCAGTGCCAACACTGAATGGTAGGACTGCTGCTATTCAACTCCTGAGTCCCCTGAAAGTTACAACAATGATGTGACTGTCCTGTTATGTACCTGTCATATCCGTTTTCGGCTTTCCTCTTTGCCGGTTCGCTTTCTTTCTGTAGTTTCTGCTGTTCCTCATATGCAGCCACAAGGCTACAAAGAAGTACAGCAATGAAAATTACTCAAAATGAATAGTCTTTTTTCTGGTGCATTACTCAGTCACTAGAATGAACAAAAAACTCACACGTTGATGTCACTGCCAAAGTCTTCGAGGAATTCCACCTTGCGCTGGCAGAAGAGAAGGCGGGACTCTACAGGCAATGGGCTCATCAGGGCTTGGTTGAAACAAGCCAAGATATCAGCCTCGTTTTGCGCCACATCTCCACTATATACCAGCTCCAGCAGGTTTAGATAGAGTTTTGGATTTGTCTGTAAAGTCGCAGAGATATTAGCATGGATGTCACAATACAGCAATTCTGAGTGCATTACAAGTAACTAGAGCCCGACCAATATATTTTTGGAGCCGATACCATGCAAGTGTAGATGTAACATGTAGGTCGATACCAATTGATCTGTCATAGGCCAACGTCATTCAAACCAATATATTAGTCAGGCTCTACAAATAACCCCATATTAAGCAGTTCACCTTTTTAAAAAAAAAGTTATATTCACTTATTTTCTCCTTTCATTTTAAGGACTCTGGCTGCTGAATCTTTAACTCCTCTCTATAGACGAATGAACGTGTGCGTGAATATACAGCATGTAAACGTACCCTGATAACTGTATGGTGTGTATTATATGTTATCTCTATTTTGACCATTTATGTGTTTATAAGCCCAAGGTCTTCACTTAACTCTTACCTGGTCTTTTTCAATGGCCTCAAGCAGCACTGTCTTAGCCTTGCTCAGATTTTGTTGTACTTTCATATGCTGCCTGGCCAACTTCACAGCGTAGAACGATGTTTCAGTAGCACTCTTTGCAGAATCCATGGCTTCTCTTAGCAGGGCCTCCGCTTCATCCAATATACCATGGCGACGCTCGAGACTGACCCTCCGAAGTCGCACCATGGCCAGACCTGGGATGGCTGCCTCAAGGGATTGCAGGATGCTACGGGCCTCCTCAACATTGCCT
>KV751328.1:2694403-2704415 GCA_001698575.1 Mola mola | reverse complement strand
AGGAAAAAAAAAAAAAAAAAAAGAGATAGGAAACAGTCAGAATAGAATAACCCACATAAAATTACACCCAAAATTGTATTTTAAAGTCTTTATCACTAATATTTATATCAGTCACAGCCTCAGGATTGATATTCACCTTGCTGCTCCTCAAAAGCTGCCCACAGCAGGTGGATGGCTGGTTTCTTGGGGAGATGGGTGGTGCACGCCTTCTTGTAGATATGTCTCACACCATCAGTGCTGTAGCCCTCTAGATATTTTGCATACTTCAGAGTGAAAAAGAGAAAGCGAGTTGGAAGAAGTACAGGAGAGGACAGAGAAAAAGAACAGAGGAGAAAGAGAAAGGCAAAAAACACAATACAATTTAAACCCATTTTTTAAGTGGACAGAAGCAGTTTCTTCATTGACAAGATCGTTTTTAGAAATTTTCTGTGTAAACCCATCAGCACCTTCATGGAACCAATTAGATAAGTTTCTGTAAGGTAGTGGGAGACGAAGAAGATGCAACGTAGTAGTTGGCAAATGCTGCAGTCAAATCTTGTGTGGCAAGCTGGCCATCCCCTAATACAACAGATACAGTCACATATCAACGTTACACGCAAAGAGAGTGCAGGACGTTTACTGTCTCCATGTCATTATCATCGTGGATGGGGAAGTGCAGGGGAAGTAGCGGAAGTGAGAGAGAAGTTCAAGGTCCAATTACCTTGGTCCAAAACTCCTCGTAGAGTGCACAAGCGATGAGGCATCGTTCAAAAAGAACAACTACGCGCTCCGGGGTCCCATTCTCGATCTCAAAGTCCAGGTACTCCTTCCAGTTGTTCAGCTGGGTCTTCTCTAAGGCTTTGACGTGGAAGTATGGTCTCTTGATCTAAAATGACATGAACAGGTCAATTGGTTTACACTGTCAAAGAACACTTTTTTCCAACAATATTTGAGAAAACTCGACACATACCCCTTCTTCAAAGGCCCAACGCTTGCTGACTTCATGCTCGTTGTGGTTGAACAATTCCTGTCGAGTCTCTATCACCTTGTGGCGCATATTCTCAATCTCGGTCACTCTCTACATAAAGACACAAACAAAGCACATGGTCAATTCTCTCACGCATGCATCACAACGGCATGTGACATTCCCACGTCATGCCAAAACTGCTAGACCTGCAGACAAAGATTTACATCACCATTAGCTTGCCAGAGACAAGAAGCCTGTAGAGGCGGGTAGGTATGTATGCACCCTGCATAACAGCCTCTGGGTGGCGGTTCTGGGGTCAATGGGCCACAGCTGCTCCTTTTAGTTTTAGGGCGAGTCCCTGACTGGATGCCAGTGTGATTCCCCCTGGCAATCACTGGCTTGGCTGCTGACATAAAGACACCTCTTCAAACCTAAACAAAGCTTTCTTTCCATGAAGAACAGGCAAGTTCCTGCTAACCCCTGCAAGCAGTACATTTGGAAACGTTTCTTCCCTGCAGGAATGGAAACTGCATTTTTACCTTTGCAGGGTCCGAAAGGTCCTCTGTGCCAGGTGGTAGCTCCTCCTGGACAACAGGTGTCTCGCTATCTTCACTGACCATCCCTGCTAGGCTGGATTTGGAGAGCTCAATCCTAAGCCTAACAAACTCCTCTTCCGACAAAAAGTGCTTGGGGTGGTTGCTCTGCACATGCTCTTTGAACCTGTACAAATTAAAAATTAAGATTTAACAGCAAAGTATTATTTTAGTCCAAGTGACACATTTTTGACTACAGCCAACATACATCTCTGGAGTGTAACTGGGGAGCAGATAAGAAACATTAAGACAGTCAAAGGTTTATCCTCTTTTCCCCCCCTACCTCTGGAAGTGCTGGGAATACAGCTGGGTTGGTATGCCCAAGATGCGGTCGTAGATGGTGGTGACATTAGCAAGCTTCTGCTGCTCTGTCTCCCAGTTGATAAAGGACTCCCACAGACGGTCTGAGCGAAAGTCTGTGCCGGCTGCAAGAACCGCATGTTCATAGGCACTAATGGTAGAGGAAAAAAAAAAAACAATGTCAGTCTCATGAATTGTGTTGTCTTCTTAACATGAAGACCAAGTATTTGGTCAAAGTAGGTTATTTATATAAAGGATTTAAATAGTGGATACTTATTGTTATCATCTAACACAAAGAAAATTGTGTAATGAATCAGAGTTTTCACTCACGCTCGAATGCGTCCTTCAGTCTCTGGGTCACTATGGTCAGAATTCTCTTTGAAAAAGGTCAGGTAGTGCAGCCACAGGTCTACACTCAGAGGGATGGCTTGCAAGCCTCTTCTGTACACCTTAGGAGACCAAACACAAAAAATCCTGTCAACTGTAGGAAAAATTTGACTGCATTAATAAGTAACTAACTCTATAATTTAATAGTTGTTCTTCTGTGTTACTGGCCAGAGGACTGTAGGCTCTGAGCAGCCAAGTATTTGTAAGTAAAAGGTAGGGTTTGAAAAAATAAAACCCAGACTATTTTTTTTTAATTTTTAAAATGGTGCGTTGTGAAATATCTATCAGATATAGCACTTTGAATAGAGATTTGAATATTGAACTTATCCTTAGACTGAGTTAGAAATTTTGATAAATTTTTGCCACCCCAGTATAGGGTAGAAATACATATTTAAAAAAAACTGACTTTGAAAAATACCTGTATTGACACTTACCTCTTCTGCAACCTGTATATTGCCATGCTTTTTTTCAATATCAGCGTACTTCTTCCAGTAGCCATAGCAGTAGGGGTAACGTAGGAAGAACACATCAAATGTCTTCCTTACTGCTGAAAGAACATTCTGCAAGAAAGAATGTCAGCAAAAAGGTCAATATATTACAATTTCCCTTTTAGTATAAGTCTGCCCCAGAATTATATTAAATTCATGGCTGAAAATAATTTTGACTTTTGTTCAATTTTAGTGATGTCAAAAATTAGTCTGTTTGCATATATATGAATAATCAGCATATTTTCTCTTACCTCTTGCTCCACATACTGCAGCAGGTAGACCCAACCATTGAAATCTTCTGGGTTGTCCTCACACCCTTTATAAAGTTTTTCAAACTCACTGGGCAGCTCTGGTTCGGGAGGAACAGCTGGTTCTTCTGTCTCTTTTGATGGTTCTTCCAGTTCCATGCCATCCCCTGTTCCCTGTGGGTCCCCACTCCCATCTAGAAAAGAGAGTAGACTTTAAATCAACAAATGTGATTTGATTTTCACCCAAATTTCACTAGCACACAACTTAAACAAGAAATTAAATATTTCACATTTATACTAATATTGGTTATAAATAAATAAAATTCAAATAAACTAAACACCAAATTATAAAGCTGTGGCATGCACTGCAGTTATCAAAAGACATTTCAAGACTTAGCCAAATTTAGATCTAAAATTTGTCACCTAAATTTAATCTGTTTTTTAAGGAAACCAAATAGACTTAAGATACAGAGCAACGGCTATTTTCATTACCTTGACTATCATCCTGCACAGCAGCCTCTGATCCTACACTCATCTCCTGGCTACACTGGTTTTTTGTCTCCACGGTGTCTTCAGGCGGCTGGTGTGCCTCTTCTGTGGGCAATGGTGGAGGCGGAGGAGGTGGTGGCTGCTCATCTTGAAAGAGCTGAGTACTGGCAAGCTGAAACTGCTCCACAGCCTTCTCCACAGATCCTAGCTCTGTGGAATCCGTCTGCGGGTTTGGTGGTTGCTGTTGCCCTGTGGTGTCGTGGGACACACCTGAGTACTCTGGCAAGATATTGGTGAGTGGTTCTTGGGCAACCTGGTCCATGGACCATTCAGCTGCTTGACCTAGGTCAGGAAGAAAGGCATCCCCATTGCTCTCCATTGCAGGGGACTCAGTGTCCAGCATTCCAGTAATGGCGTTGTCCGAGTGAGGTAATCCTATTGAAAAGCAAGATGTATCAACACTATGGCTACAACATATGACTCAAAAGAAAAAATAAAAACACTTAATCTGTCTATTTTTTCCAGACATTTTCCAGCAAAAACACCAAAACATAATTTTGCTTCATAAGTAAGGATAATGTTCTATCCTTTAGTCTTTATTTAAAACGGACAATCCATGTTTTAGAATGTTTATGAATAAAGACAATAAAATCCAAGTACAGTTCTAGTGGGGAATATTTATAGTTCACAGGTAAGAAATTAAACATTTGCATGTAATTTACTTTAACTTGCTCTTTTAACACTAAACAGTAAATGCTTTGATATATTAATTGGGGGTGCGTTTTGACAATTAAGTGCAATTCATATATTTGGACATTTTTACTCAAGTACTACTCATTTATGTGACTTTTGTTTTAAAGTAATGTAGGTACGAATTTTGGGTAACACCAAAACATTGACAGATGGCATCTTCATCGCCTTGAAAGTTTACATTCAACAGATAAATCTTCCAAAACTTGTTTGCCAGCGTTAGCGTGCTCAATTTCTTACTGGAAATTTAAAAAAAAAAAAAAAAAAAAAAAAAAAAACACCAAAAAAAAAAAAAAAAAAAAAAAAAAAAAAAAAAAAAAAAAAAAAAAAAAAAAAAAAAAAAAAAAAAAAAAAAAAAAAAAATCACCCTATTTCACAACTTCCAAGTGAAGTTAAGTGGTTATTAATAATGCTGCTTTATATTTTTGGTTTAACCGTTTCAGAATTACTTCAATATTACAGATATAAAAGCAGACGCTAGTAAAAACGGACACTTCCTTGTTCTAACAAAACGCCCGCTTCAAGCTAAGCTAAACCCTTGCGTTAGTCTACTTAACATATCCATGTGATCGGTCCCCTAGCGGAAAAAACGCTAGACTCCTTACAAAATGCCTGACGAGATAATATGGGTAAATGAACAACGTTAGCTACCTGTTCGAGTTAATGAGACTTAAGAGTCGTCGTCAGTTCAAAACTGTATCGCACTGGTGTTATTTGCATTGTCAAAGATCCATCAGAAGTTAGGCCTTGAAGCCAACCCACTTCCATAGAAGTACGTTATCATGGTGACTACCAACTGACTTTAGCTTAACATTAGCACCCGTTTGAAAACTTAACTCGCCAATGTTACGTAAACGCAATTGTTAGAATTGTGCATCAATTTCTTAACTAGTAGTCGGTATTTCAGTTTAGCATGACTAAACGCGGTGATTTGAACTTCAAATGTTCGTTCGGTATTTGCCGAACTACAGCGTGCTAAGCATTGGCCTCCATCTCAGTTAATACTCGGCAACCGCGGCTTCCCCCATTAGCTAGCTGGCTACCGCGAGCTACAACAGAAGTAGCTAGCTCGTGTTAGCGGCTGGTGGAATTGTCCTAATTATAACCAAATTGATTCAATTTCATGACTAAACATACTTTTTATGACCTTACCAGTATCGTCCATGAAAGGTTGGCAGGCCTTAAGAAATTCTCAGTATCTTAGAAAGTTACCTAATCTTAACCTAGAACGACTAGGCGCGTGTCGCCTACCATTCTAAACTTACCGAGAAAAGAAGTGAGACGGGATGTGCGCATGCTCAGCTAAGTGCACCGCCCGCCCTTGTGTGTGCGTGTGCGTGGGCGAGTGGCTTGGGGGCGGGGTCACCCGTCTGCCAAGTGGAGAAATCTATTTCCTGATTTCAAAAATTGTTTTGTCAACATTCTCACGTAACCTGGGATTTTTGTAATACAGTGGTCTGTAATATGAGTCTTTAGTCCATAATTTTCAGTGACCTGAAGTCAAATAATTGGCTGATTTCGAAAATGTGACCTACTATACGGCTAGTTCTCCCTCACCCTCTACGTCATTCTGAACGTTTTGAATGGATGATGTCGGTAAACACTCTCTCGACATTATTAGATCCATCAAATGCGTATATTTCTTAGAATATGCATGGGTATATTAGCCATTTTGCTGGTAGACGTATCGTAAGAGGCAATTAAATACATATTGTGAGATTAAATGGCGTCTTTCACTAGTGTGTGGTTCAGTTTTTTCAGCGCGCGCATGCGAAATGGCGTATACTACGTTTGAGTGCAGTGGGAAATCTTAGAATTTAAATGAAGGGTGCGCTTGCGGGTTGGCTAAATCCCATTCTGAAGACGTTAAACGTGTAATTAACACATTTTTACCCATATGAGTAATACATGGTAAAAATATGCGTTACCGGTTACATTTGATAGTGGACAAAGACTAGACAAAACATCAGAGTATAAGATAAAGAGGTGTTGTTATATATCGAAACATAGTTATTTAATTATGTTACAACTTTTTGTTTTTATCTTTATTATTCTGGTTATACACATTTTATGTTCCTCCCGACGGTATGAATAATATATGAAAGTGTACTCCATACTCCCATGCGTTGCCCCAAAAGTCAGATGTTGCCTTTATCTTCAGATGGCCGAGCTTTAACGAAGCCCTGAAGGCAGCACCAACGTGTGAGTGAGGAGTGTAGAGGAAGTGGCTGCTGATCTGGGTCCGCACCTTTTCCGGTAACACAGCACCGCCACCGCTGTGACTGAGAGGCTGGAGAGGGAGGGAGCGAGGGAAGAGAAGAGAGTCAGAGGGCGGCAAGAGCGGGGAGAGACGGCCCGGGGACTGGTGGGATGATTGCCGCAGACGTAGGTATTCAGCCCCGCTCTCTGTATTCCGTGTTTTCCTCGCTTTTCTGTCCACAGAGCCTGTTTTTTCGGACCCAAAGTTCCGGTTGTACTAACACCCCTCCCTTCCCCGGACCGCTCTTGTGTCACAGGGTGAAAGAGAAGAAAGTCGGACGAATCAATGACCTTTTGAGCGTTCTTCCTCTGGGTGTCCCGCTGCAGAAACGGACCGGAGAGCTCACGATTCGGTGGCTTTGAACCAGAGGTGTGCGCCGAGATCAATCGACTGGAACTGGCTAAGGGCAAGTGTGGACAGCTGGCAGCCAAAAAGGAAGTGGCAACCTTGGGCTTGGACAGGGCCTGATTTATGTAGTAGTTTTGTTTTTGTTTTGTTTTTCTTTTTAAATCAAGTCCAGCAGAGAGTTACTGAATTTCTGAAGGAGACTTTATTTGTGGACTCTGACAGAAGTCTGAAACAAGGGGATGTAATTTTTGCTTCATACATTGGAGGGCAGCGGATCATGAAAATACATTCCCACCCAATGCTACAAGGGCTACGCACAAGTGAATGCCACTGAATGCTCAGGTCAGATCATCACAATCTAGTTAATTGTAGCAGTCGGACATCCAACGGGGCAAACTTGAAAGCCACCGCCTTCTGAATATTGACACTTGTGTCAGCCCACCGCTGCCATCACGTGGAGCGGGCTCCAGCACACGCTGAAACTCAGCTGCGTTTCTCTCACAAGAGAAGTCTTGCTTTTGTTTCAACAAAGTATTTATGCACATTAAAACACAATGGGGAAAGTGTTTGCAAAGATTTTTGGCAACAAGGAGATGAGAATATTGATGCTCGGACTTGATGCTGCTGGTAAAACTACCATCTTATACAAGCTGAAGCTGGGACAGTCGGTCACCACCATCCCCACCGTGGGGTTCAACGTGGAGACCGTCACCTACAAGAATGTGAAGTTCAATGTTTGGGATGTGGGGGGCCAGGACAAGATCAGGCCACTCTGGAGACATTACTACACTGGCACCCAGGGCCTCATTTTCGTGGTGGACTGTGCCGACAGGGACAGGATCGACGAGGCCAGGCAGGAGCTCCACCGGATCATCAACGACCGGGAGATGAAGGACACCATCATACTGATCTTTGCCAACAAACAAGACCTCCCAGACGCCATGAAGCCCCACGAGATCCAGGAGAAGCTAGGCCTGACCCGGATGAGAGATAGGAATTGGTACGTTCAGCCCTCGTGTGCGACAACAGGGGATGGACTATTAGAGGGCCTCACCTGGCTTACCTCAAACTACAAGTCTTAATGTTTCTCCTCTCACCAGCAGGAAGACTTGGAGGCAACAACAAAAAGTAGCTGAGAATGAAAAAGAAACATGCAATTTGAATACCACAACGTCTTTGCTAAGTATATGTCAAAGAGAAAAGCAATTATATTTTGTCTTATATTTCTTTTCATAATAATGACTTCACTATAACCCCCAAATTTCATTTAAACAAGAGACTAATTGTTTGCTGGCTTTCTTTTAGTAGGTTGCTTTGGTTCACCTCCTGTATAATCTGTACTGTTTAAATATACCTTAAGCTTACTTTTGAGTTCTTGGTGCAAATTGTTTTCCTTTTTTTCCCCCCTGTCATTTCTTTTTCGGAGACCTCCGGGACACACGTTTAAAAGCCCCAGGTTGTGCCTCACTCAGTATTCTCACGACCTAGCTACATATCCAAAGGATGGGAAAGTCCAGAAACCCTATCCTACATCAGCATATCACTTTCATGGCTCAAATTGACTCTCTCTTTTTTTTCTTCTTTTCTCTTTTTTTTTTTGTAAGAATGTCTAAATTTAGGACCTCAACAAAAACAAACAAATATGTTTTCAGAATTGATTGTACCAGGATGATTGAGGAAATGTGTAGTGCTTATTTCCTGTGCAGTGATTGCATCCCTTTCGTCTTCTCCTGTGGGGGTTTGTGTAAAAGACACTATGTGGACGCTGGACATTCACACACACTGTGATGTATGGATGTATTCTTGTGTTGTTTCAGGGTCTGAATTTGTTACAACCACTCGCATTATCGCCCTTTCTGTTGCTCCCAGCTTCTATTACTGTATTTGTCATTTCAGCTGCCTTAGGAGGGGCCCTGATTACAGGTGCCCCCACCCAAAAAAGGAAATAAAAAAAATCAAGACAGATACAACAGCAGAAGGTGTGCTGAACTGTTGAGTTTGCACTTTGGGATGGGGGGGTGTGGAGGGGCTGGTTACAAACCAACTGGCTGTGCATATTTAGCTTTCCTGTGGATGACTTTTGGACCCTAGCAAGTGTTTGAAAAATGCCCAACCCCCACCACCTCCAATGTAGGTGCATCAGACCCAACTTTCCTTTCCTTCCCCCCCCCCATCATTATCTTCTACCTGTACACTTTAACGGGCTCCAGGTGCACCAACCTTCTGTTAATATTTCATAGATAATGCTATATTTTTTTTTTTTTTGCTATGCTGATGAAATAATAAAAAAAAATATACCCAGATCAGTACGTGAAGTGATGCCTTTTTCAACAAGCAGCTGCAGCAGCAGTTAGAGGAGCAGCCAGAGTAACATTTCACTTATGAATATTTTGAGCCGAAAGAGGAAGCGAGATTTCGGGGCGTTGGGATGGTTGAAACGGAACAAAGTGTGAAGTGAAGTCGGATTTGGCCTGTTTCCTCTCGCGCACTTGCGTGGGTGAGTCACCAGCCTTGAATAAGTGATGAAGTTTCTAGTTTCAGTGACGTGATTGTCAGGTGAGCCTGCACGGCGCCCGAGGTGCTCATAATGTTGCTTTTGCTGTTTTGCAGTAAAAGTTGAACAAGTGCGTACCCAACAGGATACAGAGTAACTTAACAATGGTCTATCTAAACAGGGGGTTGAATGTTTTTCTATAAGCAGGAAACGCATTTCTCAGAAAAACCAAAATTAATACTGCCATGATATAGATCTCTCTGCTGAGAACCTTTGTCATGAGGAGAAGGAAATTTGGTTAACTGAGACTGCTCAGGGTTGAGGGTGGCACTTTTACAAAAGGCCCCGGCTTGCACAGCATATGTGCCTCCAGTCAGACCAGCTCTTCTGTGTACCTCACCATACGAACAAGGAAAATAGCTGTGTCTAAGGTCAGGTCCCCATTGCACTGAAAGAGGCGGGTGTGAATTGTGGGCAGTGACATCACTGTGTGAAGTCAGGAAATGCTTCAAAAGAATAACACGGTTGCTATGGAAATTGGTGGTTTATAAGCAGCCAGCGGTGTGTCAGGTGGAGCTGTAAAAATAAACTGATAATCGCAGTTTATTCTCTGTTTCTGAGCTTTTTTTTTTTTATTTTGGCAGTAGTGGCCCAATAACCACCGTTGAGTTTCCTGAGATTACATTTTGATTTTCCTCATGTTTCCACA
>KV751328.1:2677573-2691481 GCA_001698575.1 Mola mola | reverse complement strand
AAGCTGCACTTGTCCGACATAAAGGGTCCCAGATGTAGTCGTTTGTAGTATCCCGACACTGGGACGACATGTCGTGTTTCTTTGAAGTACAGGTACTTTTGGAATTAAAGTATAATGGTTTATTAACACACATGAAGGATTTAAAACCAGCTGACTACAAGGGTCCAGCTCGTCACGTGCGCAGCAGCTTCATTTGTTCCACTACTGACAGATTAGATTGTTTCTACGAGTTCCCGGGATGATTTCCCCATCTCGTGCTCCTCACATGGTTTTTTATGTCACCTTCTCTTGTCTTGCGCAACAATGTGCTAAATCTTAAAACAGCAGTATGTGCAACCACACTGCCCTGAAATCAGCTCGTGTTGCAAAATAACTGACTAGAAACTCTACTGCACAATGAGAGAGAGAGACTGCGTCCATGAAAGCTATTATCCACGCTGCATTCAATTGCCGCCGTTTATAATCCCGTTCATTTTCAGTGTTTTGCAACAAACCTGCTGGTGTTTGCAATTAGTCTTCCCAGAGGGGAGTCAGAGTCACCAGCGGGACCTGTTGTGTCCGAGCGGGCGTAGACAATGGGAATTATACTGATCCATCTGCAGCTTTATGCGGCTTTATGAGGAGTCTGCCTCCTCATCAAGCAGGCAGAGTATGAGACACACACACACACACAAACACATGCCCGGCAGGCATGTTCACACTTGTGCATCACAGATAGGTCACTTACATTGTTATAAGCAAGGCATCATATTAAGAGATCATATTGTGATTCAAATTAAAGTGATTTAATCACTCTTTTTTTTAAGATTGAGAGAGTTGCCTCACCAGTTTAGCTGAGTTTAAACTACGGACAGGGACATGGGGTGTCTGAATTATTGAAATGCCTTTTCTTTTTTTGCACTTGTCTCTGTGGCAACGCTGACAAAGACTCAGCAGCAGACAGCAGTAGCACATCTATGTGGTTTATGACTGCCTTTGCTCCGGCGCCTCGCGCACCTCTCGCCTACCAAACCTATCTTTCTATCTTTTACATCGTCACCAGTTAAACCAGGATTAGGGTCAGAAGAATGATCTGCATATAAATCAGGGAAACAATCCACAAGTCACGTTCATCATGCACTCCAGTCTGGTGGTGTGCAACATGTGAAACGTGTTCTCAAGCATTTGCAGTGTCATGCAATTATGAGCGCCTGAGGGTGTGTTGGAAAATATTTCTGCTCTGAAGTTTTGTCATTATTTGTGTCTGTTTCTAATAATGTGGTTTATGTACCGAAATACATTTATGTTTCTGTTTTCACTCTCTCAGTTTTGTGCGTGCCTGCGTACATTCTGCATGAGCGTGCACTTACAAATGATCAGTGGCTACCTCGTCTACTGTGTTTTGCTTGACTTGAAAAGCAGCCTGCCAAAAGATGCTTAACCATAGACAAAGTAATGCATTTATCGCCAATTATGATTTGACTTGCAACAGGGGATGTTTTGCTGATATGCAACAAACCCTTTACCAGTTTGGCAGGTTACATCCTTTTTATCCACGCTGCTGACAAAAATTTCAAAGCAAACCACTACCAATGGAGACGTGCTGCAAAGCCACTGAGTTAAACTACTGTGCTTCATTTGTATGTCAGTACTACTATATAAAGTATTTTTTGAACTTTGAATGTAAATACTGCTCAGCACCATTTACGTTACATTAGTATTTTCTGTTCGACAGACAATTTAAACATATTTCTTTTTAATTGCTTCAGTTTCTTTGTCTAGCTTAAACTGTAAAACGATGTAGGTGACATAATAGAAAAACATTCTCTTTATCAACTATTTCCTTTTTTTTTTTCGATATGGGTTTTATTCATGTAAAGCAGTCCTTGCTAGTTAAACAAATGAAAGCGCCCACTGTGCAAACCGGATCCTTGTAGTAGCGATGCATCACTCAGGCCATAAGCCGCTTGAATTAAGAGGAACTGCGGCTATTTCTCCCGTTCAGTGGAGGCCGGATATATTTTTTTTGAGTTTAATTCTGAAATTCAGCCGGACCAGGCCAGCGATAGCCAGAGAGAGAGCCGAAAGTGGGAGATATTAGAGAAACAGAGAGTAAGGAGGGTGTGACCTTAATCCAAGAGCAGCAAAGAAAGTCACATTCATGCGCATGCTCACACACGCACACACATCTGGTCCTTCCAGTTTCTGCGTTGTATCTCAGAAGTAAAATATGTTGGAGGTGAGACTTCTGATCAAACTTGTTTACTACTTTACCCTTTGTGGGTGTATCAGCACTCCAGTTTGTTCATTAACTACTCTGCAAGCACAAAGTTGTGGCCCCTTCTAATGCATGAAGGAGGCCATGACCGTTTCTATTTTAAATGTGTTAACATATCAGGCAGCCAGCATCTGCACATTTGCACAGGCAAATGCCTGAATGATTTCGGCATATCTAAAAGTAAAGGTCATCACCACCAAATACTGAATACTGCATGCAAGCCACTACATGTCGCCCCACTCCACTAGGACACAAAAGAGGCTGACTCTGTTACTTGTACCCCAGCTCTACCAAAAGCCTGCAGCGAAGGCTTTGCTCTCTGTCTTATCAACTAACAGTGAACAGTGAGCAGGTTGTTGAAGGAAAACGCAAAGCAGCTGTATCTGAGCCAGCCATCATTCTCTGTATACATTAATCTCCCATGGTGTTTCCCCAACAGAGAATATACACACTGGAATACAGCAGATTTTATATAAACAGGTTCAACAGCAGTTCATAAAAGCAGATCTCGGTATAGTTGATCTTGATTAACTTCATAGACTGGAAAGTTGTACTTTGCAACTGAAGTACACTGCCCCCATGTGGTGAATAGTAGTAATAATGCACAAGCACTACCACATTGCGTTTGTATTTGTGCGTGTGTGTGTGTAACAGAGAGAGGGAAGTGGAAGTGTGGGCTCCAGTCGGCCTATATCTGTCTCCCAACTCCCATATGAGATGGAGACAAAAAGAAAAGAAGGTGTCTCGTCTGGGGCCAATGGTGACCCACATCCGAGCTACACTACACACACCCCGGAATATCTCATTACGTCAGACTCCACGATCAGAGCTATGTTATATCAGGACCAGCTATATTTTTTTTTCCATACATGTAACATCAAATGACCTGATCCTTGACTTCAAACGTGCCGGAGACATCTTACACTCCAGGAGACGTGGGCATTTCCTCTGGAATTCGAAACGCCTCATTTTGTTCTACCAGTGTGAGGCAGCGTCTCATCCAAGGCTGCGTCCATTCCTTATTCCATGGGAGGGTTCGTGTTTACGGACGTCTGTATTTTCAGGTTATCAAAACTTATTTTCACATAAATGTCAGCGCGATATTCAGCAGTAGTTAAACACACGTAACCACGTTTTTCTACTTACAGAGGCGATTTCGTTAACTGTAATTGAGAAATGTACTGAGCGACCACCCCTACAGAAATGGTACGCCCATCTCCCCTGCCGTTAGCCGTTGTTGTACCCTGTGCCACTGGACAGATTTGATGCGATACCAACTAGCTAGCGGCGCGCCGGCTTCAAAGCTGCGAAAAGATGCATCTTCACGGGCTTAAAACAATAAAACAAACGAGAAGTCTGGACAAACTTTGCCCAGCTGTGCCCAAACTTTGATAGGCGAAAACCCCCAAATCACCCCCCCCCACACACACACACAGTTTCGAGTGTGTTAGCGTTGTTTCATCCCAACCACTGTTGCCACTTGACGCGTTCTTTTCTTCTTCTGGAGCAGTCCTGTCTGATGAATTCGCCGAAAAGAGACGGAGAAAATGATGTGCCCTTTAAAGACCCGATAAAATACGGCGAACTGGTCATTTTGGGGTAAGTCTCTTCAAACCTAATCCGGTCGTAATGCCGCGTAGGACGGAGAATCGCTCCGGTGCCACATTGACTTTACAATCCCAGCGGCGGCAGCAGCACACAATAAACCAAAATCCGCTGCTCGGTTAAAGGAAACCCTCTTCATCGTCTCCTTTCTGGGAGAAATCTCTCCCTTACGAGAAGCTTTAAGCTCATTTTGCGTTCGTTGCCCACGGCGGTCGTGCACTACCAGTCTGTGCATGTGTTGCAGTGTTCTAAACTAACTTTATGTTCCAGATGAAATCGCATCCTTTTACCACCGTCTGGTTTTTCACGTCGTGTATGATGCATGCAAGATGGGCAACGCACACAAGGCTACTACCGATGTGGCCGCTGTTTCATCAATGGTTGTAGTGGGGGGGTGAGCAGCGTCAGGGTGCTCAGTCTGAAAATGCCAATGATGTCATACTATGCTGGATCTGAGGCGGCTAAAAGTGGGGATGATATCATTGTCTGAAAAATGCAAGCATCATGCTCATATTGTTTAGTCATAAAGCTTCTTCTGTTACTACTTGATAAACGTCGCGGCCAGATGACCATTCAGGCCGAAGGAGGAAGAGGACACACACAGTAGGCAGGATATGCTCTTGACAGCCACCAGCTTCCACAGTATTTCCACCCCTGCAGCTCCACCATGCTGTGCCGGAAATGCCACAACACACACGCATATGCACAGTGATATCCAGGCTTGCACAGGCCTCCCCCCTTGCCCTGCAGAGCTTCCTGTGTAGGCCAAAGATAACTGACCTAATGGCCTATCTCTTCCCCGCCAGAGTGAGGACCCTGTAGCCCGCACGCATTGGAATACTAATTAGTTGCCCTCCTCATCAACTGACTTTGAATTGAGCAGCCCCTTAAATGCACGAGGAAGTTATTATTTAATGCCTTTTTACGAGGTTTGGGTCGTGCAGCTCAAACAGCGTCGTGCTCTGCGGTGTGCTGCGTAATGCACCTCATTGATGGTTGAAGATGCGTTTGTATTAGCTCGTCTTGAAACTGTCGAGGTCGAAGCGTGGTTTGATCCTGTTCTGCCAGCGCGATGACCACAGTCCTGTGAGCTGTTTTTTTTAACGAGGGTCTGTGGATGTGCTGTGTGGTTTTGCTTTTATTTTTGTGTGTAACATGATTTATAGCATGTTGAAAGTTTTACAGTTACAGCTGTTGATACGTTGTTGGATAGATACATTATCAACATGGTTGGGGAGGATAGAATAAAGGCCTATTAACGGAAGAGCAGACATCCGGTGTAAGGACAGGCTGTACTCTTAGTCAATGCAAACTCCACTGCCGGCATTTGGATCTTTACAGTGGCTGCCTTGGTTAGCCGGGACAACATGTCCACTCCGGCTCAACTCGCTCTGGACCCACTCCCATCACTATGCAAACATCCACCTCGTCTCTGTATTTATGTCTCCCACATCTTTGTGTTTTTCTACAGTTCCTCTTAAGGTTGTCTCTATCACATTCCACAGACTCCTCTGAACCGGCCTCCCAGTGTTTTGCTGAGTGCTGACTTTCACAGAGGCAGGTCTCCTTGGTGGCTTGGCCTCAACAAAAATAAACCCTCTGTCAGGGGCCAGAAGAAGTGAATATTTCATATTGTACTTTATGATGTACGAACATGTGTGCTGCTGGCCAGAGATATTCAGACAAATTGTGCTTTGTGGAGCTGCTCTCCGACTGCCACCTAACCTTGTCTCTCAGCATTTTCTCTCTTGGGCCATGCCCTTTACTTTATTTCATTAATTGGGCTTCAGTTTTCTGTCTATGACAGCCGCTGACTTCTTTCTGTGTCTGTTTCTGTCAAGGCACTACATTTTCTCTTTCCATAAGCTGATTTTCTCTCTGTGGCCTCTTATCCCTGGCCCCGTTTCACATATGTCTTTTAACCACATTAAAAATGTCACAAGTGTGGCCTGCTCCAAGGTCTTTCCAGGCAACATTACCAATTCTGTCTCCAGCATCCTGCTGACTATATGCCCTGATCTGACCTCAGAGCTGTTACTCCCAGAAAATGACTTTTGCTCCAGAGAGGCAATAGCTTATGTCATTGATCTATCATTAAAAAAAAATGTGTATTTGACCGAAGTTAAAAAATGAATGCCGGTCAGACAAAGCATTAAGTTTACTGACAAGTGAAGTGAATATCATTGATCATAATGAAATGTTTTGCTAGGAAACTGTTGATGATACCAGCCACCTAATGTTGTGGACCAAAGGCATTCCCTAACAGCAGCAGCTTTTCTCAGCGAGATAGTTCACCCTGCCTAATAGCAAAAAAAACAAAAACCAACCAAACTGCTCTGGTCCTCAAGCTGTTCCTGAGCTCAAGGTGTTGGCCTGGCCTCCAGTCTCCCCAGATCAGAAACTGATCGATACAGATCCCGCCCGTCAATGTAGTAGTAGATAACGTGTGTATACTATATGTTGGGAAAGGTCACACGTTGTCGTCATCCATAAGAGTATTCCTTTCCCCTACTTATGATGTGATGTATTTACTGATATGTGTTTTAACTTTGAGTCATCCCTCAGACACATACTGCAGATGTGACTTTGTGAGAGGTGCCTTTGTAATGTGTATTGAGACAAAAATAATTAATAATAAACCCAATGATAATGATCAAAACCAAAGTTTTATTAATTGGCAATAGCAAATCTTATGAATATTACAGGCCTGCAACTAATAATTTCCATTATGATTAGTCTGTTGGTTATTTGCTTGATTATTTGATTGTGAGACACACCAGAACCCATTCAGTTATCAAATACTTTGCTTTTAAGCAGCTTAAACTGACAAATTTTTGGTATTTCCATACTTAAATTGTTGCCACTTGCCAATTTGATCTGATTGACTCCTTGACTAATTGTCTCAGCTCTAGTTGAGATGAATAATTATGCTAGAACTAATAATTGTTATGCAGCTGCTAAGATTTATTTTCATTAATATCACGGAAACCAAAGACGTTGCTGTCAGATAGGGGTGTGCGATATGACGATAAAAGATCGTGAAGGATTTTAACGTATGAAAAGGTTGTGAAGGATTTCAATTTGTCAACGATCTGCCAGTGCAGAAAGATTATAGAATTAGATTACAGTGCACATTCTATCTGTTGCAGTTCTATGCTCATACACAGACAAAATCCAAAAGTTTTTCACTGCCAAATCACACTGTTTGCTACTCTGTTTCATGTCTTCCCTTGAGACCCACAGATAAACTAATCATAGCGAGCTGTAGGTACTGTCTTGGATTTCTTATTCCCCTCCACCTTTGAGTCACCGCGAAGCAGAAAGTCATGGTTAAAAACTAAACCACAGAGTTTGCCACTAAAGTGAACGCTATCACTGTAATATGGAACTTGTTTGGACTTTCCCTAACCGACAAGACATCAACAGATATTTGCAGAGTTTGCAGAAGGTATTTTGGACTAAATGGTGTGTTGGCCTTTTTTCTTCCCAGTTTATAGTTTTTTAAATGCATGAATGAGTTTGGTTTTACTACTTAATAGCGTGCAATGTAGTAAAGCAGAATTGTGATCAGATCATGATAATGTAATAAAAAAACTATTATATTTTTACCCCTACCGTCAGATAATCACAAACTGTCATGAAACACGAAAACAGATGAAGTGAAATAGTGAAACAAACACATTTTTGTGTTTTAAAAGCTATATGCAGCATATCATTGGCATTTTCACTTTATGAAATGATTAACTCATATTCGTTTTTTAATTTACCACTGACTGTGTTCTTTTTTTTAGCAACTCTTTGATTATTCATAGTTTCGGCTTCATCCAGCAAACACTGTCAAAGCAGGCAGTGGTCTCCTCAATCCAAGCTGTGGGGCCACTGGGACAGAGCAGAGCCAGACCAAATGCACTCTGATCTGATCAAGTTTGAGAGCCATTAAAGACAGCTTTTGTCCCTGATGCAGTCTCCTTGCCTGCTGGGTATTGTCTAGATAGTTTTCAGTTAGGACCAGTTCAAATTCTAAAACCTCCATTCAATTTTCTGCATGAAGCAAACTGGCGTGCAACTGGGCTGTCAAGAAAATGAGGACAAAGAAGTTTCCTGGCACAAACACATCGTCTTTCACTTCCTTTTTTTCATGAAAACAAAATCATTGACTTTGGGGTGAAAGGTTGACACATAATTATGAAACTCCTTGTATTCCTTTTTGTACCACTCTCATAAGGATTATTATCAAACACAAAAATCAATATAGCAACCAGATCATATGCTCAAGGCTGCATTGTTAAACCTATTTGTGCGAAAATTCCCTTAAGGATGAACCTGAAGTACAAGCTGACTGAGTAAGATCACGTGGTAGTTGTCCCTTTCAATGAGGTGCGGCGGTTCAGTTGGAATCATGAGTGGCCCCGGTGTGATGCTCTCACTCGTCTCAAAAGGATCTGCGATAATGTAGCTGCAAAGATGCACATTTTAGCTCACATTCAAATTGCAGCTGTTTCCTTCAACGTCTTGGCTGCATCAGAGGGATTTTATTTATAGCTTCAGTTTTCCCTCAGGTGAGGACAGATGATCAATGCAATGTGCAAACAGTGAGATAACAGCGTTTTATCCCCGCCGTTAGCTTTCCTAGGAAGATCCGGAATGATCACGTGTGGACTAGTCTGGTCTGGAATCAGTCCTGAGGGTGACGTGCTTGTTTTCATCCTGTGCTTGTTTTTGTTTGTCTTCCTTCAGTTACAATGGCTCTCTTCCAAGCGGAGACCGCGGACGCAGAAAGAGCCGCTTCGCCCTGTACCAAAGGGGCAAGGCCAATGGCGTCAAACCCAGCACTGTGCACATCCTCAACACACCGCAGGACAGCAAGGTGTGTGTGTGTGTGTGTATGTGCGTGTGCGTGCGTGTTTGTGGAAAGTTTGTTTTATCTCTTTGTAAAGTCAGTTTCCTTCCTGTGACTCCCTGTTTCCTTTTATAAATTAGCCAGGATGACTAAGCATGATGACTACGCTGTCCATTCCTATCTGTGCGTGTGTGAGACTGCTCGCTGGTATATCGTAAAAAATACATTTTTAAAAATACTCTAATTTCCCCACAGTGGGGCGAATAAAGGAACTATCTTATGATCCTGTGTTGTACAATAAAGTAAACTGAAGCCAAATTACATTACAATAATACAGTCAGTGTCCTATGCTATTTTTTTTATTGTCGAATGCAATGTTAAAAAGTGAGACTATATTTTACCTAGTATGGATTTTTTGGGGGTATTTACAAATATCTAGTCTGACATACACGGACTTGTCCAGAAAGTGCGTCAACTCTTCTTCTTGCTGTTGCAGGCTCTGCACAGCAGGGGGCAGCACAGCATCTCCTACACCATGTCCCGTAACCAGACGGTGGTGGTGGAGTACTGCCATGACGACAACACAGACATGTTCCAGGTAACACGCCAAGCAATTCCAGGAAAAAAAAGTGTTGGATTTCTCTTGAGTCCACCATGAGTAAAGGTTTGTTTAACCACCAAAAAATCCTGGTCTCGTCATCATGTGTGATCCATCGTTCTGTAATGTCATCAGAGAAACTTACCTTCCGTTTCAGAAACGAGGCTGTCATAATATTGACATTGGAGAGTGTGGGGAAAAACTCCAAGTCAGATTATTTTTATACGCAAGAGCTTATAATAGTATCACAGATTTATTTGGTTTCAAACAAACCATGACGAATCATTCACCCAAATCACCCGCAACAATAAAAGTCACAAACGAGGGGAGATCAAAATGTTTAAAAAATTTGGAAACTTGAAATAATTGTTATTTATATCAATACTGATCTTAAATAGTGTTTGAGGAGTTATTTCTTATGATGAATTGCCAGTTCTCTGTTGTTCCCTGCAGATTGGACGCTCCACAGAGAGTCCCATTGACTTTGTGGTCACAGACACGTCTGGAGGGGGGAAGGAGGGAGAGGACCCCACCATTGCTCCCAGCACCATCTCACGGTTTGCCTGCAGAGTGGTGTGTGAACGCAACCCACCGTACACAGCACGCATTTACGCCGCTGGCTTTGATTCCTCTAAAAATATCTTCTTAGGGGTGAGTAGACTGACAGTCCAACAACAGAGGCTCTAAGAATGTATTTTTGGAATACTTGAAAACTTTTGGTCTCTCTTTTTCCTGCCACAAATGAACATTAATCTGATCATAAATGATGTCTGTGTCCCCACAGGAGAAGGCAACCAAATGGAAAAACCCCGATGGGCACATGGATGGGCTGACCACCAACGGGGTGCTAGTGATGCACCCAGAGGGGTTCCCGGAGGACCCCAAGCAGGGTCTTTGGAGGGAGATCTCAGTCTGCGGGGATGTCTACACCCTGCGGGAGACACGCTCTGGACCCAGCCGTGGCAAACTGGTGAGCCATTGGCGTTTGTGTTAGACAACGTTTTTTTTTTCGCTTTTCTTTTTGTTTTCGCCGGAGATGGGTTTGCATGTTTTGATTTTAGTTTGATTGTGAGCATCTTGTCTACGCGTCGGCTCTGCAGGCGGAGGGTGAGAGCAGCGCACTACGTGATGGTTCCCTGGTTGACCTGTGCGGTGCCACCCTGCTGTGGCGGACAGGTGAGGGGCTGATGCGGGCTCCCACTCTGCGTCACCTGGAGGCACTTCGCCAGGAGCTCAACGCGTCCCGGCCCCAGTGTCCTGTCGGCCTCAGCACTTTGGCCTTCCCCAGCCTGCCACGCAGCCACAGGTGGAGCCTTACATTTAGTTTATATATCAATATGGTACATAATGTTGTAGGCAATATGCACATAGCTGGGGCATATTACTTTGTCAAAGTATTGTGCCTTAAACATTAGCTGTTTCACTCATATATTCGCAGTCTGTATAGTATGTTTCTGTCTGTTCTCTCTTAATTCCTGTTTCCACAAAGCAATACGGTCCAGTTCAGTTTTGGAACAGTATCCATCTTTCTGTGTTACCATTGTTAAAAGTTGTGGTTTGTACTTTTGAAAAGCAAACTGTGCCAGTTTCATCACCATTCACTAACCAGACTTATCCAGTACCATAAAGGGTAAACACGCTGCAGTGTGTTGACTGGTCAGGAGAGTTGTCACTTCCCTGCAACAGGGGGAGGGGAGGGACTCTTAGGTGCCATGTTTGAATATCTCAAATCAAATACACGAGTGAATATTTGCAACGTGGAATGCAGGATGTCCTCCGTTGTTTCCTTTGTTTACTGTGTTGGGGTCTCTTTGTTGAATTCATTGGAAGCCTCGCTGTGTCGAGCTGCTATTGTTGTCATGCTACTTACAGTACGTAGCTGGCACGACTGTAGCAGTCCGGCGCGTACCCTTCCCATCGGGTAACGGGACGCTCGCCAATGAAAACAGCCGTAATGAGCTTACTGAACTGATCCTTACCGCTTGGTGGAAATGAGGCATTTAGTGGCTCAGTTCATGTGATGTGTCTTCCACTGCACAGAGGATTGTGGGTCCGAAATGTCTGAAAAGCATACTGGTCTGCATACTGCAAAATGCATCAGTAAGTGAAGAGTGTTTGGGTTTTAAGTAATGGTTGAAGTAAAAAGGAATTAGAAGACGGTTTTTTGGGCCCTGAAAAAAAAATTGATGAGCATTTTTCATTATTTTTTGACAATTTACAGAGTAAAGGATTAGTTGTGAAACTAATAAGCAGATTAATTAAAATAAGCATCGGTTGCAGCTCTCTAAGACAATATTTAAAAGTGTAGCTTATTCTTTTTCCTTTTTCCTCTGATTTGTCTTCTATAGCACTGTTATTACCTTTTAGTTTCTGATGGTGAGTTAAGTCTTTTATGTTGTATAAAAGACATTAAAATACAATGAAATAAAAGAATTTAAAGACATAAAAGTATGATTTGATAGCACAGTTTAAGGCATAACTAGCCACCACAGTATAGGTAAATTCAAATTGTAACTCGTACGTGGAAAGATGTCTGGTTAGGGTTTTATCGGACACCCTTAAGCAGGACAGTTCCCAAAGAGCCAGAAAAAGTTTATTTTTTCCCTTTTTTTCACAATGAGTCACACAGACAAATATCGGTTCTCTGTTTCTTTGTGACGACAGCCTTGAGGAGCGTCAACCCTGGGTCTACCTCACATGCGGCCATGTCCACGGACGCCACGACTGGGGCCAGAGATCCGAGGGGGAGGAGGAGCCAGGAGAGAGCGAGCACACAGCACGCCGTGAATGTCCCCTGTGCAGGAGCGTGGGTCCCTACGTGCCCCTGTGGCTGGGTTGCGAGCCCGCCGTGTACGCGGACGCCGGAGCCCCGTCTCACGGCTTCGTGCCGTGCGGCCACGTCTGCTCAGAGAGGACAGCCAAGTACTGGGCTGAGACCCCGCTCCCCCACGGGACGCATGCCTTCAGGCCCATCTGCCCCTTCTGCTCCACTGCCCTCAGCTCCCCTGGTTGGACGCGGCTCATCTTCCAGGGCCCCATCGACTAGTAGCCACTCCTCAGTAACAACTCTCACAGTAACAGGAAGATGCCTGAGCTTCATTCATGGTGCAGATGTTGATCAGTGTGGGTAGGAGATTTATAAGTCAAACGTATATTTCCTACATTGTCTGTCAGTGACAAACATTGTCAGTGAATGCAGCTCGAGGTTGGGGAAACCTTCCCCTTGTTTATCCTTCAGTGTGTGTTGATTGGTATAGGTGAAAAAAAACATAATACTGTCATATGGACGGTATTCATTTGTGACTGCCATGGAAAATTGTGCTATTTTTCATTCCAGCCAAATTCTAAACGCGCTGATTGCACTGATGATGTAGTCGTCAAAAAAAGAGAGGACTCCAAAGTAAACCTGTGTCCACACAGGTGTGTAACTGACATTACTCGACCTTTTTAACCACTCTGACGCCATTATCAAATGACTCCAGTAACACACAAACATTAGTTCTCTGTTAGAAAGAAGCCAGGTATGAAAGAACTTGTAGTATTTTGCACTTAAGGAAGGAAAGGCTTTTTTCATTTAGTCGATCTGCAGCGTGTCAACATCTGCAGATTCGTCCTTACCTCTTGCACTTCTCAGCACGATTTCCACTACATCTCTCTTGCCGAAACACGTTACTGTAATTGTGAAACGCTGCAACTCTGCGATTGTGTTTTCATTATTGTTTGTGGTAGCACCTTAATCACCAGACCGTAGAACGCATTTGGCCTCAGGTCCTTCACTCGCCGTTGTACAGTAAACGTTGGTGCCTCTGGATGAGATCAGACACAGAAAAACAAACCCTCGTTAAAATGGGGATGTTTCTTAGTATCGTATATGCAGTTTTCATCTTCCTTCTACATTCATTCCTCTAGAATGAAATCTATGCACAGAGACCCCGTAAGTGAATTCGCTTGCGTTGGTTGGAATGAAAAGCTGCGGATGCTCTGATTATCTCTGAAGCGCTCGAGGAGAACCCCAGACCGTATCTGCACATCAAAAGAATTTGCCTGAAAAGGGCAAGATCATCACACAGACCAAGGATAAGCAAGGGCGGGGAACGAAACCGGGTAGAATCCACTTCATAACTCTCTACAGCAATAATACACTCCCATAGATAAGCTAGATGTTGTGCTATGTTTATCCAAGTGTTATGTGGGCAGTGAAATAGTTTCCAGGTTAAGGGCTCAATCAGAGGCGTGCTCAACACTATGAGCTGCTTTATTTCAGACTGAGTTCTCAGCGCAACGATGTGGAGTATGTGTGATGTAACCAAAGCACCGCATTTTAAAGGCGAGCAACTAGATGGTTAAATGTATGATTTGTTGGAATATTTACTCTCGGATGCGTTACGGTGACATGCTGGCGAGGTATCGCGTCCCTGCGGTTGTGTTGATTTGAACACGCTCCCGGTTGCTGAACAATGCGAAACAGGGTCCATGTTAGTGTGACAGAGCATCTAAAAAGTTTGACCTTGCATAACCTCAGAAGTTAAACTTCTTTTTTTTTCCTGTTATTCATTTCAAAGGAAACTATTTTGTTAGGAAACGGGGGGGGGGGGATTTTTTAAATTT
>KV751328.1:2639410-2677563 GCA_001698575.1 Mola mola | reverse complement strand
TAGAAGAGGGGGGGGGGGATTTTTTTAAATGTTCAGTGTTAAAAATTGACTATTTTTCTAACTGATAATTGGTTTTAGTTACCTGTGGTTACTCCAATGTAAGCCAGTTGTGTGTGTCTCTGAGTATTATCGTGTGGTAGATGTAGGAGAGCTTGTGAGCGAGAAAACATTGCCAACACTGTGTCCAACAAACCAACACTTACCACACTGCTACCATAAAGAGAGAACAAACAAACAAAACAAGAAAAAAAACACATTGCCTAGACAATGAATGTAGCCAAATACTTGGGCTATGTTTAGCCTTTCCTGGTGCTCATATTGAATGGTCTATATTGTGATACTATTTTTGTAACTGAATATTATGGTGTAGCTCGGTGAACTAGCGAAGTCAGATAACTTCAATAACAGCCTCAAGCGTGGAAGGCGTATAATTGATATCACACACTCACATGGGAATTCTTGTCTAGCTTGCATGTGCTGAACGTACACATACGGTATGTACACTACACGGACACTTACTCAAAAAAGAAAAGAAAAATACCTTTGCACGGTTGATCGGCTGACCTGTCGTTCATGCTGAGAGTCGCAGGCCAAGATGTCTTCCGAATCCTCAGCTGTTAAAACCTGCAGCATCTCTGTGTTTGTTTTCTGGAAGTCCGCTTCAAAAAGAGAGGGGGGAAAAAAAAGAAAGAGGAGTATCCTCAAACTTGATGTGTGACGCTTGTGAATGACACCTGTTGAATCCACTTTGTACTACTATGCTAACATCTTCCACCAAACTGGTTCACTGCAGAAAGACGTCCACCGCAGCACTTTTTTTTTTTTTTTTTTTTTCAAGGCCGCTCGTGGAAGATTTAAAGTTCCTGAAGGTCAGGCTGCTGCTCTCAGAATACATTATTTTTCCATTTGAAGTCTAAATACAGGATGTGAACTGTCCACAGTGCGGTGGATTGTTGATGTAGTGCTGATAATTAATGTAGCTCAGGTTTAGTGATTTCCGACTCTCAGCAGGACGCACCTGAAGGGAGCCTGGTAGCAAAAGGGTAACAAGGCATGTGAGAGGTAATCTAATGTAGAGGCCACATTATGGAAGACACACAGGAGGGGAAAACGCCACAAGTCAGCAGTTAGTCAATTACGGGTCTTAATTAAAGGGGTCTGATGAAACAGGCACAAACAGGCTACGAAAACATCTTGATCGGTTGGCCTGTACTAAGCTCGAGCCCTGCTTTTGAAGATAATAATTACAATGATTAATGTACCAACATTGGCATGCATATGGAGGAACAGTTGCAGCACCCTCATTTGGCTTCTAGGTTTTGACCTGGCGTATTTATTATAGCGCATTTTTTCGTTACTTTTCCTATTCTTGTTTTGAACCCTTGTTGGGTTATAGGTGCTCACATGCAATTTCCTTTTCCTGTTATCTTATTTAGATTTTAGTGTTTTTTTGGGTTTTTTTTGTTTTCTATATACAGTATTTTATAGGTTGACATCAGTTTGTTCACTACCACCAGTTACATTTTTATCTCTTCCCTAACTTTGTTTTGTTGTTGTTGTATTGATTTGATCTTCATTCCAGATGGCAAAACCTCAATTTTTGAACTCACTGTACTTAGGTGGGTGAGTAGCTGAAATGTATTACACAGCATTAAACCTCACAGTTGATGATGCATTCCTCTAAATAATATGTATTATGTACAGCGGTTTTGCATTATTTTTGATCATATTCTTCTGTAATCATCCGGTGCACAGACAATCGCTATACACATGTCAATAAACCAGTTAAAAAGTTGAATTCGCTCTGTTTTTTTGTCCGTTTTGGGGATATGAAATACTGCATAGTAAAGTCAAGAACCTGCTCATTAAATAGAATAGAGTCTGTTGCATTTACAGCTTTTCTTGTGCACTAGCACTCTCATGCTAAATTCTTAAATTAGAATGGATAGAAATCTCTGCAGAGAGGTTAAAGGTGCTTTCGGCTTTAGACAGTATTGAGACTTCAACCAAAGTGAATGACTGCCTCACACGTGGTGCTACCAGCAGAGGGCGCTCTGTGCCAGCTCGATGCTCACAGCAGGACACACACACACACACACACACACACACACACACACACACACACACACACTTAAGACGAGCTTGCTCTGAGTTGCATCACCTCTTTAAAATAATCAAGCGTTTAATTGAGCCGTTTTGGCAGCCCCGTTCATCACCACGCAAATGTCTGCAAAATTACAGAACGTTTGATTCAAAATAGCAGCGCAAAAGGCACGTTTGTTCCTCTGCTGTTCATGGTGCGCATTGAAAGACCTGCTTAGAGATGTGTCAAAGTCAAAACATCAGAAATAAATCACCTCTTTTGTCATTTAACTATGCTAAACATGTTACGTAAGAGTCTGGTTACATGGAGTAGATAACCACGATGAAATGTGAATAGTGACCCGTGTATATTTACGCCTCTCCGCCGTCGACAGTCAGGTCCAGAGGAATTGTTTTCGGGTCGTCCATCCAGACGGGCCATTCTTTTGTGAACGCAGTGTCTCGAGAACACTCGGAGGGATTTTTTAAAACTTCGCATAAAGGTCCAGTCTGACTCCATGATAAACTGATTTGATTTTTGGAGGTTATAGGTTAAAGGTCAAAGTCACTGCGGCCTCGTGGGCAAACTTGCCTTTGCCAAAAACTCAGAACAAAGCCACTGACAACTGGTGTCGATCAGAGGTCCCTGTGACCTCAAATGTGAGCACAGTTTCTGTTCATGAATGAAAGCATTGAGGGATTTTTGTCAAATTTGCCACAAGTCTACATGTGGACTGGAGGATGAATTGGTTAAATTCTGGAGGTCAAAGGTCACTGCCACCTTAAATTTTGTCTGGTCGCAGTATACTGGGATTACCACAAACACGTGCCCAGCCCGCGGTACTTTCACCATCCGCTTTGTATGTCTTGTAGAGGCATATAACCGCTAGGCGGTAGTTTTCTAGTTGATTCAATAGCTGTATGGAAAGTGCATAAAACAAATGTTTTTGCAGTCTTTTTCTTACGTCTCTCTGCTCCCGCTGTCATCCAAAGTTTTCCGAGGTTTACACATGCAGGCGTACAAGCAACGCTATCAAAAATGAGCAAGAAAAAAAAGTGCCTTCACGACAACTAAAATGATTTTTTCCACTTTTACTATGGCACAAATATAAATGCTGAGTAGATTTTTCAAATTAAACTCTTGTCTTATCTGCTCTTAACTACAGGGTAGGATGGGCACATTGCACAGCTAACTATGACAACATATACCATTAACTGCATTAGCAGATGTAACCCAATAACAACTGAACATATATTAATTGAGAACGCCCCCAAAATCACTGCTGTCACTGCTGCAAATGCAATGGACCTCACCATGAAATGCCCTTTTAGCTCCTGTTCATATTATATATATTTGTAATTTTCTCAGACAGGTCATTTGTCAAATGCCAGGACATGTTCTTGAACTGGAGACGGAGAAAAATGAAGTTACAGAGCCAAACTGATTAAGTTACTACAACTTAAAGTTTGTTTTAAATGGATCGCCGCAGAAAAATTGACTTTCAGGGACAAACAATATTTGTATATATCAATATAGCAATAGACAAAATGATTAAGTCCTGCATCAAAATGACCACAAGTGGCTTAAGTCAAGGCACCTTGTGTTGAAATCTAGCTGAGATGTTTCCAAATAAACACATTTAAGGTGATATTGTTTTTAAAACACGCATGTTGCTAAATTGATTTGCGTTTAATCAGATTAAGGCAAACGTTCCAGGAAATGCACCGAGGAAGGAGGAACCGCAGCTCTTTCTTCCGCCCTGAGTCTCCTGTGCCGGTTTATTCAGCCGCGCTTGGTGGGTGAGTGTGTGTGTGTGTGTGACGGTGTCACGGGACCCAGTGTATCTGATGGAGGAAGGGTTTAATAACACAGCTCAATCCCTGGTAGACGGATTTATAGGTTTTGATCCCAGCTAATTAATGTGAGAGTCTCAATGGGAAGTAATGGGTATCCGGGACTGGGAAGTTTGAAGGGAGCATATGTGTGTGTGTGTGTGTGTGTGTGTGTGTGTGTGTGTGTGTGTGTGTACGTGTGCGTGCGTGTGCGTGCATGCACGATCACTCAAGTCAGTACAATCGACGTGTGTGTATACGTGTTAATCAGCGCCTACTTCCTCTCTGTACACTCGGCGTGCTCAGGTCACTGTTCCATCAATCCACCCATTAACTACAAACACTGGGAAACTTTAATTAAGCCGGGGCCTAAGACGATTAATCAACTTTAAGACTTTCACTTCCCTTTTTCCACCTCCTTCTAAACATCTCACTCAGTCACCGAGCCGTAGAAAGCATTCATTTAGACACATTATGTACAAATCCAATTAAAGCCAATATTGAGGCATCACAAGCTGCTGCCCTGTGTTCTCTAGCCTTCTAAGACTGTTCCCTTTTTAAGGACGTGAACGTGGCAGTGAATGCCAGACACACACGAGCTGAGCATTAAGCAGGAGTTAAGAGTTGTAATAAGTTTGATTATTTTATGGAGTTTATTATGCTGTGTTATCCTGTTAGGCTGGCGATGTTGTGGCAGTGGGTTGGTAATCCGGACTCTCTCTCTCTCACACCGAGTGGTCTCCCGCTCCGCCGCCGTGGGGGACCGTCGCCACACGTCAGCGCCCCAGAGGGCCGGGCCCCCACCTCGATGACAGATGGATGAGTGAGGATGCGACGTTGGACGGAACCTGTTTCAGCACCTGTCATATACGGCTCACGTAAGCCTTTAGGAACGTACCTCAGCACTGTGGCAGTCACGAGGAGCCTGCTGACATCTGTCGAGGCTCCGCCAGGTACAATGGGGAAGGCAGCAATCAAGCTTTCATGTGGGAAATCAAATTAACTGCTATTGAGGAGCACCATTTTTTTTTCCTACTTTGGGTGAACTCATATCCATTTAACATCCTTTTTTTTAGCAATGTTAATTACATTGTTTTGGAGGTCAAAGGTTCTCAATGAAGGACCTTGTGCCATATACAGTAGTAGTTTCTTAGGAGCGTCACCTTTTTGAAAAAAAACAAACATTGTCTTATGAAGTGGCTGTACATTTGCCTTTTGCCAAAAATGGCTTTTTTTTAAGGTTTTGTGAAGCATGTGAACACATGCAAGCTATTTCAGTCCTTTTTTTTATTGCCCTGGACTAACGTTAACATTAAAAGACATACAACAAAACAACAACTATGGTTGTCAAGGTTAAGTAAAAGACAGTTAATTTTTAAAAAATCCAAACGTTTTTTTAAATTGTAAATGGTATTGTGAAGTACTACCGCCATAAAAGTAAATGTACCACAGATCTATTTGCCACAAACAAAAATATGTGATACCGTAGTGAGACCATCATTCACAGCTACGTTCAGCCAGGACCCCAGTCGAATGGGCACAATACCACAAAAACCACCCCTGCCCTTCTTCTTGATCCACCACTGTGGTTCCCACTCTGATGAGGGATGTGGCATCCCGCTGCCGCTAAACAAATGTAGGCCTATTCCGGTGCCACATCCTCCCAAACTTTCTTCTTTTCCTCCCCTGACGTTGCAGCGTGACCAATAACAGCCCCCGAGGAGGCATGGTTGTAATTCCCTGTAAATGGCAACTAATGAAGATGGTATTTCCCCTCATTACTGTGCGTCTGTGAGGTGGCAGGGCTGTTGGCGGCGCTGTGTCACGTCTCACTCACGTTTCACGCTCTGCTTTCTCCTCGTCAGCACCTGCAACAGTCAGGGAACGGCGCTCTCCTCAAGCACGTGCTCAATTAGCATCGCATGGTAGGTGAGACCCATTTCGAAACATTTCTCATTACACCTTATCGCTGGGGCACAGAGGGGGGCAACATGGAGCGAATTAGAGGGGTGAGTAGGGGACGGAGAGCGAGGGAAGCGGGGAGGGCCGGGGGACATCGAAGCAAACAGATTGAGTGATCTTGTGTGAAAGATCCCCACTACATAAAGATTAACCCCTTCCATACGCACCCTCTTGGAATTATGTGTCAAGGGTTAATAACCATGACCCCGGGGGCACTATCGTGGGGTGTCAGCATGTATATGTAGAGTGTGTTCATATATGCATACGTGTGGGGATGTTTCCGTGTATGGGTAGAGAGGGAGAGCACACACAGGCTGGCAAGTAAAGATCACACAGCAAGTGCGAGAGAGGCTCAGTTTCATCTCAAAACGACAGACTGACACGTTCCAAATCCTGGCCACAGCGGTACTGAACAGACGTGCCAACGCTCCTCAGGAAAGTACTGTCAAAGAAATACACATTCTACACACACACACACACACACACACACACACACACAGACAGACACTCCCGTGCTCATTGTGTGTTTCTGCGTGTGCTGGTAGTCGTGTGTGTCTCTGTTGTCTTCAGCAAATGAAAAAGAGCGCCTGCACCCTGTGTTTCCTTCAAGTTGTCTTTCACTTTGTGCGTGTCTGCTCAATCCTGCTCTGTGGATTAGTGACGTCGGCGGAACTCACCCTCTTCTTTCTGATAAGGGCACGCGCCGCCGCCACCGCCGCCGCCTCCCGCTCTCTACTCCTTGCGCTCAATTTCAGATAGTGCTAATGGAATCTGTCCTGCACGATTGTAATGCGAGCAAGACTCATTTTCCACGGAGCTTGGAGCTGTCAGCTTGGCAGGAGTGTGGGGAGGGTTTGTTGAGGAGGAGGGGAGAGCCAATGGAGAGAGGGTGGATGTGAGGAGGAGGAGGAAGGAGCGGCTGATGAGGAGGGTGCGTGAGTTTGAGTTTGAGTTTTGGTGTGTGTGTGTGTGTGTGTGTGTTTTATGACAGGCCTCCTCCCTCTTGTCAGGGAGCTGTAGTCTAGCTTCCCACACACTGCTCATCATGTACGGTACCGGGTCCACTCTACACAGTCAGTATACAGTATACGCGGATCAACCACAACATTACAACCACCGGCTCGATATTGTAGCGGTACCTGTCTTGCCACCAAAACAGGTGTGACCTCTCAGAACGTTGACAGGGGACCTCTGAGAGTGTCTTGTGGTACCTGTCTCCAGGACATTGGCAGCAAATCCTTTGGGTCTTGTAGGGTGAAGCCTCTGTTTCAGAACCATGGCTCTGTTGCGTCCCATGAAGGCTCGGTGGGTTGGGATCAGGTCAATACCTTGGGCTCCTAGGATACACTCAGTATTCCTAACATGCTCAAGCATGTTTGACCAGTTTGAATAGTGCGAGAGCTTCGTACTGTGCTCAAATGGGTACAATTCCTTTCCCCTGGCACGGTTAGAAGAGGTGTGCTTTAGCCTAGTACGCGTTCCTTATGAACAAACACAGGACCATGGACATGGACATGATGTACAATCGATAGGACCGTTCTATTCGACAACCAGAACAACAATTGCAGCAAAAGGTTCACAGCGGTCAGATGTAGAGGTGGATTATTTAAATCAGGGAGCCATCAAACAGAGACAGGACAAGGAAAAGGTAAAAAAGGACGCTCCATGATGACGTAAAGCCATGCTTGTATCCCACTGCAACGTGATGTCGTATGTACGAGAGGTAACCAAGCTCAGGCCTGATAGGGCACAGAGCAAAGTGAGTGTAGGCCAGCGGAATACACTTTTTGGGTTCAGCGAGGCACATTATCCACCACCGGGACCCAACGTTACCGAGCAGATTATCGCACTAAAACAAGATGATCAATGTTCGTGTAGGTTCTCAATTATCCAGGTTTAAGCAGTCTTACGTGCTTCAGTTGAAGATGATCATTGTTATTCACTTCAATTGTCTGTGGTTTTCATGTTGTATTGACGTCAGAAATAGCAGTTTTTAATATAAAATATCATCACAAGGTCAGTTGTATTTTTATGACATTTTTGCCTCCGTTTGCGGACTTCGTCACTGAATGGGCTTTGATTAAATGTCATCACCGAAAACCCCAGAAAACCAAGTAAGTGCATGTTATGGTGTCTTATTTTTTCCTAAAAAAAAATAGAGAAAAGCTCATTCATGATTGGTATTTTGTGCCTGCATGTATTTGACCCTGCGGGTGTTTTTCTGTGCATGTGAATGTTATGAACCAGTTGTGTTTTAAATAGCAGACTGTAGGTGGCAGTGTTTGCACGATGAACACACTAAGAGCCCTTTAGATGACCACTGGGTTAGTTCTCCTCCCTAAACTTTGCTCTATTCTTGCATTTGTATTTTGCATTTATTAACCATCTTTGTCAATTACTTATATATATTAAGTCTCTTGTTATTATTAGTTTTAAAAGGTGCTCAGACAGCACTCTTCACGCATCTTTACAAAGTTGTACCTGATATTTCTTTTCCCTTTTTGAGCAATGCAATGCAATGCAATGCAAAAAAAAAAATCATAATGGTTCTTGGTATTTCACATTCAGTCCATCCATGCAAGTCCAGGGAATTCATTCCGGTCACTATAAAGCTCATTCTCCTCCTGTCCCCGAACATACTCAGTTCAGGGAAGGAAATTACAATTTGGCAGCGTTACAGGGATTACTGAGGTAGTGGGCATTTTTAATCTGGGACAGACTGCGGCGTTTGTCTGCACTTAAAACTGTCATCAGTCCTGTCCTGCCTATTGGCCTGTCACCACATCCCCGGTGACACTGCTGGAGCTGATTAGAGTCTTCAAAATAAATAAATAAAATAAATAAACTGCAACCTAAATCTCTCAGCTAGGGGTTTATGCAGCCTGAGCCCCCATTACTGGTACTGTACCCCCTGGGAAGAGTTTAGTGTCAACAGACCCGCCCTCTGTAGGGGCGGAGAAGGATCTGTATCATAGATTTAAATAACACATCTAAATGGAGGCAGAGCATTTTAAATAAATAATGGGTGAACGAAGTTCATTTAGGGTTAGACTTCTAATGCAACCGAAGAAAACTGCGAGTGAAGTGAAAACAACCAGTAATGGTTTCAAATGCAGCGCTGAAGAGCAAGAGGGGACAGTATATGCTTCTGCACGCACACAAACAGAGCAGCACACGTGCAAAAGAGCATATGTTTAAGCCCCATTGGTGTTTCCCAGAAAATTTAAAAAAAAAAAAAGCCTCTGTGGATTAAATCCTCGGAGCTGAACATTCGAAAAGAGCAGAGTTCAGCTCCTACAGGAGAAAAAAAGCAGAATCATTATCTTCTAGAGAGAGGAGGGGGGGGACAATCAGAGGTTGAAGGCAGCAGGCTGTGATACTGAGGAAGAAAGGCGTCACGTTGTGAGGAAGACAGACTGATAAAAGAACGAAGCCATCGGAGGAGGAAGAGAGAAAGGGCCCCACAAATTGGCAAAGGGAAGTCAGGGTCTCTCTGCTTTGCATTTCATTTACATGGCTGGCCGTGTCGACCAATCGGATTGGGAGTGGAGCCCGTGGCTTAGGAAGGCAAATAAAGACTCCAAATGCCTTCACTGCTCTCATCCCTCTCTCTCATAATACCCTGTCTGCCCTTCTTTTCTCCCGCTCCCTCTCTTTTCTCTCCTCACTGCCATAATACCCTTTCTCTCCCCATTCTCTGCTCTCTGGCACGGCACTGTAAGTAGACCCTGTCCGATGTGATAGTGGGATGAGGAGAGAGGGAGAGGTGAAGAGGAGGAGGAGGAGGCGGAGGAGAAGAAGAGGAGCTTGCAGTATTGACTTTTTGCTGTCTGCCACCCACTAAAATGAAAAGAAGCTGGAATGTGCATGTGTGTTTTGATTGTGGAGGTATTTGTAGGCGCATGTGCACACATGATATTTGTTTGTTTTTCAGATACAAACCCACCACAAGCAGAAGCACAGTCGTCCGGTGTTTCTTGTCGTTTTTTCAAGTTCTAACCTGGATGAGGCACACCAGCAGAACATTATGGTAACCTGACACAGAGTACGTGCAAACATACAACATCTACAAGACATAATACGTGATACTTAATGTATAAATACTGATAATGAACGGTAATGATGTCTTTTAATTACAAATTACACGTATATGTGATACAGTCATAACGTATTTCCTCAGTATTACACTTATACATACACACATGCACAAAATGAACCACTTCCCCATGACTTAATCTGAATAATAGTGTGTAGACCGACACATCAGAAAAACCCATGAACGACCGCGGGCGTTTCTCACATTAGACATGCAACCACTTAACGCATAAATACACACTCACACAGACCTCGAGGGGATCATTTTTTGCCATATTACAAGATGAATAGTTTACCTTCCAACCAAGCGAGAGAGGCCTCTGTCTGCGAGTTAAATGAAAGTTTTGGAAGAGGAAGGGAGGGTGGATGAGACAGGCACTTATTCACTTCTGCCATAGTTAATAACTTTATCCACCACATATTCACTGCATTAGTGCAGCATATTTACATGTTCCCATGGTGCAGTGGTGGTGGCGGTCTGTTATTTTACTTCACTTGAAGTTGCAATACATCAATGTAAAAACTCTTCATCTCAAGTTGAAATCCTGTAACCATAAATTTACTTTAGCATAAGATGAGACACAACAGCAGAATGTATAGAATAACCTGTGTTGTCATGTTATTTTTTACACCATGTTATATTACAATGCATCTTTAATGCATTTAGTAAAGGATTTGCTCCTCAGACTGAACCTAAACTTAAGGGGGACACAAGTTTGACACCAGCTGCCACCAGAAATCTTAGCTTCCCCACTGCAACTCATGTTGACAGTACTGATCTCAAAAGACAAAGACCTTGGAAGCCTCCTCTCCTTCGGAGCAGACATGGACAAATAATCACAGAAGGATGGGTTTTTGCAGACCAAGACGTACAATTAATATACTTCACACAATATTTGTTCTCCGCACTCCATTGTATGGAGCATAAACACGGACCACCGAGAGCAAACAAATCAAATTAAAACAAATGAAAGGTCTGTAGTCCTGCCAGCAGAGACGCCCCCACAAAAACCTGAACTCAGATGGACTGACCAGACGGCAAGAATGCCAGACTCGCTTTCCCCTGCTCAGATCTTACTCTAAACTACAGCTCAAACAGGGCCTGGGAGATCAGAAAGAAGAGGCAACCTAAAGGTTAATAACCACATTGTTCTCACAGCGGTTTATAAGGAGGATCACTGTCAGGCCGCAAAAACAAGTGGTGGGAAGTGGATGGATTGTATAGAGCGTTTTTCATTCAAAAAGTAACACAATATGCTGCAAATGTGTAATTGGACGGCGCGTAGTTCAGTTAAAACAAGCGCGGACATTACGTGAAAAGTTAGTTTAGGTAACAATTTTTATGGTAACTTTTTACACTAATTAACAGTAGTCAATTCAGTCATAAGAATTTACTAACCGTCCTAGTGTTTACAAAGGCCCTTCTAACCATACTATTCACACAGTAATGGCCATTTCCAGTTAACTAACTGCTAAATAATACACAAAGAAGTATTTTGACAAAGATGATCACCTAAACCACCTATAAAGCATTTGTTAAAATGAACTAACCACTTATTAATGCGCTTTGTGACCCTTATTGTAAATTTCAAGACATGTATCCCTGAAGTTACACTTCCTTAATCCATAAGAGTACTGAATAAACAAGATTTAACTGCAATAAAACATTTATTGTCCTGAATTAACCATTTATTAATGCTTTTTCCGACCTTTATTGTAGATTATTGTACAAATAAGCGGTTGTAACACTTAACTCGTCAAGATAAACCTAATTCTAACTACTCAGTTACTCAGTTAAGGCAGAAAAAACTTTCTTTAAACCCATTAGTGTTTTAATAATTTGTGAATAGTAATATTTTTCTGAAATCTACTATATGGATCATTTTCTAAGTGGGTTTAGACTGGGATTTTTAAATTTCCATACCCGAAGGTGCGAAGAGTATCATCAGAGCAAAAAAAACTCAGCCAGGTTCATCAAGATGTAGTTAACCCGGTGGTTTCACCTCTCTCGTCATCATCATTCATCACCTACACCCTCCTCATTATTCTGTGCTCAAACACACACAGAGCAGCCCTCATTGTCGTTAATGATCAATAACAATACCTTATTTGTCCGGGAGGAATGTTTACAATGGGATTGGCCCCCTGGGCGTGTGAGCCCCTCCTTCGACACCACGGTGTGTCAGTGTGCCACCAATTACCGAGCGCAAACTGAATGAGGTCATAGCGGGATGGAGTCATTAGCAAAACAAACCTGTCGACCCTGTGGGCTGACAGAAGGCAAAGAAAAGGGGGAATACAGTGACAGAACCCCCCGCCAAGCATCCCACAATGACTGCATTTACAGACACGAGCAGCAGCCACTCGGAGGCCTCCTGCTTTTCCAACACTCAACCTGTGTAAGAGGTGAAATGTCCCTGGAACTTATTATTTTGCCGAACATCGGTGGTCTTGTCATCCTTTCACATCAGCTTCATGCAATCTATGTGATAGGTTTAGTTCAAACGTGTCGTTAAAATGTATTTAGATGGCACTGAAGCACTAAATTGCAACATGCATATAAAAGCAAAGATGGCTTCTCTTAAACCTCTTGATTATGTGTTTTGTTTTTTTTTTTAATATTGCTCTCCTTTCTTTCATCACTCATGGCTCTTTTCATTCGTGTCTGTCTGATATATGACAAACTACGAGCAAAAACCCCTCAGATCTTCAAAATTACAAAGCTGAAGTTGTCCTTATTAAACAAAATTAACATCCCTGTTAAACCGGAATATATATTCTCAGTTTGCATCTATTGCCTGTTTTGATGAATTAAATTTTTATGAGGGATTCACTGTCTGTGAATCACTTAGTTATTATTAGTTATTGATACATTTCCGGTGCAGTATATCCTAAAAATAGTATCATGTTTTTTTTTGGGGGGGGGGGCATATCATGATAAATTGTATATATTGAAATATTTCTGCTCAAAAGCTCCAAATCAGATATCACGACATTTTTGACCATATACCTTGATATGATGACAAATGACGCCGGTGGCAGCCTGTCCTGTTGCGATTTACTTATTGTTTGCATTTCACTGTTTTTGCATTATTTTTATTTTTGATCACCATATACAATTGCAGTAATACAAGTGTAATTCTCAGCACAGCTGACATCAGTACTGCAAAAATAGACCTTTTCACAGCAAGAACTACTTGGGGAGACTTAGGTTTTTATCATTTTATCATTTTCTTTAACTAACATATTCAACTTACTGCTTATGTGCATGTTGGCTCTCTGAATAGGCTCTGCTGCATTTAATGGAACGGGATGTTAATCAGTTTTAGTAATAACACGTGTGTACATGCGATTTCATGACAACATGTATGCTGTGAAAAAGGTCTATACTGCAGGAATGACTATTTGTATTAGTTTGGTATTTTTACATAATGAGATTTTTTTACAATGTAATTACAATGAAATTTTTGATAATAATCATCAGTCATGTGCACGTAATGACTGAAATGGGTGAAGGCAAACATTAGAATAGGTAGAACACTCTGATAAGTTCAGAAAATGTCATCATTTTACTGCAGTTAAGCCTTCAGACGATATACATTTTCATATCTAGATAAAGATATATAACATATAGATTTCCCAACTGTAGTTTCTGGCCTCTTACAACAGTAGGAAATGACTGATCGTGCTTTATTGAGTCAGCGTTCTTCAGAGAACTGAGAGAAAAAGGCCTGTTGATTTATTGTTGTAACCTTTGAACTATGAATAACAGACAGTAGTAATTGTTGTTTTGTCTTTATGTCACCAACGCTGTGAATAATAGTGATCTTCCGCTGTGAGGACCTGTCTCAGTGAAGATCAGCTGTGTGTCCCCGTGCTCACGTCACAGTGTTTTTATAATTGAAAAGTAGGACAGCAGAACAGCTGTGGGTCACAGGGGAGCAGGCAGGGCAAAACACCTCCCTTCCCCACAATCCAGCACACACACACACGTTAAAACCCCGCTCATGCAACTTGTGAACGGTGCAATAAGCACACACGAACACGAGTCCAGAAGAAGCTCCAAATCTCTCCTCCTGTACCTAACAGCATCAGTCAACACAAACATAAACATCATCTGTCACGTCCGACACCGAGTCCACAGTCATTATTTCCCAGAATATGAAAATATTGAAGATGCTAAAAGCGATTAGCGGTGAAGCTGTTCGGTATTTGTACGTGTGCGCGTGCGTGTGTGTCCTTTGTTGGCCGAGGGGCATATTTGTGTTTGTGTATCTCCATTGTGACGCGTGTAATCCGCATGCTCTCTAATCCCAGAGCAGGTGGCCAGGCGTGTGGCGGCTGTGGGGGTGCAACGAGGGCACACTCCTCCTACTCCCTGACACACTTATACACATATGACTGATCCATAAACCCATAAAGACGTCAAGGCTTTCTCCACACCCCTCGATGCTTTGTATTAACACCGGGGAGGTGGGGTGGTGGGGGACACCCGTAGAGGCACACACCTGCACTCAATCACATATAGCAAATGCCCACAAGAACACACACAACACAAGCTTGTGTCTGGAAAAAGAAAGAAAAAATCCCCGCAGGGATGCACATGCCAGCATTTCCAGTCCAACCCTGCGTGGTCACCTCACTCAACAGAAAAAAGCTCACCTCAAGGAGCTGAGCACTGCCATTAACAGGTGGGCAAGGAGAAGCAGGGCAGGGAGCGAGGCATCTGTCAACATACTCTGCAGACATCCTCCTCCACAGTACTGGAGTCCTCAGTCCATCTGCCCAGAGAGACGCACAGCGATGAGGAAGGAGACCTGCCGACCTGCAGCCATATAAATCATGTCCCGTTTTTTTTGGACTCTAAAGATGGGCATGAATGGATTTTCATGTGATTTTCTACAGGATTTTAACCCTTAGTAACTGAAATAATGTGAAATCTTTAGCACCTTTTAAATATATATAAGAACAACAACTTTGTATATCACAAAGCCCTTGGGATGACACTAGTGAGGATAGCTACCCTGCCCTGTATTGATTTCTGATAAGCAATGGGAGACCTCATGACCACATTGTATTGTAATCTATGATATTGTAACACGGGTACAGGAGAGGTTTGGCAGTTGAGGTCTTTGCGTGTTTAACATGCGTGTTGACACTGATGTGACCTTATTTTAAGATATTCTAGTAGTTGTTGAGCGGGTAGAACTGGGGAAGATACACGTTGCTAAACCTCGATCCTGAAAAAAATCTGACTTGAGACCTTGAGAACAAGCTGTGGAAGGCATTTGTCAGTTGCGAGGTAGCGATGCCCTGAAACATAGCCAGCTTTATTTGTAATAATAATAATAATAATAATAACGTTATTTATATAGCAACTTTCAGCGTTTAAGTGCTTTGACAGGGAACCTTGTTAAGATTGAAATGTCCTCAACTCGATAAGGAAACTCAAGAGAAACTCAATAAGTTTTAGTCTTTATAGGCTCAAGGTGAAGGTCAAAATAATTCCCAAAATTTGTTAACATTAGATGAAATTTTAAACTACCATCAACCAATTTGCAATTAGCCCCAAGATTTCATCCCAAAATATGTTTGACTTTGAATGGTCATGGGTCAATGAAAGAACAGGTCATTTTGGAAAACCAACTATGTCTCTAGGTTCCCTGGGCAGACGTGTTCCAAATTTCAGCTGAGGTATTAGTTAAGATCGTTTCACTATTTAAAAAAAAAAAAAGATAATGAGCGACTTGCTTTTTCTATGCACACATATTTGAGAAAGCCAAATTGAATGGATGTGAAAAAAGCCCAATGTCAAAACAGGCTACATTAAACAGCACTGAAAATTTTAAATGTACCTGTGTGCAGTACATTGCATTGAGTGCAGTGTATAAAGTGTACTTGTTTTTAGTATAATATATAGTATTAGATTTTTCTATTCTTTTTTCCCTTGTAAGTAAATGGCCTTATTTAGACGGGTGTCCTGGGTACCTAAGTGCTCTCTGAGTGCTCTTGTTTTAGATGGTAACAGCCATATATTTGATGTTAATGTTTTATGCTACAAAAGCCAGTAAACATTTGATGGGAAGATTAGATAATAACTTTTCATTATTATTCATAAAGCTACCACATTGCTTTCTGTCTATCCTATAGCTTCCTCGACGAAGCCTCACTCAATCAGCTGTTTTTATCAAATGCTTTTAGCTCCGGCTTATGGATGTAAATTTGGCTATTAAATGCATGTAATCTGTTATTACAACATCTCCCTTTTGCTCTTTTAAGGAGATTTTATTTATTTATTTATTTTTTTTCCCTGCTAATGGTCCGTTCTCGTAAGGGCAGGAGTGCTTTGTTGGCTGGGTGTCCACCGTCAACATAATCCATGGTTGTAGAGTCCTGATGCTAAATGGAAGAGCTGAAAAACATTTTTAAAAAGTAACATTAACTAGGCATTGACCTTCTGGGACGCACCAATTCTCTGATAGCAGTTCATTTTTTTTTTTTTACATATGCTGGATTGTCTCTACACCTGTAATCTGCTTTCTGGTTTATGTCTGTGTGCCTGTGTACAATATGTTTGTTGCAGTGCTGTATTTCCTCACATGACAACATCTGAGCATTAATAAAGTGTCTGGCTCCAAAGGGTTAACTTCAGGCCATATGGTGGAGACACATTTCAAACCCTAGCGCATCTCAAGTGTTGTTTTAGCGTTTCAATAATGTTCCCTTTATCAGTTAATTCTACATAAAAATTGTGTAAAATGTGCTCACCGTTAAATCTATAAAGCAGTTTTCTTAACCTACAGATGTTTTTCCAATTCAAACAGGTGATTAAGAGAGATCAAACAGCATTTGATTATTTAAAAAAGGAACACGCACACAGCCTGTGGTACTCTGAAAGTACAAATGTGTGATAATTTTAGCTTGTATAAAAAATATTTTTTGCGTTTGGCAGATTTTCCAGTAAAAAAACATGCAATGTGCCACAGTCGGTACATAAGAATAGCACCAACCGAAGGTTAGAGCTGCTATTATTATCAGAGAAGCACTCAGGAGGTCCGGTAAGCATTTCTTGCACTGATTTCCATCATAAATTGGGAAAGAGCCAAACAAACATTAACAATAATTTCAAAAAATGCTGCACGCCCCCTGTAATTTAATTCACAATAGCCACAAGCTCTCCTGAGGCACCTGACAAAATCTGGCAAAGACAACAGTGGACTCATGTTGTCCAATTATGTATTATTACTGTACAAGGAAAATGTTGGCTTCAATTACTCTCCTGTTTGATTAACCTTCAGGAAATGACACTGAAATCCTTAAATAATAAAACTGTAAGGAAATGTTTGGGTTTGCAGGGTATAGCCCACCTGATAGACCGCCACCACTGTATTCCGTGTTTTCCCTGTCTTTCCCAAATGCTATATCATGGAATTCCATGTAGTACTGACAGTATTGTATCGTTGAAGGATTTAGGTAAATGGCCATGAAATGTCATTTAAAGATGATGAAAGATGGAAAATTTCTTTCCATGTACACAAATCCCAAATATTAAATGTTGCTAGTATTTCACGTGCTGATTTTTTATTAACGTTTATTTTATTTTTTATTTTATATTGGCTATTCAAAATATTTAATCCATGCTGCGGCAATCTGCTAAATATTCATACATTACTTTGTCATTAATCTACACTAATTTGCCTTTTGTAAACATCAGAAAAGTTCAGAAAAACGTGCACTATTGGCAATTCACTGACCGTGTCAGCAACAGGAAGTAGAATAAGTTAGGATTAACACAAACTGTACGAGCGTTTGTTTTACACAGTATCTTTACTTTTATTGAGTGAAAAACACTCTGTCAGTATCTACACCATGTTACCAGACACTTGCAATAACATATTGAGCGTTGTTAGTGGTGAGAAAAGAGATTTATTCACAACATCTTGTGCTGCTGCATTGTATAGCCTTGTGGAGCTTAACAGTCCTAGTGACCAAACTCCAAACTAGTAATCACATAAAAAAACAAACATGTATTTTGTGAAATTTTAGAGTCTAAAAGACAGGGAAATAGGGCTTCAGTTGAAAAATACCATAGTTTTCCGGTAACAGTTTACGATAAGGGTACATTCATTTACATTAGTTAACGCTGACATAAATATTTACTAACAGTTCATTAATTTGCCAGCTAACCATTTACCCAGCGTCATTTAAGCGATATGTATTTTCAGCTTTACAATAAGGGTCACAACGAGCATTAGTCAATTAGTCCATTCAGGTTCATTAATGCTCTATTAGGGTGAGGCAGCCGTCTGTGTCAAAATGCATCTGCATGTAGTACTGCGTTAACTCATTTTTAATTCATGTAACCTAATGTAGCTGTAAGTGCTACCAGTTCTCCTTTGACTGATGTTGTGAATAAATCAACCCACGGGCAGGATTCAAACCCTGGATGAAGTGACAGCTCGGAACTGTGAATGCCGTGTGTTTTGTTTGTGCTGAAGAAACGTGATTTAGGCAAGAAACAAGTTGGCGAGAAAATCGTGTCCATATACAGTAAATTAAGTCCTATACATTACTATCGGGAGTTTTTCTCAAGCTGCGAAGATATGTTGCAACACCGAAATGGCCAAAACAAAATAAACACGTAAAATGACATGTAGACCTTGTTTGCTTGTTTTTTTCTCCATTCAATCATCTCACGACGCTTCAGATTTAGCATGTGCTTCAGAGGGGCCAAACATAATAAATTTGGATTTACTGCACTAAAACTATAAAGACACAAGCTCAAAGTTACCAAGATTAAAGAGCATTAACAATCTAGTTAACATAATGTTACCATCATGTGTATAATGTTGGCCATTTTACTAAACAGGTATGATTATTAAAGTAGGCCTACATTTTATTGTTAATTCATAGAAAAATGTTCAATGCTGCAATTCTACTTCCACATTTTTCCAATCTTTCATTGTTGCTGAGCTATTTCACGACAAACAACGTTTGCACTTTCAAACGTTTTACTTTCTCTTGGAAGCCTCTGAACTCCCCGTCTTTTTAAGAATCAATCTCCAAAACTCCTGAAGTACATCTGAGTTCTCCCTAAGCAACAGCTGCCTGGACTTTACAACTGTCCAATCAGTTTCCCGTTCTATATAAAGCACAGTCTCACATGGACTCATATATAGTAACACAAGTTCAGCTGCAGCTGGTTTAAATTTAACCCCTAGTTGAGTGTTTGGAGCAATTAAAAGAACATTTCACATAGCTTTAAGTCCCATTAAAACATCCCACGGCAACATTGAGCATGTGCATCTGATAGAGTCGAGCTTAATCTCATCAAATTGTGTAATCCACGGGATGAAATCACTCTAAACATTACACGGTTTAGCGCAGCTTGAGAGGGTCGGCTAAGAGTTAAGGCGGTGTCGCTTTTAACCATTTACCATATCCTCAACCGCCAGTCTACGGGAGCACAGAAACACTATTGTTTCATTCATTCAAATGAGATTCCATGACTGTTGTTGTTGCTGCAGATGAATTATGTATGCGTTGCTGTGTCGATATGTGATAGACATCGTCTCTCGGGGAATGTAGGACACATGCTTATGCATAACAATAGCTTTTCAGTTATATTCTCACCAACAACTTGGCCGTTTAGCTCCCATATTCTTTTCTTCATAAAAGAAACTATATTCAGGTCTTCCCGCTTGCTCTTATGCGACTGCTGTCAGGAAATGAGGGTCACATCCTACTTTTCCAAATGGCGGTTAGCATGCTGGACTGTTGCCCCAGAACTTTCACTAATTCTTCTTAAATAACGAAGTCAGATGCCTTTCACTGACAACAGTTTATAATAGCATTACAGGCTTTTCTAAAGGCCCTGCTGGCTCATAAATAATGTTTTGGGCAAACTGGTCTCATCAGGCAAAAATCGACCTGTTGGTTTGTTCCCAGTGGGCCTGTTGTATTGGTTTAACTCACAACAATTACAAAAACAGTTGTACAAATTTCTCAGTGCTAATACACATCTTTGAATTTGGAATATTTTCACATCTAAATTAAACATTACGGCCAGTTTTAGGTTTCCAGGCATACCTGTGGTATCGAAAAGATGTTTATATTCAGTGATGCAACAGTTGGTTAGGGAGAAAATCACGTTAAAACATAGTTGGCCAATAGTTGAGTTAAAAATACGTGGACTGTTGCATTATAAGGCTAATATATGGTTTTGATAAATGCATGTTTATGTCTCCTTTTACAGAGTAGATTTAAACCAATGGGAAACCTGCTTCAGTCACACAAAGCATGATGCAGTGAGTTAGGCCTACTGAAGCAAAATACAGTGATGTCAAAGAAAAGGCCCAAAACTGATACCTGAGTAAAAGTAAAGATGTCATGTTGGAAAATTGCTTTGATAAAAGGGAAAGTCACCCATATGAATACTTCTCAAGCAAAAGTCTTGGAGTATCTCAAATTAAATGTTAAATGATTAAATTAAAATAATAATTAAATATTAAAAGCGACTTAACGACTGGAAGTGAAATAAATGTATAGAAGTATCAATTGTACCAGTGAAAGTAAATTTACACTCGCAATTATCGTTATTATGGGGTTTTTTTTCTCATTCTCAGTCTGACAATAAAAACAAAGTGCAATGTTTGACTCCAAAATGTAATGGCGTGGACGTTTTTACAGTAAGGGAAATTGGAAAATAATCAATAAAGTGTGTGCTTACTTCCCTTCCATCACTGCCAAAATATACAAATATACGAATTATAGCCCCATGACCCTTTGACTTTGCATTGAAACAGGAGAAAAGCCAAGCGGGATGTGTTGTGCTTGGTCTCGAGGTGCTGGATCCGGATCGAGACCGCTTCCGGAGGCCGGTCTGGTGTCGAAACGCGCACGGCGCCTATAAGGCCTAAAACGCGCCGGGTGACCGTAAAGTGACGCGCTATTGATCCAAAGGATGCGCCATCCCATGAGATCACCTGGGAGGGTGCAATGTGCGGTCTCCTCGTCCAAGAAGAGGCTTCCTTTTTATCTAATGGTTTAACATCCTCAGATACGATGAGGGGATTAATAAAGCCCGTCTGCCGGACCCATATGGCCCCTTTGGTGCCGCTTGTGCGTAATTAAAACCAATTGGACACCTGGGGGGGAGGGGTGGCGGTCGTCCTGCTCTCAAACTGGAGATCATCACTACTGGAGCAACAAATGGAGATCAATTTTAGATGAACAATATTTGAGTATGACTGAGTGGTTTTCATTATGACATCTAATCGATCACGTGGACTGTTTTATTAATCCGGAATCGCCGGTTTGGGCTGGATTGGGATTTGACTGTAGCCTGTGTGTCAGATTATATCTGTCAGGCCTATTTTTATGAATTATTCCTCTGCGGCTGCACCTTATTCCTACTTGTTTTATTTATGTTTTCTTTACTGGGGTTAAGCGTTTCTGTTTTTTTCTTACTTCTCGATCTCGTGAAGGTTTAGGTCCAAATCCTTTGTGCCGATGACCAATTTAAAATCTAAAAACAAAACAACAAATTAAAAAAAACAAAAAAAAAAACCCCGTTTTAATACCACCAGACCACAGTCAGTGTTTGTGCGTGATTGGCTGAAACGGGGACAAAAAAACGCGCTGGAACGGCAGCAAAAAGACACGAAACGAGCTGTAAAAAAAAAAAAAAAGGGCTCTTTGACGTCTCCTGTCCCATTGGACCGGCCTCAGCACCAGCCTTGTTCTGCTCTGATCCGTGCACGACACGCACGGACCGGCTTTAAGGCGCGTGCACGCTCTGCTGTGCGCGCGCCCAAACGTAAACATGCGCGCTGGGATGTAAAAAAAAAAAGTATGAAATATTCATGTTCCGAGCAGTTTAAAGGCGAAATGTGACGCGCCCTGAAACCAAAGAGCAGCTGTCAATAAAAATGTTGGCTTATCCTCTCCCATAACTCACATTCCTCCCTGTCTGGACGGAAAGAAATCGAGAGCTCTGCTGATAAAGACGCGTTGAAGTCTGACGCTTGATTAAGTGATGTTTACGATGCACCTCAGCAAAAAAAACCCCCAAACAAAACAAAGTGTGAATAAACGTGGTTTGGAATTAGATGTATCCCCCCCTCAGAGCTGTGGACGTGTTGTGGTGAGTTGTGCAGACACATGGAGGATTCGGGCGGATTTACACACGCAGCCACAGTGTTTGGGTCAGGTCGAGTTGTCTTTTATTGTTGTTTATGTTTGTGGCCCCCAGAGCGCACTTGTTTACAGCTCGGATGGGCCCCGCTGGCTGCTGGCTCGATTAACCCCGCAATCCCTATTTCATTCAACTAACAAAGCCTGGTATTAATTTTACCACTTAACACTGGAGACATGGAAATCAATCTATCAGATTCACGGTTTGTGGCGTGGAGAGGATACAGGAAGTACAAAGAAGCACAATTTAAAAAAAGAAACCTAAAATTATGGGAAAACTCTTGCAAAAACATCGATATGAGCACACGCAAATCGACTGATTGTCTCTTAGAACTAGTATTAAACATATTTCTCATAAATTAATAGTGCATCCGGGTTCGTGTCAGCGCTGCTCTCTCTCTCACACACACGCGCGCGCACACACACACACACACACACACACACACACACTCACACGCAGGCATTCATGCGCAACGCTGTGATCAAAAGGAGCCCTTCAGTGTGCCAACAAAATATAAAAAAGACAAGAGAGGGGAGTCTTTAAGAAGCTTAGGAGAAGACCTGAACTATTCCTCAGACTCGACCCAGTTGGATCTTTAGCTCTTTTGATCCCCCCCTCAACTTTTTTTTTTTTTTTTTTGGTCAACACATTTGTTCCGTGTCCGTGATCAGAGTTGAGGAGAAGTCAGTTTGAATGCTCAATAAATTAACCCAACATGTGAGGCGACGGGCTGGCAGTCCCGTTGTGCTGCGCCCGAGGTAGAAGCCGGAGCCACACTTTGAGCTCCCAACCCTGGCCTTCGTTTTAATTTATTACGCGTAAAAGTCTACAGTTTGACAGTTTGTTTGGTTGTTTTTTTGTCCCCTCTCACAACACTTGGAACTTCCATGCTGTTTGGTCTTTGTAATCCAAACAGTCGGCGTTGAAATTGAGCTTCCACGACGAGGCTGTTTGGTCCTTATAGTCCAGGCAGTCCGCGGCCCCGCTGAAGCCGAGGCCCGCGGCCCCGTACGCCGACGACGAGAGGGAAGAGGCGGCGTTCAGGTGGCCGGACACCCCGTTGCTGCTCATGGGGCTCATGGCGGAGCCCGCGGCGGAGAGCTGGTGGTGCATGGGCGACAGGTAGGAGCCGCAGTCCATCCCGGCGAAGTAGGACGAGGAGCCCGTGTAGGACTGGTTGTAGGCCGGCGCCTGGGTGTAGGTCATGGGATAGGAGCGCTGCATGCAGGATGAGGAGGAGGAGGAGGAGGAGGAGGAGGAGGTGCACAGCGGCTCGGGGAGAGGGGAGATGGACGCCGGGCTCCAGATCGACACCGGCGCCGCGCTGCTGCTGCTGCTATGACAGCCTTGTTCGGCACTCCGCTCTGGGTTTGCTGGGCCTGCTGGCGGTGCTTGGCTCGTCGGTTTTTGAACCACACCTGAGGGAGAAATTCAATTATTTATTGAGCTACAGGACAACTTTGGAGATAATCAACTAATCCTAATAGACCTGCGCTGCGCATCCCCACTGCAGTGGTTGTTTCACGTTTATCATCTCTTTTACAGCCTTGTTCGGCACTCCGCTCTGGGTTTGCTGGGCCTGCTGGCGGTGCTTGGCTCGTCGGTTTTTGAACCACACCTGAGGGAGAAATTCAATTATTTATTGAGCTACAGGACAACTTTGGAGATAATCAACTAATCCTAATAGACCTGCGCTGCGCATCCCCACTGCAGTGGTTGTTTCACGTTTATCATCTCTTTTAATAACTCAGCTTTCATAGAATATAGAATCTATAGTTTTCTGACGCATGTCTGTCATGATTTTTGATATTTTTCTTCTGTCCTCTGAAGGACAACAGAGGATTATTTGATATTTTAACCACCTCAACAATCCCTCTCAAGGCTGTGTCCCCCTGAAGTGCAGTTTCTCGCCTTTCAGAGACAAACGACTGATTTTGAATTCATTCAAACCAAAAAACAACTGGAGGTTTCGGGGCGGGAGCCTCACCTGCACTCGGGACTCTGGCAGGTTGATCTTTAAGGCCACCTCCTCTCTCATGAAGATGTCGGGGTACCGGGTCTTGCCGAACAGGTTCTCCAGCACGTCGAGCTGGGCCCGGGTGAAGGTCGTCCTCTCTCTCCTCTGCTTGCGAGGGGTTGCTGATGAGACGAGGGAAAACGTCATTATTCTCACTCACCACTTGATCGTTTCAAACACGGACGAGCAGCCAAAAATCAATAAGAGGCCAACGTTGCTGATAATGTTTAGTAAGGAAAAATGAAAATGTGATAAGTTGACTGTTGTGAATGGATTTCCAGTGCCCATACACTACATCCACACAGGCGTTTTGTGCCCCGCGGGGGCTTTATTACCTTGGTATCCCACTGAAGGGTGCAGCAGGTCCACTCCGGGGGTAGATAAGCTCAGCCCGTTCACCGTGTACGGCGCCTGCTTCAAATAGGACATCATGCCGGCGGCCGGACGAGGGGCACCGATGGGAATGAGAGGCGAAAAACGGGGTATAAAAAGAGTGTTTTTAATCCTTTCGCCTCGTCCAGGTAAACCTGCGGAAGGGGGCGTGAAACAGCGCGGTTAAAGGTTGGCTTGGAGTCGTCCTCTGATTTTTACGCACCAGCGGCGGCTCTAAAGAAGCGGGCGTCCTCGGACTTGCGGGGCTCTTAAAGGCGAGTGGAGACCCCCAGCTGTCCCTGCTGGACTGAGGATGCTAAATGAATCTGTACACACACACACACACACACACACACACACACACACACACACACACACACACACACACACACCCCCAGCCACTAACTGCTGCTATAAACCCGCCTCTCCCAGTGCCACCAAAACAAAACATTGTCGTTAAAATGCGCACACTCGCTGGGCCCCAACCGGGCTCGCCATTAGCATATACCCACAGGTTAGGCGATGCTTAAATAGACAGCTGATTGGGGGGCCATTTGCGGGGACAAAGGCCTCTGTTGACTGATAAGTAATGCCGATAACAAAAGACTTTTAGGGGAGAACCAACAATGGTGCCAATACTGCAAACTGCGCGCATCTTCATTTAGATACTGTTGGATTCCGCCTAAAAGCCCCTTGTTGCATGAAAATGTAACGACATTAAAATACGAGGGACAACTTTGGCGGATAATTGGAAACACGGAGGTATTCTCCCCAAGTGAACCCTGACATATAGCGGCCCCCTCCTCCCCACCGGCCCCTCTCCCGTCCTAATGAATTGCTCCCGCTAATTAGATTTGGAAGGTGAGACGATCGAAAAGTGTTGATTAGAGAGAAGTACTTCATCTAAACAAACAAGGAGATGGACCACTACATTTGTCCGCGGGCATTAAGGGGAAAACTAAACCTTTATTTCGGCCTCATGCTTTGCTCATTGTGAAGGGTGAAGATGCAGAAGCACACTATTATTAAAAAACATTATTAAGATCATCGAGTTCGACGGATTATTTATCAGTTCAGCCTCATCCCTGTTTTACTGTAGTAAAAATACAATTTAAGATTTATCATTAATAATTGCAATTTTAATTTGGTTATTCCTCTATTTTCTCCGTCATTTTATATAAATAATTAAAAAAAAATAATTGTATATTGCGGAATCATTAATATGTCTACACACAATATGAATTAGCCCAATTGATTGTAAGTAAAACCGCTGCGTTTTTATTTTATTTTTCTTTTCTTAGCCTTTATTGTGTCGATCGTTGTTGGGCATAATAGCCTTTGATTGAACTCATCATGTTCAATAGGCCTTAATATTGTCTTATTTAGTAATGGCTAATTAGTCTGTACCATATGCTGCTGCAGCCTGAAGCTTCTCCTAACGTTCCCACTGACACCTACCTGTAGAATAAAGTTCCCAGGACCGCAGGGTGCCGGACCCCTCGTCTTTATACAGCCAATAACGGCCACTCCTGCACCCAATCTGTCACTTTTTGCACCCGCAGCCACCGGTTCAATAATAAATACCCCCTGCCCAGCCATTAATTATTATTGGCTACCAGAGATTTCTCTCTCTCTCTCTCTCTCTCTCTCCTTTTTTCTCCTTCTTTCTGTCAGAAATTAACGAGATAATCCGGACGGCACGCGCTGGCCTGATTACAGGACGCCAGCCACGACTCCGCATTCAGGCCTCCTTCATTTTCTGCGTCACGAAAATAAAACAAAGAGTGGCATTGTGTTTATGAGACCAGCTGACTGCCAGACAACCCCCGCACCGCCTCCACCCTTCAACCCCAGCACAAGCAACCCCACAACTCACTTTCCCAAACCGACAAATCCCAGCTCATATGGACCTTTGAATGATTACTATTATCATTATTATTACTATCAGTAATTGTATTGTATTGCTCCTATTGTGTATTTTTTTTTTTTTACTGACTTATGCGAACATTTTTTTTTTTGATGGTTTGGACCTATTTAAGTTTTACAAAAGTATTCAATTAATATTTTAGAATTAAAAAAAAAACAAGTGAATGAATGTTATACAAATGTGCACAACCAATGTGGAGCTCCATTTTCTAAATTTACACCAGAAAATATGTTTTGTTGTTTTTTTTTTCTTTCCTTTGCAGCCAGAAGTGCAAATAAATACTGCAAAGCTAAAGCACACCCTTTACAGTTATTTCAATTTTAAGACAAAACATCCTGAGGTTTTACCCTCCCTCCCTCCCTCCCTTCTCTACACGCCTGACTACATCCAGAGTCTCAAACGTTCAGCACTTGGAGTGTATTATTATCTGCAGTAGTGGACTCCTCCACTGTCCTGCCATTAATCGCTTGAGCGCCCCTTTGCTTCTGAGGCTGCAGTCCAGAGAAAAGAGAGGGAGCAAAGTTTTATGAAGCACGCCTCCTCAATTATCTCCCATCGGACACAGCTCCTGCAGGCCCTCACCATTAAAATCAAAAACTAGTGCACGTAAATACATTTAGGCCCTGTACACTAAAAAAAAGTAATAAATCACTTACTTCAGTGGTCTTTAGAAGGTCTTTTTTTTTCTCTAAACACCTTCTCACCAGAGCAGGGTGGTTATATCAAGCGGCTGTGATTAGTTTCCTCCCGGGTAAGCTCGTTGGATGCGGATAAGAGACGCTCAGGATTTATAGAGAGAGAGGGAGACTGCAAGGAACTTTAACAACCAATGGGAACGAGTGAAAATATGACGGGGAGACGTGGGAAAGGGATGCAGCAGCTTCAAAAAAATTGTGTCCTGGTGTTGGCAACATCACTTCCAAAGCCGTAACAGCTATATTCTGCTAAATGTATTTGTAATTCAGACATTAATAACATATCGACACCCCTTTTTTGTATTAACGATTGCACCTTAAGTCTGGGGATGCCTTTATAGGTGCAACTGGAAGATTATAGCTTGCAAGATTTAATTGTCAAAAGGAGCCGAGCAAGCAAATGTAAAAGGCAACTTTTGCAGCAAGACGCGGAAATAACTTCCCCCCTGGATCTGTCACGGTTCGATTCTGTGTAACCCTATAAAGGAGATTTAAGGGGGAAAAAAGGTGGTTTGTGAAGCTCTAACGGCCCACCAGACACACGCACACACACACACACACACACGCACCACTGCTTCTTCCTCTCTCTGTAAATGATGTGTTGTTTATCAAATAATCTGGTTTACACCGCTTAGAAAAAATTGGTGTGAAAAATCCAACTGAGACTGTCAAAACAAATGATCTATTTATTTATTTTTCAAAAACTGGTTCATGTTGACAAAACTTTGGCCTCAGCAACACAGCAGTGAAGGTTACAATGATGCTCCCAAACAAGCAGCAGGTTACTAAACTAATTAGGAGAATGAATGCCAGATGAGCAGACTGTGAGGCTGCTGGGCTCTTAGACTAAAATCAATACGGCCTGGCATGGACTCCATAGGAAATCATTTACATTCTTATATACACTAGCCTGTCTCCTTTAGTATCATAAAAACACTGTCAATAAGGAACTACATTTTGGAGAAGATGCATTTAAATATAGTGATTTTATTTTGGTATTAATGGATTAAAATATTCTTTTATACTCTCTTCATGTGAAGTGTTACTGCAGGCCTAAGTGGAGTTTTCCCATTTTCCCTCAGCGATCACGCTAAAACAAACAGCCCAACCAGACTTAAATACTATCTGGTTCCCTTGTTGTCCCACAGCTATACGTTTTTGGCTCACGCAGAGTCCTTTCATCTTCAGCTCTGATATATAATTCATCAGAAAATATCTAATAGCCCCGGGGAGCATTTCAGCTAAACACGGCTGTGGTTGTAAAAAAAAAAAAAGGTGAAGTCGCTTGTTGATGTCTGTGGCAATATGCCCTCCCCCTGTCTGCGGGCCAATTGACGAAGTCACGGTTTCTCCTGCTGTTAGGGCGATGAATTGAGGGCTAAGAATCGTGGGACTGAGATGCCACTCTCACAGAGTGTGCTGGATAATGCTGGCTGGAATGAGGAAAGTGTGACGTGCTGCATCGCCTCTTCTCAGGCAGGGTTTTATTTGGTCCCTACAGGACTGCATAATATGGTAACAGGCCGCAAATAATAGCAGAAATCATAAGAGTCCCTTAGAATTGTGAGATTAAAAAAAAATCTAAATCCTATTCTTGAATAAAATATAACCTAATAGAGTGTAAAAAAAAACCAAAACAGTTCTGTCTCTATCTGTTGTCTGTTTTTGCACATCATTTCCCTTCAGTTGTCCATCTCAAGGTCAAATCAATGACTTGGCCCACTCGACCAATCCCATCTGTTACACAAACAAAACTATATTAGACATATTCCACTCCTTGCTTTTCGCCATCTGCACGTCAGAACTCGCACTGATAGATTTATTGACTGGCATGGCGGAGGACGCAATACGGGTATTGATGATTTTGGAAAAAAATCAACCCGAAGTAAGCATCCGTGGTTATTGAATTACTGTAGCTAGAGAGGAGTCTAAGCTTCAGAGAGCAGGTGTTACTCACAGAAAAAAAACAGGGGTGGTTGCATTTTTTCAACATGTCAGTTCACTAATTGCAGTCATTTTGTGTGTTATCAGGACACAATTTTTGCTTTTAATGTTCAATTTCATATCGTATTCATCATCAATTCTCAATTTTTAATGTCAGTGAAGTAACTACGTAGTTTGCATGCTTAAAAGAAACTGCAACCATGTCACATGACTAAGACAGTGAAGGTCACATGATGAAAGTTTCCTTACTTCGTTGTGTTCCACACACCTAAAATTCTTCAAATCTGGATGGTGTCAAAAAGCCATAACTTTAGATTTAAACATTAAAAATGAACTACATGTTCTACAGAATGTGAAGAAACAGCAGCGTTGAGGTTATATCATAGATCTGTTGGATCTCTTTTTTAGTTGCTGTCTCTTGCCATCCCCAAAGTCATAAATGTAAATCATCTCTGTACTGTTGGGCAAACGGGATTCCACTTGTCTCAGATGCTGTGTCTGTATGCAGCTTGGTTTCCAGCCATGTTCGGGCTGCAGAACTTGTTTGTGCTGAGCTCCGGCTGACACAGTGACTTTTTAATAACGATTGTGAGCAGTCTCAACTGTATTGTCTTTTCTCTTTTGTCCCTCCTTGCAGTTTGTTGTCACAATTGTTGGCTAAATCATTTAAATCTTAAAAAACAAAAAAGATAGATAGAAGTTCTTCTCGCAAACTAGGCCACTCATGAAAAAAATAACTTGTTTGAGGACTGATTTTTTTTCTTCATCAAATTCTCTCTCAAAACTGTTTGAAAGCCACATTCGTTTCAACAGGAAGGAGTTGGATAAAACTGTGGAAGTCTTTTATTTGGTGCTTTCATTTGCCTCATTTGTTCCCTCCCATCACCGTCAGGACAACTCATTTTTAGTCAACAGCCCAAATTTACCCCCTATAGTTCAACAAGTTTTCCTGCCTCACTATCCACGTGAAAGACTCAGCCTGCATCTGACTAGCCGAGATACCCTTTGCTAGAAGTGTAACACGAAGAGCTAGCTTGTGTCTTATGCTGCACTGGCAGTGTAATTAGCACGTATCCCTCTTTGCAGCCAATTCCACATGGCTGACATTATGTCATATTCATGCCCTTCATTGAGATACATCCACCACTTGTGGTTTGCCCAGGGGAGGGTTGAATGTCTTTGCCCTGCTGGTACCTCGTTAACCTCCCACGGCCTGCGGCTAGTGTTAGCCAAACTGAGAGGCCTCATACCTGGGTATTGGTCAGCAGGGACTGCCCCGGGAGCCCTGGACCCCCCACCAGGCGCGAGGAGGGAGGCAGGCGGGACAGAGGAGGGCCAAACAAAAACACAACCTGGCAACCTCACAGCAAACAGCCCACCTACTGTCAGCCAGCATCAGGGGCACAGCACGCAGCCCCTTTATTCCTGTTCGGATCGCGGCAAATACCGAGCAGCACGCACGGGTGGGAGGACACGGGTGCAAGCGGATGAAATGCTTCCACGGAACTAAATAAACCTGCAACAGAAGAAAAAAATAGTGTTTTACTTTCTGGCTAAAGCTGAGAACATATTTTTGTTACATATGGGTTAGAGGTTATCCTATAAAATACATCTTTTTTTTTCTGGTCGAAATAATTTGAATGCATTATTTAATTTCACTTTAAACTAAGCACATGTGCAGAGCAAAGTTCAGAAACTGTAAGATAGAAAGAACGACAGAAAGGTATTGGGGGAGAGAGTGACACAGAGAAATCTGGAAAAGGAGTATAAAGTTAATCCAGTCTGAATGGATGGGCCCGGCTGCAGGAGTGACACTGAATAACAGTTTTTCTTTTCTTTCTTTTATCTGCAAATTTGCTCTCCCCTCTGCCTCTCTCTTTGCTTCCTCCCGTGCCTCTCACTATTTTCCTGCCTTCTTATCCTTTTTAATTAGAGGGGCTATGCTGCTGCACAGAGGACCCTAATCCCCAACTGACCAACAATGCAAAAAGCCAGCCTTTGAGCGGCCGACCTGCTCCCTTCTTGGCCCCCATCCTCCACCAATCACCACGCTGCCCAAACACTCCATCGCTCCCATCGTTGGGAAAACAAGGCTCCCTTCCTTCTCCGTCTTTTCCAACATCTTGGACAAAGCATGCAGAGGACAACTGCAAAGTGTCTGAGAGAGGATTTCAATACCTGCCCAGGCCTCTCAGAGAGCTTTGGTTTGGTCGCCAGACAAGGCTGAGGTCAAGCGGCAGGAGACTCTGGAGGAAGACAAGTTACTAAAATAACCTGCTGACATTTGATGTGTACGGAAAAGGGATTAGGATTACAAAAACCCGGTAATAAGCGGTAAAAATGAAAAAGGTTGAGCTAATTTATGTCAGAGAAGCCAAACCAGCAAGTTTAATTTGTTTTCAGTTACTTACACGACTATTTCTATTCTGTCAACTATTTTTTTTTCCTATTTGTCTCCTCTGTCTTACTTTTTAATCTTCACTTATGAAACGTATAACAGGAATTAAGATTTTTAAATACTGGACTGGACAACAAATCACATCACAACAAATGTTTTTACCATATACCTTGATATTGATATTGCAACAACATATGAGGGCTGAATACCGCTACTATTATATACAGCAAATATCGGGAAATCTTTGTAGTGGACATAGTAAATCTATCTCTTAGCCCAAGAACACTTCTTCTTATTGTCTATATTTTGCCCTCACAAACTCGTTAAAACGTTAACGTCCATCTAAAAATGAATTCCTCAGCTCATATACCAGATAACAGTCTACCTGAAAATATATGACCTGTGTGTCAGATATTGTGTTTAAGGTTAAAAATAGTCTAGCTCTTTACCTATAGCTCTACCACATCACAGAAATGTGCAGTAGCTCACATCTCTTTACCAAAACCAACAGAATCTATAATGTCTAAACATGTGAGGTGACACTTTGTTACTGGCAAACATGTCATAAACTATATAAACTAAGCACATTAATAGCAAATATTCATCAAACGCGACACAACTGAAAACTGTTATTGGCTCTTAAAATCACCATTATAGTGGATTTAATGCCAGTGGGTGAAGGTAGTTATTAGAACAGGTAGAACACTGATAAATTGAGAAAATTACGTAATTTTATCGCAGTGTATCCATTAAAAATGGGAAAATAAAACATTTATTCCTTATGGAGATGTAACAACCCACAAAATCTCAGACAATATGTATTCTCACAATCACAATATACACAGGGTATATGTTAACCAGCCCTAGTTTGTTTTATTGGCAACGGATTGTGCTCGGTAAAAAATATAAACATATAGAACGTGCACAATTAAAAATGAAAATATTAAGAACAATTATTTAGTCTCTTGCTGTGTACTGCTTGTTGCCTTATTATATGATTATGTGCAGTCGCTATTAGTAAATTACTTACAGAATGAGATATATGGCAGAGTCAGAGAGGAGGAGAATATACTGAAGGTTTAGTTAAATTTCTCATTATAGATTAAAAAAAAAAAAAAAAAAAAGAAAAAATACAATATAAATCATAATGAGTCAGTTTAACAGTAGTCCAGGCTGCTGGTCAAGATATTTACCTCTAAGGGGGCAAAATAATTAGTCTCATAATAATGTCATCGCTGATGATAGCAATACTCCAACTCTGCCTGAAACCAACTGAGCTCATTTTCCCGTAATTTTGTTCAAGCTGATTTTCCATCAACATTTTCGCCAACATAACAGCCTGACAAATTGCCGCTGGAGCACAATGACAGTCCTCGCACTTTCAACCCCCGGCTGCCTCGCATGTGAATGACGGAAAAATGAATTTCCTGTGGCTCCCTATTTTTTATGCCCGGCGCGCTGGCTCAACGACGCTCCCCTCGCACAGACGGGCCAGCCAAACCTTCTGCCTGGCTAATCACAGGCCCAATATTTCCAGAGCAGGCAATTAGCATCTTGCTTTTATGTGCGAAATGGCTAAGGCGAGAGAAGGAGCGAGTCGGGGAGAGAGGCACAGTAAAAACAGAGAGAGAATAAAAGAGCAATTAAGATGTTGGGTGAGCGGAGGACAGACACAGGCGGTCTGCTGCCGTGTGATTTGAAGCTTGCAGGCCCAGTAATTAGCTCTTCATTGTGAGATAATGGACTTGGCTGGTCTTCCTGGTTCCCCGAGCCGCCCGGCCCAACTCGACCCATGGAAGGTCAAAGGGCACAATGTGCGGTTTGGCTCCTATATATTTGTGTATGCCAGTGTGTGTGTGTGACTGTAAATGCTGAATAAACCATCTTTAAAGCTCATCTTAAAGTCCAAGTCAGAACACGTAAAGAAGACTGATAGTAAGTTTTTGCTGATAAGTAAATTGATGAGTCAATCTGTCGAAATCAGGATGTTTTGGGGCTGGATCCTCTTTGATTTAGCGACAGCAGCGCCCGCCTTTGAGGCGGCGGAGTCATCACGCTCCTGGGCTATCGCTCCTTTCTCCCGCCATCTTTAGAAGAGCAGTAATCTGTGCACCCTGAATCATAAGCTTTGGGTAAATCTATGTAATACGGGTAATTCGATGAAGCAGTATTTTCCTGGTGAGAGGCAAAATCCTGTTGACTATTCAGGGATTGAATCTTCCAACAGTAATGCCATTAGACCAGTGCCACGGATTCCTCGGAAAATGCTGTTTAATTGCCAGTAACCAGCCATTGTTTGGTGACGGGTAAACACTAGCCGAGTTGGAGGGGGGGTGGGTGGCGAGCGAGGAAGCGTGTGAAAAAGATGGCCCCTTCGGCTTCAGCCAATCGCCATTGAGAGACGGATTTACTCGATGAAGCCCCGCGCTGTAAAGTGGCAGAGGCACTGGCTTAACGAAAGTCTCCAGGAGTATAAATGCAGAGTAACTCTTTCCTTTTAAATACAGGATTTGCTCAACAATGCGATTTTGGGGGGGGGGCGTCTGTTCACGACAGACATTTTTTTATTTGAGCGGCGAGGTTTTTGAGGATCAAGCCCTGTTGCTCATGTTTATTAGCGCGGGACTGCAAAGCTCAGGGATTGTTAATGGTTGTAATCGCGCAGCCGTTTATCCATGTTTGTGTTTGGCTTTGCGGATGTGCACCCCGACACTAAGTCCCATTCTCTTCACCTGTGTTAGAAGTCTTTAAGAACAATAGCTACCTACACACAGACGTTTACGCTGAGCCACATTGAGCCTATGTCAGCTTGCTCATAAAAAAAAAATGATATTAGCTGTCCAAATCGACACAAACTGATCTTAAAGCTACTTGAGCAGTGTTATTTTCATTTTTTTTTCATTTTTTTTTTTTTTACAAGTTAATCCAATTTCTCCAGATTTCTCTATGACAGTTTAAACATTTCGAGGCGCATTGTCGTCCCCTCCACGCGGCCCCTCGCTCTCAGCCTGTCCCGGAGGACGCAGATTGGAAGTGAGAGGTGTGGCGGCCCGGGCTCGCCTTCATTGTGGCCCGGTGCCTGGGAGACGAGCAGCGCTGCCAGGCCAGACGCTGATTGGGTTTGACACTCCATCCAGGAGGCGAGAAGGAGCCTTTCTTTTGCTCTTTTTCTTTTCCTCTTTCATAAGTAAAAGAGAGCCTTTTTTTTTTAATATGAAAAAGCCCCTCCTCTTCTCTCCTTCTCCTTCAACTGACCCTGGTTTTGTTGTGCCTCTCCTTGCTCCTTGCTCTACGTTCCTATATTGACTCCCTCTGTTTTTTCATTCCCCTCCCTCTCTTGGACGGACCTCTGTTTCTGTTGTCTTCTTTTATCCGCCCTCTCACTTGGATGGTGACCAGTAAATTTGATCCTCAGCATCAGAACATCAAAAAAAAAATAAATTGATTACATGTCCTCTATTGCAATAAGCAACAATAGCTGTTACAGTAAAACACTGAGGGCCAGCAGATCTGTCTGCTTCCTTAAGTCTGCCACATACTGAGCCCACTGGTTTGTCCAAAGACAGACACTTTGCCACATGGGGATCCTTAATCACTGTGCCTTGGGCTATGATCACGCACTTCTCAACACTGGGCTTTTACACCAGATTTATCTTTGTGTTTCCCAAGCTCAGGGTACTTTTGTTCAACAGTGATACAAAGCGGCCACTATTTATATTCCATATTTAGTTTTTGCAGTAGCTGTAATGCTATAATGTTGACACTTTAAAGAAAATATGGTGTCATTATAAGATAATAAAGGTATCAGTTAGAGGTTGTGTTTTCGTTCCTTGTTGCCGAGCAGTATCAAACTTGTCATCTATAACGTCGCAACTAACGATTACTTTATCGATTCATCTAGCCGTTATTTTCACGATGGACCATTTGTTCTATAACAGATGCAACCAAGAGTTAAATAAAACCCCCAAAAATCTTAATAATTTTACTCACAACAAAACTGAAATGATGATTGGATTATAAACATAGTTGTTGGTTAATTCAAATAATAATCGTTTCGGCTCTACTTTTGACAAGACGGTGAGGAGGCTTTTTTTCCTCAAATGGCACACTATTCTCCAAAGTAAGCTTCATTTACACAAATAAAAATGCATTTTTGTGAGCATAATCTGTATATGTATGATTTGTTTTTCTGATCATATCTTCTATTTCTTGTCTTAAATTCCTCCTGAGATTTCATCCCTAATCTAGAGTTTCTTCTGGAGACAAAATTGAGGGTGTGGAAACAGAGGGACGGATTGTTTTTTTTGTAATCTTTGGGTATATAATTAAAATTCACTCATATTTTTGAGGATTACGGGCAAGAAAGCTTAAATATTCGTATGAATACAGGGCAAGTGCTGAATTAGGAGCGTGTGGGAAGGTGGCGTTTTCTTAGAATCGATTCATCTTCCTCGCTGATCACCAGAGGAGAGCACAACCCCTCTCGATCCGCTTAATAGAGCCACTAATGATGAGCTCCATTAGAGTAATATGTGCTTTTATCGCTTTGCCCTTAGATGACTGCGGTGTTTCATTATACATGTCTGCCTCATATCTCACTTTGCACCCAGAGGAAACTGTGAAGGGATTAATTTTATGATGGACCCCCTGCCTCCTCCTACCTCCCTCCTCCTCCTCCGTACCCCTTCCCTCCCTCCTCCCCTCTGCTCAGCTCCCAGGCCGCAGCCACGGGCACCCAGGAGGAATAGTGTCTTTGTCGCCCTGCCGTTTTTCGGAGTTGAGGAACAAGAGGAGTTTAATCCTCATTGTCCAGGAGACTGCAAAGGGTGAGGAGGGGGTCCTCCGGCTGTAAAATGATCCAACTGGCCTCGACTAATCCCCTTCATCTAGAAATGTAGAGCTTTGGATCTTTAAAGCACAAAATCTAGTCAATGTTGTCACCCATCACGCAAAAATGGTTGTTTAACTTCATGTCCACCGTCTGTCAAACCTGCTGGATGATAATTCGTAGTTCATAGCTCATAGTTATGCAGTAAGTGGTGCAGGGGGGGTATGTTTAAGTAGGATTTAACTTAATCACCTACACATTGGCTCAATCAACCAGTAACTCATCTTCCACTCCTGGGATTCTCGCCATCAGTCGAGGTGTCGAACAACTGAGAACCCCTCAAACACGCACACAGTTCTTTTTTCCATTCAAGGTGTGTGTGTGTGTGTCATGAGGTGTAGTGTTATTTGAGGAAAAGCAAGTCAGAAAACAGCCTTTTTCAGTGCTTCCAGCCGGTGACATGTATGAGTAGGTTTGTGTCAGTGACAGAAAAATGAACAACAAGCAGTCACCATTAGCGTGATTAGGAGCGCTGACAGAGTGGACGTGCGCCAACATATGTGTGTGGGTTGATTCAAAAAAAAAGGACAACAAACAAACTAATTTTATTGTTCTTATTGGCTGAGGGATTATTTCCAGATTAGGCAGGACGCGGCTGGACATCTATGTGACGTTAAGTCTTCCTCTAATAAGACGGATGCTCTCCAGCCTGCGCAAATCTTTCCCTTTGAATTTCCCCACCTTACGCAGACCCCTTCCTCCCTCTCCATCTCTCTCCTGTTCCTCTCTTTCTTTCTCTGCGCTCCTCCCTGAGTGACAGCTCAATACCCGGCTCTCCCAGGCTTATCTAGCCTCAGCAGATGGTTGACTTGGATCACTGTTCATACGCCACGATCTGGGCCTGCGATAAAGACTGTTACAGAGAGCATATATGCTATCTCTCTCTCTCTCTCTCTCTCTCGCTCGCGCTTTCTTCTTTTCACTCCTTCTCCCACCTCCTCTTGATCTGCCGTCATTTCTACCTCTCCATCCACCTCCTTTGATCCGGTCTCTTTTATTCCTCTTTCCGTCTCTACCTGGGCCCCATCTCCTCCTCTCCTTGCCTCGTCCTCCACCTTTCTCCACCGCGCTCTTTGTCCCGTCCCAATCCTCCTCTCTGCGTCTCCTCATCTCTCTCCATCCCTCCATCTCTGCGCGTTGAATCTGGTGCCGCGTGATTGTCTCTGCCTCCCTGCTGGGCTGGCGCCTGTCTAAAGGGCCTCAGGACCCTCGCACACTGAGGGTCTCCAGCCATGCCAGAGATGCCCTCTCTCTCCCTCTCTCTCCTCTCCCTGTCTTCTCCTCTCGCTCTTATCACTTCATCTGCTCCCTCTTCGTCTCCGCAGGATGGAGGACAAAGGTCAAATTGTGTCTCTTCCAGCTCTCCTCGTTCCTTTCTGTAATCAAAGTTAGCCATTGCACGATCACTGTATTTAAACGACTGATGTCCACTTCACAGGCACGAAATTGCCCTTTTATGTATACTTCACTCGTCTGGATCGGTTATTTGATGTCCCTCCTCATGTTTTTCATTCTATACAGGCAGCCAACAAAGCCAGAGGAAAGGGTATTGCTGCCACGCGTAGATGGGAAAGCAAAAAGGGACTGACTGCTGGGAGCGATATGAATGAGAACAAACAACGCCGCATCTTGTATGGCAATGGGGAAATGGACTGGCAGAGACATGGCTTGTACACACCATACATTAAATCAGCTCTATGTGATGGGGGCCAGTGTAATATGAGAGGGGAGAGACATAAAAGTG
>KV751328.1:2605089-2632531 GCA_001698575.1 Mola mola | reverse complement strand
TATATATTTGAAATAATTTATTGTCAATTAATAACATACAGCACATTGTGAAGCGTACTGTAAGGCCTCTCAAATGGCGTCATGTTTGAAAATGTGTATTGCAATTAGTGATTTTGTGATGTGACTCTCTGACAACATTAAATATCATCTAGTTCAATATAGAAATGACGACTTATTTGCAAGAAAATCATTTACAATATGTGCAGGGAAGCGACAAGAAACCTCCCAAAAGTTAAATTATGGTCAGAGTCATATCTTTCTGTAATAGAGAAACATCAGATTGATTGTGTTTAATTATAAATACAAATTGAGAGACCTTATTTGGTACCTATCTTAATTATTGAAGCTACCCCAGCCCAAATTATACATTGTGTCTTGACATTATGTGCTCTCAAACTATCTTGCTGGCTTTGCATACATGAAATAATTATGTACAAACTTTAGCTGAGTGGTAAGTCGACGATTAGCACATACAAAACAAACTTTTAGGGTCCTCAAGCAGTCCAGAACCAGCAAACCCATCTCATGTGCCAGGTTCTGAAATGGTAGTAATTCTTACAGTCTATTCATGCGTGCAACGTTGTACTGATGTGGCCTGTCTGTGTGTCCCCAGGTTGTTTTGGAGACTGAAATCACCAACAAATCAGCCCTGAAGCTGTATGAGAACTTGGGTTTTGTCAGAGACAAACGGCTGTTCAGATACTACCTGAACGGCGTGGACGCGCTGCGGCTCAAACTGTGGCTCCGCTAGAGGAACAAAGAGGTGGACGGGGAGGACGGCACAACGGGGGCTGTTCGCCTCGCACACAATCAGCTCGATAGCCTCACCTCTGCCCTGGTCATTTCACTCTAATATATACATACATACGCGTACACACACGCATACAGACACACACACACGCACACACACACAAGTATGCACAGATGTATGCATAGACATGCAAACACACCCCCTTTGTGTCCTTTACCTCTGAACTGTTGTTTAGGCAGAAACGGACTGACATCCCACCTGATGTTTATGAGGGGGCCCCTGACACCTCCTGTGGCGAGGAGGGGGCGCGTGGGCGCGGTCTCTGGGATGACCCCGACCGGTGACCTTTTTGACCTCCGAGCTTCGAGCGGGACACGAGGTGTGAGGCAGCTCAGACGAGCGCCCGAAACTCTAGAGGACACGGCACCACACCGAATCCTGCAGAACACAGATGTAAAAAAAAAAAAAAAAACCACAGGAAGCAAGGATGCGGGGCTGTAAAAACAGACTGGGAAGATAATATTTGTGGAGTTTATTTTTGTGTTTCTTTTATAAACTTAAAAGCTGGACAGTGGTTGGAAAAGCTATAGTATGACTGTGTGGTTTGTACTGCTTCGTTCGTTTTTCCTTTTTTCCGGGGGAGGGGGGGGATTAGTATTTGGCCTGGGTTTCATGCGTATGGGGCGTGATGAGTTTTACTGTGAGCAAGTGAACACGTGTGACTGTGCGAGCGCGTCCCGTCGTATGTTGTCGTTTCCCATCCTCTCTGGTGGGCGCAGCCGCTCCCTGCTGCTGTTTCTGTCACCTGACTCAGCCTTCAGGACTGAAGCCTGTAAAGATATGCATGCGTTTATTTTATCGCGAGCGTGAAGAGAGCCTGATTATGAACCCGGTCTGAGGCTTACTCCGTGAACCCCCTTCCAGTGTTTGGTATCAGCATATTGTTGCAGAGCGCTTGATCGAAACAAATCACTCCAACAGCACCTCCGATTTTTCCCAACTGGTGGATCACCAAATCTCTTTATCATCAAACCCTGCCAGTATGGGGTTTTTCCCCAAATGCACTGCCAGCTGTTACCAAATTCCCAAAAAGGGGGAGTTTGGAATCTCTCAGAGAGACGCTCTGCCAACGATGGTGCGGGGGAGCGTTCCCCTATGTGACTCAGATTGCTCCTTTTCCGATTATCCATCTGTTTCTCCTCAAGTGCCACCCAGTCCGCTCCACTGCAGCTGCAGTGCAGCCTTGGCCCACTTCTGGTATGCGTTTGGCGCCAGAACTGGACGCACAGTGTTACACATGCTGGATTCCTTATTGAGGAGGATGTGCTTGCTTGATAAAAAAAGAAAAGGTAGAATTATTCTTGTTTGCTTTTGATTAACATAGATTGTCTGCTTTTAATTGTATGATCTTGTGCTGCTGCTGCAGAGTCCACAATGCACTTCCCAGGTGCCCTAACTCAATGCACATCCAACCTCATTGACATTTTTGGATCTCCAAGGTGGAGGTAACCCCCTCCAGTTCCAGTCCACACTGATTATGGCAAAGAACTTTTGCTTTAGCCAATTATTTTTTCTTAAAAAGCATAATGAGCAAAGGTGAGCTGCACTTGTTTGGTAATTGCTGCAGTGTGAATGTGTATGTGTGAATGTGTTCTGTTAGATGCTTTTAGAGGCTCCCCCCCACAAGGGAAAATCAGAGCCTTCAGAGGTGTGGTGTTTTGCTCCGGCCTTGAAAGGAGAACAGGAAGGAACAAATCACATGCCCTTTTTTTTTTTTTTTTTCTTTTAAGTGTTTCACAATTCAAGTTTGTGCTCCATTCGATACAAAGAGAGGTCTGGTGGTGGTAAAGGGGGTGGAAATAATCCCCGGATCAAATGTATGAACAGGTTAAAAATGCAATTTAAAGTGAAACTAGTTTGCCTTGTAGCAAATCCATTATGCAAGTGGATGTTCATGTGTTTTACCCCCTTGTGTAATGCTCAGAGCAGGAAGTAGATGCAGGACTCTGCCATGTGGTACAGCTGAGAGTACAATGTGCTAGAAAAGTCTGACAACAGAACAAACAGGAAGGTTGTGGTAGTCAAACGATCTGCTGCTCAATGGTGTAGTCTTGATGAAGGACACTACTGGACTCTGCTCAGATATTTCATGCCAGGACTGGGAGTGCAAGTAGATGTTTACAGTGTTTCCACCTGAATAACAGCCCGCCTGTGTGCTGGGAGCAACCGATCGGCCAAAATTGTTTTTTTCTTTGGTTCCAGATTTGTATACAAGTGTTACTCTGTTCATCAGTTATATTGAGAGCATGTTTTGAATCATCTGTCGGGAAGGGGGTGCTCAGGTTGATTTATCAAATCAGATTTTTTTTTTTTTTTTTTTTTTTTTTTTTTTTTTTTTTTTTTTTCATTTTTTCCATTTTTTCCATTTCTGTGTGACTGCAACCCTCAGCTGCTCTTTGTGAGTCTATAAAAACACTCTGAAAGCCAGAAGCCAACTATTATATTCACTGCTCATCTGACAATGAATGAATTTCAATTTACAACCTTTTGTAAAAAAACAAAAAAAAAAAACAAACATTTTTTGGGGCATTTAAATCTTCTGTCCCTTTGTTTGACCCTTTGCTCTCGCTGCCTTTTCTTCTCTTAAATGTTGACTACTGAGGGACAAACCATCAGGATAAGTAACACCATGAAAATCTCGCTCTTTCAAACCAGTTGTCACGATGAAGGTGTGTTTTAGATTTTAGGGAAAAGGGCTTCTTATCGTCCTTTTTGATTTACTCGTGTGAAACTGGCAGCTCCAGTTGGTTTACGGGCATTACAGACGGGTGCTGTGAAACCGAACTGAAGGGCTTCGTCATCAGTCATCACCAGTTTGGAGCCGTGGCTCGTGCTGTTGCATAGTTTAACTCAGCTTTCTCTTGCTCTCTGACAGCGGATTTGGAATAAGTTTTGACTTGACATGCCAGTTCAGTGTTCAAAATGTCTGAGTCTGTTTATTTTTCTGCCATCCAGAAGGGTTATTCCAACCATCACAGCCCTGCTTCTCCCTCCGGGCCTGCAGCAATATCTGCCAAATCCTACATTAAGTGATACAGTTAGAAATTCCCCCAGAAACCATTTCCTTTGTCTTGGCTGCAACATACGATCTGTGGTCCCCCTGACCACCTAACCAGCCAACCACAGGGGCTTCCTGCCATCTTTTTGGAGTGGCCAGCTCCGCCTCCACCGCCATCAAAGTGTGCAAAGATTTTTTTTTGTTGGTTTTGTTTTGGGTTTTTTTCTCGCATGTGAAATTTGTTTCCCCTGCTCCTCTTTCCTGTCCCCTCTATTGATTTTGATCTGGAAATGTCCAATAGCTTTTATTTAATGTGGAAAAAGAACACAGAAATAAATTATTTGATTTTTTTTTTTTTCTTTTTTTCTTTTTTTCTAAAGTTCTGTAAAGTGGCTTATCTTGTCTGATATCTTATTTATTGTAATCTGGAACAGCATTTAAGTTATGCAAGAAGAGTCAATCAGACATCTAAATGAAACCTTTATTTCTTCACATTCTATCTACATGAAGAGACAAAAAGTGTCCACTTTATTACATCACACTGAACCTAGAATGGTATTATTGAATATAAACAGGCAGTTGTACGTTAAGCATATCAGATGGCTCGTTACTTTACAGAAAATAGATTTTCTTTACGCAAAAAGACAAGTTCTTGTATTATAATTTGTGTTACAAACACGGAACAGTTGGTGTAAAGACATTTCTTGCCTAATTCCTGTCTGAAGTACAGCAGATACATTTGACATCATTCCTCTCTTCTCAGAATGTGAAGTCGTTATCTGACAGCTCATTTCATCTTAACAATGTGAAACTACCGATCCAAAGTTGTCATCAGAACCACACGTAAAATCACTATTGCACAAAACAGGGAAGTTAGTAAATACCTTAAAACATTAACTAAATCCTCAACGTCGTCAGTGTTTGTGCTCTTCTGCAAAAAATAAACACATTAAATAGAAGTCCACAACAGATGTGCATACAGTTAAAAAAAAAGATTGAAAAATATGTGTTTTTCAGGGACAAAAACCATTGTGATCAAGGACTCAGGTAACTGATATTTGGAGGGCAAAAAATTAAAGTAAAATTTAAAATATCAATGTGAAAAATTTCAAATAACCATTAATGAAATGTACAGTTTGCACAAAAAGTAAAATTTTTCTATAATGGAGCCAAATATAGAACTCTTGGCTCTCCTTTTAAATCCTTTTTTTTTATGCAGGCAGACATAAAAAAAACAAAAAAAAACCAAAACACTATTATTGGTATTCCAATAATGAGAGAAATGGTGAATAACTGCGCTGATAATCGACCAGGTCCATCAATTATACTGATTTTGAAATACTTTAACATTGTCAAAAAACAAAAGTAAACCAATGGAAATTGGCAAATTAATGAATTCACTGTACAGAAATACCAGTTTTGCAGTGTTTCATGTTTATGTTTATATGTGTCTTTAATGAACAAATGCCTTTGAATAAGTTAAAACATATTTCCACTGAAGTTCACATTTAAACGAAGTAGTGCGTAAAATTAGTCGCATGTGAATGTACTGAGAGCTTAATGAAGGGATAGTTCAGGAATAACTTGCGTTCGTGCCAGAAGATGAGTGTCCAGCTCGATTGATGAACGATTGAATGAAGCCAGAAATCACTTAAGTCAATTTACTGGACAGATATTAATCCCAAATATTGAACAATTCCTTAGTTTCCTCGATGTACAGCAAGAAATAAAATGTTATTTACACGAACGTGACTTACCCCGAGTCAGCTACATACAGTACACATATTTACATTAATGTAAGCTAATGTAACTCTCCGACAGCCCTTTCAATGGCTTGACAGGAAACCTCCACACTTTACCCCTCGACCACCCAAAGCCACAACTTCAATTCGATCCTGCCAGGACCCTGCTAACGCATGTTAAATCATCAGCAGCAATATTACTTTTTAATGACAGTGAAGGTCTGCCACACACACCCTGCCAGGTCATTCAAGTCAACATCACCTGACAACATTCAGAAAAGTGCTCACATTGGTGCATTTGGAAAGTGGAGCGGGAGGGGGGGTACAAAGCTGACTTGTGCAGCCTGTGCAAATTGTGCCCTGGGCTCCGTCACATTCTGTGGATTAGATGAGTCATAGCCAAACAGCCCGTGGTGATTGGAGGAAATGCTGTAGTCATAGTGACAGGCTTGTTTGCCGAGCCTCCTTAACCAGTTGCGTCAACAGCCAGTCTCCGGCAAAAGAAGCCCAGAGGGGTTCTGATCAGAACTCGTCTTCCGAGCTGTCGGCCAGCAGCATGGCCTGGTCCTGGCGGCTGGACCGGGGCTCCCGAGGTTGCTGAGGAGGAAACACACTTAGTACACGATCAACACTCAATGAGATGTTAAGGTGTAATAAGAAGTGGTGCTGACGTCTGGCTGTCTGGCCTTCCTCCTCTGGTGCTTGAAGCTGTTCCTCCTCTTGCGGTGTATCCTCCTGATGCTGTAGAGGGCGCCGACAATCAGCAGGGCCCCAGCGATACCGATTCCCACGGGAGCCAACATGCCAGACACGTAACCTGCCTGCCAAAGATGGACACAGAGAGGTCAAAATAGAACAAATATTGAAAAATGTCCCTTTTAATACACATTTGGAGTCCCAGTGAGGGACTTTCTAAGGACAGTAAGGGGCGGTTACCTTTTCTCTGATCAGCTCCACCCAGCTCCGCACTTGAGGAAGAAATGCATAGATTCAGCAGGGCAACATGCAACAACACTGTTTCTGTCTTATACTGGTAGCAGTATTGCTCCTTAGCAGCATGTGACAGTATTAGCACTCAATATATTGTGTTATTTATTACGCAGAAACCGGGTTGTCATACTCAGCCCCTGGTTGCGTTGGACCCAGATGGGAGGCGGGGGGATGATGCTGTATGGAGGCTGGGTGGAGGAAGTTTTGGGGGTTTGCGTCAGGTCCTCCTCACTCTCGTCTTCCAGCGATTCCTCAGAGTTCTCATCATCCTCGTCTTCATCCGGTTCCTCTGTGAGGAACAAAATAGACACCGTCTGTCGACGTATGGCTTCAGGAGAAGTTGGCTTTTAATGTCCTGACACTGAGTTTTTCTTCCATTAAATAAAAGTCTTCAATATGAGGTCAGAACTTTGCATTATGTTTCAGGCTCATGCATATTGCGTTTCATATGAACCTATTGCAAGGTTCTCTCTACCAGTATAAGCAAACTAAAAAACCCTTTTTATGCATCTTGAGCAAAACAGACTGCAGGATTACGTTAGAAACAGTCCCCTCTTTGAAATGAAGGAAACATGTCGCTGTTTCACATCATCTGTGACTTGAGGCGGAAGGAGTTGTATTTTTGCATCAAACATCTAGATCACTCAGGGGAAAGACATTTTAAGGAATACTACCTAACTCCTCTTACCCTCAGACTCCATCTCCTCTAACCCTGATCTGGATTTGTGCGCTGGCTGATTCGCTGCCATCGCTATCATTGCCGGTGCAGGCCGGACAAATGAGACAGTGGGGCTGTCGGTGGGGAAGCTGTCGTCAGGATTGGGTGTCCTCGCAGCATCTATGAGTCAGAAACGACAAGAGATATAAAGAGACATAAACCCCATGGATATGTGAACATTAGGTATTACAGTAAGATCAGATCTAGCCGTCCATTCTCTGCCGTCTATCCTAAGCAGCGACGTGGGAAGATCAGGTCTGTTGCATAAAAGTAAGACACCAGGCAAAACAGCATTTGCAGGCTATGTTGGAGATTCAAACAGGCAACGAGTGTGTTAAAAAAAAAAAAATGAATTCCAGTCCTTACATATTCACATTGATCTTCAAAACAATGAAAAAGTGTCTTATTGTGTAGGACAATTTGTTAAACAACTGAATAAATTAAAAAAAACAAATACCACCTTGCCTCCGCACACCAATCAAGTATCTAGAGACCAAAAACTACGTAAAGATGGACAATGTGAGGGCTCCCCAAATGGGAAGCCAGAGCATATCCATCGCCCCCTGGTGGCTGGTTCCAGTATAGGTGTTGAGCTTCTCCTCCTTCATTATTCTAGGTAAGACTTTGGCCAAATTAAAAACTTAAAGCTCTCCTCAGGTAATTTTTTTCATAAAAATGGTTTCTGTTGTTTTAGGCAGTCCTTATCACGCTGATGTACGTTCCAGTGTTCATTTGGTTTTAATTAGTTATTTGATAGCATAAAAACGGGGTGAAACGCCATGATTGACAGCTGAACTCTGCTCCAGTTGGGCGGGCAGGTGCATGGATGGGAACTCGGTACCCCTGCGCCACTGCCCAGCAGCGACTGCGCAGTGTTTGAATCGGAAATGCAGCTGAATTGAATTAATTCATACAGCTCGTTCAATAAAAGGAGGTCTCAGTGACTTTAACCTTTGACCTTTGACCACCGAAATGTGATCGTGTTTACGGTTAAGTTCAGTTCTGTGAATAATTTTCAGTTCAGTTCAGTATAAGTGAATAATTTTGGCAGGTCCCTCGAGGGGTTTCTGAGGTGTCACATTCACGTGAATGTCAATGATGGACATGCAAACAACCTAAAAACACAAAAATATGTCTGTTACCACGTAACTCTTGGAGCTGTAAACGGATTTGGATGAAATGTGCCGTGCCCCTTTGGTGTGACACAACGACGACTTGGTAAAATTTTAGTGATGCTCTGAATTATGTTAACATTTAGGTTCATGAATTGCCACATCAGCTCTCTGACCTCTGTCAGGCAGATGCTCCGGCTCAGCTCCAGCTTGCGGCGGCAAGACAGACGGACCCAAGGAGCTGATCGTCTCCAGCACCTCGGTGCCGGACGCCTGCCAGGGTGTCGTCCAGTCTGGCACCAGTGGGGGCGGTGCGTGCGAGGGACCGTCGCTGTCGGCCTCCACAGCGTCCAGCTGCTCCAGGTCCACCTCTGGAGCAGCTGAGCACCGAGCGCCGCCGGGCTCCGGCGTGACCGCTGATTCAGCCGCAGCCTCCTCTGACGTGACATCTTCCAAAGGCTCGAAGATGAGAGGGAGAGCCTTCGATGACATGGTGCCCTCCGTGGGTTCATCCTGCGACGGCGGGACCACAGTGTCCGCTGTGATCATAGAGACAGGGTCAGGACATGGAGCGGCAGTCTGAAGGGCAGGACTGGACTGGTAAAAGTAATCATGCCTGGTTTGAAGCAGTGACACAGGGGTGCAAACGAAAGACCACAAATTTCTCGACACACATCTCTGCTGACAGCGAAAAATGTATAGCGGAAAAGAGCCTTTTGTGATGTGCACTTTTCTCATTAGTAGCCCCTTCTCAGAGCCGCAATGACACAATGACAGAATAGAGAAGTGTTTCTGCATCTCTCCAGGCATTTCCTTTACTCTGAAGCTCATCTGAAGTAGGCTGAAAAATACTTATAAAGACAGCGATCCTTTTATACAATGCTGCTGTGAGAATTGAGGTTTTTTTTTTTGTCAGCATCCTTCTGATGAGAAAAAGCTTCATCAAACAGATGAGCCCCAAATGGAAGACGGGAACACATTGGCTCAGACAGGCTCTTCTAATCCATTTCCCCCATCCTGCATCGATGGAGAGAGCCGCTGAACAATAATGTGCCAGGTTCTGTACACTCGTCTGGCTGGGGAAGAAAGCGGAGAGGTTTTTTAAAGGAAGGACAAGGAGGTGGGGTCGGACGGTTAGACTGGCGTAACACACACCGCCACAGGCCTTCTTCCGAGCTGTGTGTGTGCGTTCTCTCTTTTTTATTTCAGGCCTGAGACAGGAATAGAAACTAATTAGACTGATCCGGGTCCCAGCTGGAGTTCAAAGTGGAGCGTGGAGAAGCATGCGCCTCCATTGCCAATCATCAAAGGCGATCAAGGCCATTAGACGTGCTGCTTACATTCGTGCCATAATTCTGCAAAGAAAACCTATTGGGGAGGGGATTCTTGAAGAGGACACGTTGAATTAGCAACTAAAAACGCATGCACAACGATCAACATTAGCTGTCCTCACCTCCGCTGGGCCTCGTTGCCTCGGTCCACAGGGTTTCTGGTCCGTCCTCTCTGGGCATCAGGTTTGGTCCAATTTCAGGTAACAGGGTGTCTGGGAGGGGGGATAATGTAGCTCCATCCTGGCCCCAAGCTGAGAGCGGTGTGGAGGTCTGAGAGCCAACAAAGACCAAGGGAGGGATGGGACTGTTGGAAGTCATCTTCTGCATCCATTCTCCGGGATTCGGAGCGGAGGAGGGAAAGCTCGAGTCATGGTCTTTATCCACGAGGGACTCACCATAACTGGGTAGTTTGGTACGGTCGCCCCTGCCTTGGTCTCTTCCCTCCCTGGCCGTGATGCTCATTTGTGGTCTTGCTGTGAAGGAGGTTGCAAATCCATCTGGAGGCAACCTCGCATTAGTCACGGTCGACTGCATCCTCCCACCTGCAGGACTTATTATGGTGACCGGTGCGTCTGGAAAAACAGGCAGCACCAGAGCATCTCCTGTCTGGCTCGGCCCAGATATTCCGTCGAAGCTGTACTCGTGTTCCGTCTGCGTCACCGGAGCTGTACTCTCAGGTTGTCCATGTGGGCCGGCCCCTCCTGCTCTCTCTTTTGCACCTACTTCCCATTTCAGACCAGACTGGTGTTCGCTGCCTGAAGGTACAGACTGCACGTCTGTGCTCTGCGTCGACCCGGTTGTCGTTAGGACGCCGATACACTGTCCGGAACAGTCCGGGAGGTGGACGGGGGTTCCGTATACGCTGAGGCAGGTCCCAACCAGGACGAGGCGTTGGAGGGTCCCAAGCAGCACCATCTCTTCTGTCCTGCCTCAGCGCCTGAGTGGGTGAGAGTAGACATGAGTTAAAAATTGCTGAGGAGCTTCACTGTGAGCAGTCCCACGGAGCGGACGAGCTCATAGGGGCCGAGGTGAAGGGTCAGAACCACAGAGCGCAGGATCAACTCTGCAGCTCTGCCTGTCTCCGCTCTCGGGCTGCATTTGCACAGTTTTGAATGATTTGGGTAATATTCCTTTTCGTTTCAGGCTCTTTGGGTTCGTCTTGTATAAAAATAGAGGGAAACACTTGGCGTGTGCGCGCGCACGCAGATAAACAAAGAGAGACAGAGAGAGAGACAGGGAATCTGACACAGCAATCCTTAGCACCCCAACGGTTATTCTCCTATAAATAGCACCAGGTTTTCCAGCCTCCAGGATCCTCTAGAGAAAGATGCGCGGAGGTTACATGCTCACACCCTCTAGAAAAACACGGTGTTAAAGCAAGACGCGTGCATGACATCGGGTGGTCAAAAACACAGCGAGCGGCCGTGTGTGGCGCATGTGTTGCTCCCCGTGATTTGACACGGTCAAACACGTCGACACCATCCCCGAGTCCCGAGTGCTGCACGGTCCAGCAATGTCACAACACGACCCACTTCTCCGGCCGCGCACCTGCCCTCGGCTCGATACCGTTAACGCGCTCGCACCGCGCGCGTTTTTTGCTCGTCTGCGCCGTCAACACACTGCGGTTTTGAATCTCGTCTTCCCGATTCTGGTCACGGAGGCGGTGGCCCTTGTAGGGAGAGATCCTCACGAGTGGGCGACTCGTAGCGTTAAAAGGCGTCTTTACCGTGCGGAGCTCATGACGGATCAGCACCTGGGGGACGCGGAGCTTGTCTCGCAGCGCGCAGGAGGTGCGCACGGATGGAGGAGAGGCTGGATGTCCGTGCAGCTCGGCGTCACCGCAAGTCTGCGTCTGTCCGCCTGCCTCACGAGCGCTGCCACCAAATGCTTCAAGTCTGAAGGGTTCGCTCGGCTCTCAGACCGCCTCCCAGTGCATCTGTTTGTTTCTCACTGAAGACTTTTAGCTTTCCAGTCCAGGCCAAAGGGTCAAATGAGGCACCTGGTGGTGCTGGAGGGCGATGTCCTTCAACCAGTTTGTAGAGTCAGGCTGTGACAACATGTGTGATTTCCTCCCTTTCACTCAGAAAGCCTCTTTAAGCCACCAGTGCATCCTCAAAAACTAGAATGTCGTGTTTTGTTTTGTTTTTATTAATCAGTTATTCAGTTATGTGGATAATTGTGTTTAACAATTATTGCACTTATTGCTGTTTCAATCCCAAACAATAGTGACCCACAGCTCAAAAAATGAAATGAAAACACACGCACATCTCAAAATATTCGATTTTTTTCACTGTAACTGTATAAGCCATAATCCACAAAATTAAAACAAAAAAAAGAGCCACAGTGTTCTACAATGAATATAGAATCCGTGAAAGTGTAACTTTTGAATTTAATTACGAAATAAATGAACTTTTTCATGAAATTCTAATTTTTGGGCATGCATAAGTACTCAACTAAATATTATTAATTTTATTGAAGTTTCCAGTGATTGATTTGAAAGTGAGTCAGAAAGCTGCAAGAGAGACAGTTGTTACACATGAAATGTTTGTAAATTAATTTACAATCCCATTTCCAAATAAAAAAAATCTGGGATGCCGTGTATAATGCAAACGAGAGAAACCCAGTATTTAATTGAAAATAGCAAAAAGATAACACATCAAATAGTGCATTCTGCACTTATTGACTCGTCGTGTGTATTTTCATAACCACAAGTCACAATCTGCAAGGTCTGAGTTCCATGATGCTTCCTAACTGGTCAAATCTGAAACAGGTTTATTTATTTAATTTGTTTCGACTTCAAAAAACACAGTTTCAATGACAAAGGAGATAAATGCAATACACACAACATTAGAGGGCTGATGGGAATATTTGAACTAGTCTCTCAAATCCGCGACTGTTAACTGTTTCTACATTCTAACGTTGTTGGTTTTTTTTTTACACTCTCCATGTATATTTGAAATAAATGACCACTTGTTGTTTTTTCTTCATATAGTCCACGTTGCGCACATTTTGATCAGGCAGCATCTCGTGACGTCATCGCGCCCTACGAAGACCCAGCCCAACAGGAAGACAACAGATTTCTTTTTTTTTTTTTCCCTTCTTCGTCTTGATGCGATGCAAATGTGTGATTGCCAGCGCTGAATATTGACATTATTTTTGCCTTTAGGCGAAACGGTTAGAACCATGCCCCTGTTTGACGGCCTGGTAAGCGGAGGAGAGAAGACTGCCATCGTCATTGACTTGGGAGCGGCGTACACGAAGTGAGTCTCAGTCGCTCTCACGCCCTCTGCTTTTTAACGTAGCTATTATCTTCATGTGCTAGCTAAACCGTATTAGTTTTCTCAGGCAACTAAGCGCCTTTTCCTGGCGCGTTAGGTTTCATTCAAGGCCTTAACCTCTGAAACATGTGATATGTAATCTTACATGCCGATAGGCACTGCTGTACTGATGCTAGCTAATAAATCACCTAGCCAATGCTAACTTGGACGTGTCAGTGGTTAGTTAGCAGATTGCGTTAAATGCCAAATTACAGTCAAGATCAAATCCAGTCAGTCAGAAAAGCAGTGAATGCTGTTAGCTGAACTGTCATATAAAGGTTTAACAACCCTCTGCATGTTAGTATGTTGGCACATTTCAGACATTGAGCATATTTACCGCTAATTGTGCACACATCTGATTCAAGTTATCCAGCTACAATTATGCCTTAAACACAGTCAGAGTCGTAACAGCATTTAATAATACTCATTTTGCTGAAATGTATTCAAAGATGATTTTACATGAGAAACCTGCCTGAGGCAAATCACATGAAGATCAAGAGAACGGTTTCATTAAATAATGACGTCTTTGTCAACACCTAGCCTCCCAAACTTGATACAGAGCTTCATTGTTACGTTCGGATATGCGACGAGAACTTTGCAATGTCATGAAATGATTATTCAGTACTTTGTTCAGAAAATACAATTTGTTGACCATGCATCATATTTACATGTTTTGTTTGTACTCTGTTTCGTTAATATTTCCAGTAGTATGTGCATGAACCCTCCCTGCATATCTCCAGCTTTTCAAACAGACAGCTTCTTTGTTTCACAGATGTGGCTTTGCAGGGGAAACGGGGCCCAGGTTCATAATTCCGAGCGAGATCCGGAAACCAGGACAGCAACAGGTGAGATTTCACTGTTCTTTGTTGAGTGCAGGGCTGGGTGGTATGGCCTTATAATATTCAAACACATTTTTTTTGGACTATATCACAATGCAACGTCTATATATCATGATATTCTTCTTCAAAAGCTCTTTGACTGGCTAGTGCTGGGCAACAAAAGTAATATCACAAAATCCGATGCTGCACTAATGTTGTAGGGATGATACAATGAGGTTTTTTTTTTTCTAAATAAACATCAGTAATGTGGATTTAATGACAGAAGTTTGTGGAGGTAAATATTAGAACAGAATTTAGAACAGAAAATCACATTTTACTATAAACAGCCTTTAAAATCAGGAAAAAGGATGATTTATAGTTGTGTTGGTGTTGGATGTACATATAGCCTATTACGTAGGCTTTGCACATGGTCGCCTTGTAATATATTTATGAGCTGGTGTGTCTGCATTGTCTGCCAAAACGCTAGTTTGTGGTGAGATACTTCCCTCTGTGAGTACTTGCTCCTGTTTGTATCAAACATGGTGACTGAAACGCAGCCTAACTTGTTGGAGTTAATAAATGTTGAACAACAGTTCAGTAATTCTAATGAAACCTTTGCAGCAAAGGTTCCTCCGCCACTTTGTGCACTCGGAAATGTCCATCGGACTGATGTTTGTGGAAATTTCTGTCCACCAATTTTTGGCCACCCGGCTGTCTTTGTAGAGCTTTGATTACGAGTTGTACAAGTTTACACATTTGCAGACTTCTCCAGTCAATCTCTTATTTATGTGCTCCATGTTTGTCCCACAGTAGCAGGAAATGCAGCACATTGTGGTATAGATCAGTCGGAGAAGTGTAAATCCAGCTTTACGCCTTATCACTGTATGACGATATGTATTCTCATTAGGGCTGTTGGAACTAATTTCGGGGTTGGAATATAATTCGAAATGTTGAGAACTCATTTATATTTAAATGCTCAAATCACTATTCAAATGTGTGTTTTTAGTTTTAGAAATATGTTTACTACCATTCCTGAATCTCACCGTACTCATGTTGGACAGTAATTTGGGATAAAAAAAAAGCTTTTAGGCCCCCTGCAGTCATTTCAGTGAGGGATGTGTGCTGATTTTGCCCCGTCCCTCTGAACCACCGGCTGCAGCCGCCAGGTTAAACTATACATTCACTGCAGCACCTCACTGTAACTACGATGAATACAGTCTACCTGCATCTCTGTCTATGTGCAAGTCAGATGTCTAAAATCCCAATGGAATCGTACAATAAGAAACCAGGTTCAAGCCCTGCACATGCAGTTTGGTTATAGATAAACTGTGTGCAATGGTGCAGGAGGATTTCTTTAAATTGATAACGTTGTGGGGGTTTTTTTGTTTTTGTTTTTTTTTTTTATTTAGAACGCCCTCTGTTGGACATAATGAGCAACAATCACATGCTGATAAAGGCATAGGCAACTGTTAAGTGTTTATAGTAGTAGTAATTATTAAGATAATTTAAGCATAAAAATTTGAATATTGCAAAAATCAGGAATAAAATTCGAAATGAAATTATAAATTAAGACTGACAGCACTCTGACTACTCTATATCTTATATATTGCTTAGACCCAGTTGAGTGTAATTTATTTAATGATATTTTTAGATTGCACAATATATGTTGTGATGTCTCACTTTCAGGCCATCAAAGTGATTCAATACAACATCAACACAGAAGAGCTTTATGTCATCCTCAAAGAGTTTATCCATATACTATACTTCAGGTAAGCCTCTGCTGTATTGGTTCATTTATTGTATGCAAGTGTTAAATATCCTTTATATGGAACTTAACACTGTTTTTTCTGGGTAAAAATAAGAGTGGTCTCTCATATGTCTCAATCAGGCACCTGCTGGTGAACCCTCGAGACAGAAGAGTGGTCATCATCGAGTCCATCCTCTGCCCGTCTCACTTCAGGGAGACTCTCACCAAGGTTTTCTTCAAACAGTTTGAGGTATCAAAACAAGTAGATCGCAAGTTTTATTGAAGCAGCAACACATATTTGGAAAAAAATGTTCATGTGTGTCACTGATAAGTCAAAAATACTTTTCAATCTGCAGTACAAATCTTCTGTCTCCCTCTTCTGGCAGTGAGCGTAACCAATGAAACTCTTTTGACAGTTTCTGTTATACTCTATCTGCTCTGTTCTGTAAAAATTCTGGTATCCGAGAGAGACTTATCTGTTTGAATCTTGTGAGCTTGTTTATATGGCAAATTCTAACTCTCCAGGTTTAAATACCTTTTTTGAGAATTCACTCAAATGTTCAGCTCTGTGATCATTAAGCTGACAGCCACAATGTGATTTCGACATCAACTTAAAGAGGATATGGAGCTAAATTTGCTAAAGCCTGCCGCTGTAACACTTCATAGGAGTTTAAATATAGTCCGTAGTGTCGGGTGTGTGTGTGAAGTGTTGTTCTTTGATGATGTTTTCTAGGTGCCCTCCATGCTATTTGCCCCGAGCCACCTCATGGCCATCATGACTTTGGGCATCAACTCTGCCCTAGTGATGGACTGTGGCTACACAGAAACACTGGTCCTACCTGTATCCTTTTTTTTTGGTCATCCTGGTGTTTTTGAGCCTTTAAAGGAATGAGGGCTGATGGGGAAATGTGAGCTCTTAAATGCACCATAATGCGTCATGGATGAGTCAGCATCGATTCACAACAGTCAAAGATATGTTTTGTTCTGTTAGTTAATGAATTGATATTGGCAGTATGAGGGTGCTGTTTGGGCCATGCAGAAACTGGACACTCAGAGTTATCTTGTGATTTATATTCACCAAAGGCAGTGGTTATCAGAATGTTGTTAGTACTTTCTACCGGTATGTCAAGTAAGTGAGCAGTGATCAGCACTAACAAACAGGTCCAGCTGACTGATACACACTGCAGCATTAAGTGACTTACACTAACTCTAAAGTGAAAAAAATCATTTGTACAGTGCCACAAAGAGGCTGCTTTCCACTGCTGGACATTTAACAATATTAAACATTACTAACATCGTTCAAATTTATTTATGAAGAAGTCCACTGACACCGTCTGGATTTAATGCTATCGTATGGAACAGGACAAGATCCACACTCAGTGGAAAGTGTCAAGTCATTATTGATCATTAATAAATAAATAAGTTAGTTTTAAATGTACGAAATATTAACATAATGAAGATTAAAATAATTAATTTATAGAATACTTTCATTGCAAGATGCGTAGCTATTCCATACGGCTGCAGTTCCTTTGTGTACATCATGGATTTTTGGGATCATATCCTTGCAGTCATGTGTTGACTGAGATAAGTAGTTAAACTGTTTGGAAATTGGATTATTTTCTTGTTTTCTTACCAGACCGTCAGACAGTCCTTATCAGTCTAATCTTTGTCAGTGACAGAGAGATTTAGTTTAGAAAAAAGACTGGGAAAAGGGCAACAGGATATTGTTCAGTAGCACCAGTTATTAATACATCCAAGAGCCAGCTGGGTTTAGTTAAGAGTCAGAAAGTCATTCAGCCAGGGATGCAATCGTTACCACCCTAACTGTGAAAACAGGTTTATGAGTGCACTCCTATTCTGCCGGCTTGGGAGGCTCTGCCTGTGGGAGGAAAAGCAATCCATAAGTAAGTATGTCTGTGAAGGTTCTCAGTCATCCAGGTCATCTTAATCTTGGAGTGTTTAGTAGGAAGCAACTGGACTTCTTATCTTGTTTGAAGACGTTTCGCCTCTCATCCGAAATGCTTCTTCAGTTCTGAGGGTCAGTGTGTATGGGGGTGTATGGGGGTTAAACTGACCAAAGAGTCAGTTTAACCCCCATACACACCTGGGGCCATGTGAGCCCAAGGTGTCACATGAAACAAGGGGTGAGGGGCAAACACTCTCGAGTGATTCACACCCGGGCTCATGTGACCCTAACGACTCACATGATGCCTAGCCAGAGGACCGCCTCCCACGAGGCTGGTGCTTTCAACCACGTCCTTTTTGTTGGTGAGTGTCTCCACCCACTCTGGGTTAAATACCTGGGTTTCCCGCACTGACCCTCAGAACTGAAGAAGCCTTTCGGTTGAGAGGCGAAACGTCTTCAAACAAGATAAGAAGTCCAGTTGCTTCCTACTAAACACTCCGACATCCATAAGTAAGCAGCTCTTTAAGACGAGCGTGTGACTCAGTGTGACGGTGAACTATAAAAGAAACACACCTGTTCCACGGTTTGACCGGTTTTGAGTGAAAATGTCATGATTGTAAAACGGCACCTATGCACCTGTTTTTCTGGCAGAGAGTTAGACGGGCTCCTTGTGGAACAGTGCACTGTGGACACAGACACCACCACGGGACAGAGTGTCCCAGCTGTCATTGGTAATTATTTCTAAACACATTAAGCCTGAGATGGAGAGCTGGTCTGTTTTAAAGTGGAGAAAAATCTATCGACTCTGACCTGTTATGCATCATTTAAAAGAAGAACTTCTTTCTGTGAGCCACCTAATCTCACTCTGTGAATTATGCATACTGTAGGCACACACAGGCTATTTTAGAGTTTTCTCACCACATTTTTTTTTGCCAAACTGAGTTATTACATTGAGCAGAGTGAGCGAAGCTACGCACACACCTGCATTGATAATTAAGACAGACTCACTTGACTGGACTGCACATCTGCAGACAGCACCAAGGGCGGAGGTATGATTCAGGGAGAAAAATGGATGACCACAAGTCCATGCAGGATTTGTAAATGTAGTCTAGCAGGAGAAAATCACTTCATTGTCAGCTAATTTGTATTTTCACATAGTCCCTCACAGATATTCATGTCTATACCAGAGAAGGGACAAAACACAATCTTTGTTTCATATCGAGTGCTTCTATTCAAAACTTCTTCTTCATTTACTTGTCCCTGAAACGCTGAGTCAGCCTCATAAATCTTGGAAGTGAAAACTTGGAAGTGAAACACAGCTGAATTATGCATAAGTGAACATAAGTTACAATTCACTTAAGTCTCTTTCATCATTTTTTTTTTTTTTCTCTCAAGGGACCATCCCAGAGGACACCGTGGAGGATATCAAGGGCGGGTTTCACTTATTTATTTAATTAAAATATGCACATCTCATTTCACTCCTGCGAGGGTAATAACTCACTCTTCCCGGCAAGGATTATATTCCCAAAAGGAAACAACTGAAAAACTTCTGTTGAGACTGACTGCTCCCTCTTTCCCATTTTTCCACTGAATTTTGATAGTTGACCCACCAAAATGTTTTCAACAAGGAAGTAAAGCTAAAACACCGTGCACACCATATCACACTAATCTTCTTAAAGAAAACCAGACTGTACTGGAGCAACCAATTGTAATTTTATATTAAAATAAATCCTTAGTGCTGATTTGAAGAATATGTTCATGTTAAGTCTCATAATAATGGTGAAATTGTCCCTTTTTTTTCGTCTTTTATGACTCAGATAAGCTACTGGTATATCATAACAGTGAAGATATGGGATTTCTGTTGCAAAATAGCCGATTTTAATTGTGCAATTAAAACTTTAATCAGTGGCCAATGTGTGTTTTATATTTCATAACCTTTTATTAATATAGCAATCATTGAGGATATTAGTTACAATATTTGTTCCAGGTGTCTTAGTCTGACTCAGTGTTTTATTGTTTTGTTTCCTGCAGTCAGGACATGTTTTGTCAGTGAGCTGCAGAGGGGCTTAAAGATCCAGGAAGCCAAGTTTAACCTGGATGGTACAGCTCAGGTAACTGGTGTCTTGTTTGTATATGTTTGCATTAAGTAGTGCATTCTTGTAGGTTTATTTCAATTTCTGTTAATTAAAAACCTTCATTGTGTGTTTGCAGCGACCGGCCCCTCCCCCAGATGTCGACTACCCTCTGGATGGTGAGAAAATCCTGCACATCAAAGGATCAATCAGGTAGATTAACTAATAATATGTTTGCTGGAATGACAAATTAAAGTTTATTTTTCTTACTTTCCTTTTTATTTATAAAACAAAACTATAATGTATTTTTTTTTTTTTTTAAATGTAGTGTCATTACTATTTGTCACAGTAAAAACTCCTTTTCTGCGACAAAATTGGTTTGATGTTTTGTGTCTCTTCTGCACCCCGTTATGAGAAAGGGCACTGTGTCTGTGTTTGAAAAGTTGTCACTTAATGTATTTCTTCTCCAGGGACTCTGTGATGGAGATCCTTTTTGAACAGGACAATGAAGAGAAGAGTGTGGCCACACTGATACTTGATGCTCTGGTCAAGGTACAGAAAATTATTTTGTTTATGAGCAGTCACTTACTTGTTGTTAACTTTAGAGTACAGTACCAGTGTATCAAAAAATCTTTGTCAAGTAAAACAAACCTCAATAGACCCTCACCTAGACCACTTCCAATGAAAATTTAATTTAATTTTTCATTTTTGATCTCGCTAGCACATCCATATGATGTTTTTATGTACTACAACAGAGATCGTGGTTGAAATAAGCAGTAAACATCATCGCTGAGAATTTCTGCTTTCATTCTGCCATCCGCCAGTAACAGTTTTAAAAAAACTAATATTGACAGCCTGGGTTTTCTAAGTAGAAAAACTAAATAATCCTGACTATTTGCGGGGGTGGGTCTTATCTTTGTAGAAACATAGCTTCAAACTGTGTATAGTATAGTAGACTAGTTTAAAAGTCTGAAGGTGACAGAGCAGCTGCAGGCGAGGGGCAGAGCCGCGAGGGGCTACTGCATTCATACTGTGGGTCCTCACAACCTAGATGAGGCAGATGTGTAGAATTTCAACCAAGACATTTTACGGCCACAAAGGGATTTTAGTCATGAAAAATAAATTGAAATATTTAATTTTATGAAACAAATTAGTAAATTAGGCAGTTTAAGAACTTCTCCCACAAAAAAAATTGACTGGTGTAAGGCATGAAAGAGCTTGAGAGGTTAAAATCCATGTCATAGTTTCTCATCCTTGTACAAGTGTTGATTTGTGTAAGTGGGCAGGCTCTTCTGATTGTCAGTCTGTGCCAGTTATAAAAGTATTTGTATGCAGCTCCTCTAATTACAGGTTCTGAAAGTAATCTGAGGTTCTAATATCTCTGCTACAGATGAGAAAGCTACAGCGTACAGATTGCAAAATTCAACGTCTTAATCGTTGTATTGATATAAGGACTATACCTTGACACTCTTCGATTCACTCAAGTAAAGCAAAATGAAATGTCAACATGGTGGGTAATGTTAAATTCCTAATTATCCTGCTGTCAGCCTTCAGTGTCTTTGGCTGGAGGAATGCAGCAACCCAGTTTTCTAATACATATTGGGGTTGTGTGTGCAGTTTGATGCAGTGTGGTTGCCATAGTGACGCTCTGAGAGATGCTTTGTTGTTACGTGTGGGAAAGTCAGCAGTCACACCCTAATTAATCTCTGTAGGTCCAGGAGCAATGTCTGACAGTAACACTGATACAGTTAAAGCTCCAGTCTCACAGCAAAATGGTATAACATGAACGAACAGTTATACATTCTCCTGGCTGCGAATGCACAGGATTGTGTAGAGACTTTTTCATCAGAGTGTATAATAACAGGTGCTTCCTGTGTAAATGATGTCATTTGGTCACTGTGTGCATGTGTTCCCCGCAGTGCCCCATTGACGCCCGGAAAGTGCTCTCGGAGAACCTGGTGGTGATCGGAGGCACAGCCATGCTGCCGGGTTTCCTGCACCGGCTGCTGGCAGAGATTCGCCTCCTGGTGGAGAAACCGAAGTACAGCACTGTGCTGGCAAGCAAGAGTCTGCGCATTCACGCTCCACCTGCCAAGCCCAACTGCACCGCCTGGCTCGGAGGTCAGACACAGGGTTTTATTTGATTCCTCCGACATGAGGATGCTTAAAAAAGCAACATATCAGCCTTTTGAAGGAGAGTTTCAAAGAGTACTGTTTGTACCTGCACACTCTACAGGTGCTATCTTCGGGGCACTACAGGACATCCTGGGCAGCAGGTCGGTGTCACGAGAATATTACAGTCAGACAGGCCGAATCCCAGACTGGTGCTGCTTGAGTTCCCCTCCTCCCGAATCTCTCTACGAAGCAGGAAAGACGCCGCCTCCGCTCATGAAGAGAGCCTTCTCCACAGAGAAGTAGATTGTGTTGCTGCATCAGTCAAACGGTGTATTCTCCACTACCTGACAGAGCACTTCAGTAATATTAGGTGTAACATATTGTTATCATGTGAACCGCGCAGACAGCCCCTGATGTTTGTAATGTCTAGTTGTCACACCAAAATGTCCATGTTATGCATTGGTGGGGGACTGTTTCATTTTTAGGTGTGCTGGTTTCTGACTTGACAGAACATATATCAGGATCTTAAGCAGTCATGCGGATGTTCCACAAGAATTGCAGTGTTAGAATTTCATATTGTTTCTTTGCCACATGATGCAGTGTCTTTTGTTTGTTTTTGAGTCTTATGACAAAGACAGTGAACCCATGCGTGCTCACAAGCAGTCCACCTCTGAATTATGTTGACAGTGTGAACATAGTAACTGAAATTTTTTAGATGAGTCAGATTTAAGTCAGCCATTTGTCAGCAAAATGACGGGAAATGTTGAGAAACTTTGGAGAAAACACACAATAGTCTAGTGTGACGGTCCATCAAGCATGGAAATATGATCAGGAGGGTTTAAAAGATAATATCCCATTGGGAATTAAAAGAAAAGTTTCACTTATTTATTTTTGACTTACAGGCTCTGTACACGCTGTGCACACATAGGTTTTCTCAGTTAATCCAGCAAATTACAGCTTTTCAATTTTAAGATGTGTGGGAGGTATCCTTGGAGCTTGTTGAGCCTCCCAAACTTCTCCGACACAATATACTCCAACACAAATATCAGTTCTTTCCCACCCTATCAGGTGTCCCAAGAAGCAAAACGACTGAAATCACCTGCGGGTTTTAACCGATGTTGTTTGTTGATTTTAAATAAACCTTCCACATCATGTCATCTTGCACTGTAACCTTTAAGCTATTACAACTATCAACTATTCAACTATATCAATCAACTATTACAATAAACGACCCTCATAAATTAATGTGAAGTGTTGTCCGATGTTTAAAAAGAAAAACGATTAAATCTATCGGGTCAGGATGCAACTGATGAAACCGCATGTTTTGCTTCAGTACAGGAAGTGAAAACCCCACTGAAAATGTCACATACATTCAACGGTGATTGTCAAGACAGGACTTCCATGTTGTCGTGCGATGAATACAACACCGATGTGTATGTGAAATTTGGGGGTGATTGGATATGGTAAATTTAAGCTACAACAACTTTTTTGTTCCACAGGCCTAAAGGAATTACCCATAGTTCATAGCGTTTGCACCTGACCCTAAAGGGGACGCCCAAAAGCAACGCAAAAATAAGATGGTAAATTTAAAAACGAACAGAATCCAAGGAATTCAAGTAAATGCAATTTTACTCAGTTTATTCATCAACCTTTTTATTTATGCTTGATGATGTTTCGACCAAAACAAGTAAATTGATTTCTTATTATTAATGATCTTGTGCACTTTGTAAGACTGCTGTATGTCCAAATCGGTGGGTTTCTGAGCTCCATCGGACGTGAAAGCAACAAGAAAGATAAAAGAACAGATTCCAAAACCCAGAATGGTCAAGGTAACGAGAAATGTCGCCAAGTGCTCTCGCTCATTCCTTTACGCCATTTTGTTTTTCTCATTCCACGTCTTACCAGGTGACATCAGTGAAGTCTGCGAGGGTTCAGGGCTTTAGGGTAAACATTGATACCTGACTTTTCATCAAAGATGTATCTTGGCTCCACCTACAGCTGATTGGATTATTGATTGCCAAAGGTCAAAAGTAAAAAAATAAAACATTTTTTTTGGCATAACTCCGTAAAGAATTGAAATAAAGAGGTCCAACTGGTGTCGTTTGGCAGTGGATGCAGATTTTTGAATTTTGAACTTGAATGCAAAGATCAAAGTCATGTGTCGAACACATTTTTTGGACATACCTCTAGAAGGAACCAGAACCAGCTGGCTCTCCATGGTTCATGTGTCACCAGGTTACACCAAATGGATTCCCCGAAACAAACGCCGAGGAGCACACGTAGGGAATTGAGCTGCGTATGTGGAGGTTTGCACTCTCCGAGTGCATTCTTTCTAGTTTTCAGTGCAGTGCTTGCTGGTGCGGGAGGTGTTTTGAGATGTTTTGTTTATAATGTATATGTTTTAGGTGTGTGTGTGTGTGTGTGTGTGTGCAGCTTTGACAGACAGGGCCCTAGTTGTAGGAGACTAGGAAATAAATAAATGAATAAACATTGACTAGGAAAAGGCAGTGTTAATTTATTTTATCCACATAAACTGTGTTTATTTGAAGTCTCCTCTTCTGGCCACCAGCAGACAAACGATATGAGAGTCATCCCGTTACTTTATTCTCTTACTGAGCTGAACAACCACCAACACGCTGGTAAAATGTGTGTTGCCAAGAATAGAGCTGCATCTGTTTGGCCTTTTGGGTCACATTCATCATTCAGTGCCGATCCATTCGTGGGGCTTGGGAACCAGTAGCATTACCCACAATGCACCTGCAGCTCAAAACCAAAAGTGTGTGAAATTGGATGGAGCTTTCGGGTTTGGATCGCCAGCATAACACTGAGCGGGTGAGAAACGAAGTGTTGCATGAATGTTGGGAGATGTTTGTTTTGTGTCCTGTGGTTCGCCACTTCCGTAGTCATGGCAACTCACCTCAGACCATACGGATTGGATAGGCGCGCGTGATTTTAAAGGTTTAGGTCAAAAAAAAAAAAAAAAGGCTGCATTTCAGTTTTATCTATTAGAGTCAACAAGTGCCTCTATTAATCCTCTTTTAACTCACAGGGATTCTGAAGAAGGAAAATAAGAGTCGTGTGGTAGCTGACATTCGAGGAGTGTAGGAATGTTTGCTCATACATGATCCTTTTCTGTGCATCTGACTGAAGACAGCCTCAGGATATAAGGCTGCACAGTCCCACCTGCTGCCTCTGCTCCAGCTGAGGGAAAGTCCATCCTCTCTCAATGTGGACTGGGACTGGAGCATCGGTGTGGTTCCCAGAGACAAGAGAGCGGCTGCAGCTGGCCATCTGACCTCTGGCTATCAGACTGGGAGTCTGAGCAGGAAGGAGGAAAATCCCCAAAAAGTGGCTGAGTTCTGCCTGTAGCCAGTGTGTAACAAACCATGCATCGGGAGAAAGGAAAACTGTTCACACCATCCCTAAATCTGCCAGGATTTTACACATACACAGAGTGCAACTCTTCCAGAACTGGTTGTTCAACATGTTGGCTTTTGCCAGAGCTTTGCAGAAGATCATTAGTTAACAACATCTGATAGTGATTATTTCTACGGGAAAAGCAAGCTGCTCCGTCACTATAGCCCACAGTGAGTGGGAGCAATCATCTATCGTGGTGATCTCCTCAGCAGACGCTGTGCGTCAACACACACCGGCCCATTTATCCCATAAATCCCCACATCTGAGCCCTCCCTGTAAAAGTAGGGCCACCTCGGTGTTTGTCATTCACAGCCTGGAGAATGAACCAGCAGGAACTGCAGCTGGTACTACTGCACGTTCATGTCATTTTGGGTGACATAATCAGTAATCTGCATTCTCTGTGGGTGAGAGTGTCTAACCACAGGATGCTGGGTATTGAATTTAATCATACCACACACTGATGACGATAACTGTTTTAAAACAGGAAGGAAGGAAGGTATTCTGACACATTCTGCTCATTCTTTTAACATTGGCGTTGATAATTTCAGATCTGCTGTGCTGTGTTTGGGGTTCAAGGTGCCATATTAGTGTTTGTCTCTTGATGACACAATGTTTTTATGCTAAATTATTGCTGTTTTTTTGTTTGTTTATTTGTTTTATAACTTATTTTTCCTGCTCCTCCAGACAGCCATTTTTTTCTCATTCATTCTTGCATACACACTGCAGTCCTTCAAAGACCGTGTTTGGCAAAGATGTCCTTTCCATTCTCTTCATGCTCCCTCTTGGTCGCATCATACGCCACAGACTTCACCTTCTCTGCTATGCCGATGATATTCTGCTGCACATCTCAATAAAAACCACCACTCCTGCCATTCTCTCCACCCTCTAAAATGCAGATGCTGCAGAAACATTTGTTCATGCCGTCATAACCTCCTGACTGGACCACTGCAATAGCATTTTTTACGGTCTCCTCTCCACTTAGCTCCAAACACCCCAGGATGTTCAGAGCTCAGCTGCCTGGTTGCTCAACCACTCCCACTCCAGAGAACACATCACCCCCATCCTTCAACACCACCTCTGGCTCCCAGTACGACACTGAATGCACCTCACGATCCTCTTCAGTGCGGAAAAAGCCGTCAATAACCTCGCCCCCTCCACACCTGACAGACTTTCTCCGATGACACACCCTCTCCGATCATCGGACGCCAAAATCCTGACCCCCATTGCCTCGGGAGACAGAAACTTTGCCATCGCTGGCCAACTTCCTCGCTCCAAACATCCTCAACCCAGACTCACATCTTAAAGGAAGCCTTCAATGTCTAAACGTCCACGGCTTCCCCAAACCTTTGTTTTTTGCAATCTTCACATTTTGTAAGTGGTGCCCTGACCCATGGTACATAAAACACGATGAACTGCCCCCACGGATGCTCATCCAGCAGACAAAATGAGATAAAAATGTACACTAGGTGAGGGGCCAGACAAAGCGTGGTTCGAAGACTTCTAAGATGATGAAGAACAAGGACTTGCGTACCCTGCCCGGAGGGATACCGGGACCTGGCCCTGGAGCCAGGCCTGGGGAAGGGGTCCGTAGGCGAGCGCCTGGTGGCCGGGACTTTTTCCATGGGGTCCGGTCGGGCTCAACCCGAAAAGGAGACATGGGTCCATCCTCATGTGGGCCCACCACCCACAGGAGGAGCCATAGAGGTCCGGTGCTATGTGGATCGGGTGGCAGTCAAAGGCAGGGGCCTTGGCGGTCCGATCCCCAGTTGCTGAAGCTGGCTATCGGAACATGGAATGTTACCTCTCTGATGGGGAAGGAACCTGAGCTTGTGCGAGAGGTTGAGAGATACCGGCTAGATATAGTTAGCCTAACCTCAACGCACAGTTCGGGTTCTGGAACCCGAACTGGACTTTGGACTTTGGACTTTGTTCTATGCTGGAGTTGTCCCAGGTGAGAGGAGGGGTGTGATTGGGAGGAACGGACTGCCCGATCTGAAACCGAGTGGTGTTCAGTTATTGGATTTCTGTGCTAGTCACAGTTTGTCCATAACTAACACCATGTTCAGCCATAAGAATGTCCATAAGTGCACTTGGCACCAGGTCACTCTAGGTCAACAGTCAAAGATTGACTTTGTAGTTGTATCATCTGATCTGCGACCATATGTGCTGGACACTCGGGTAAAGAGAGGAGCAGAGCTGTCAACTGATCACCACCCGGTGGTGAGTTGGATCAGGTGGCGGGGGTGGAAGCGAATAGTTAGGGTCTGCTGGGAACGTCTGGCTGAGGACCCTGTGAAAATGGTCTTCAACTCCCACCTCCAGAGGAGCTTCAACCACATCCCGGATGT